>JAYEVI010000415.1:0-151410 GCA_036346575.1 Dendrocalamus sinicus | reverse complement strand
CAAAAATAAGGGCATCTACATGCAGATGTCAAACTCTTCTGATGTTCACATGTAAATGAACCAGACTGGCTATTTGATCGATATAAATTATAATGTCGATCGGCAATGCATGACACCATTCTATTCAGGTGACTTCACACTGCAGCTCGTGGCCTTTTTCTGACTATGCAGGCGAATTGAACAGCTGTCCGACCCTGGCACTATTTCAAGCTCTGCTGCAATCACTAACATAGAGGTACTCTAACTAGCTTTTAGTTTAAGTTTATGATTATGACTTTTGGTTAAAATTACACTGTAGCATTTTGTTAGCTTTTTTAGAAAAAAAATAAAAAAAAGTTGAGAAAAAAACCGTTATATCGTCATGGACAATACCCAGGAATAAGAGAAAAAGAAAAAAATACAAAAAGGCAAAATAGTTGAAATTAGAAAGTGACTTCTAATTTAAATAAGCCAAAAAAGCTAGAAGCTAAAGTTGATGCCCAATTGTCCCGCTAATACTATGGATCTCGCCAGCTAGATTGGTTTTCCGGAGTAAACTAGTTGACCATGCACCACCGTTAGTTGCATATGTAGTTCTAATATACTACTTACATGCAAAGTTTAGTGTAAAGTTTATTGGATGCCGGCATGAATATCTTTAGGCTGAGAATGGTAGGTTTATCTGGATTATATAACTCTTCAGGATCCCTCACTAATTCCTATATATTTACTGGATTAACCCTTCTGGACAAGCATTGCTGTTCGTTGCAATCTTGGGGGTTGGAATTTCAATAGATTTACATTAACAATTTAGTTTGGACAAGTGAGCAAACATGTATGTTGTAAACTTGTAATGTTGCATGAAAATATTGCGATTATAACTAACTGATTGAAGAGTGTTATGAAGTGTGAGCTAATATATTGGTGCATGATGCACGCATGTATGCATGCTGCATTTTTTGTTTCTGAATAGCCGATTAAATAACACTAACTTCTCTACATCTGTCTAGTGATGTACTGATGTGTCAAAACCATGTGACCTAGATTATGACTAATATATAGGCTGTTGGACTTGGTTTGCACCCGATTGCTCAAGCATATATAAATTAACTTTGTGGAGCTGTCTGCCAACTTGGAGCTTTCTTAGGAGCTAGCCTGTCATGGGTCGCATGTCCCCTTCACAAGATCAGTACACTGAATCCATGTCTGAATAGAACCGATAGATAGATATGCTTCACTGGCTTTCTTGAGAGAGAGATGCAAACCTCCTTCCATCGATCTCTTGTCAGTTACTCCTCGTTTGTTAAATCTTGGGTTGGTCTCCAATCCATGGGGTCCCAAAATGTGCAATTGTCGACGCCAACTCGATCTTACTAGTAATTTTTTTATGGAAACAATCAGTGTGCTTGGCAAAGTGGGGCACGGTTTCATCGTTTTTTTGTGTCGGAATTGCAGGCCAAAAACTCTAGAAAACATTGAGAAATAACTACACAAAGTCCATATAGAATTGAAAATTACACGATAACTTTATGCTAATCACCGTGGCTGTGATTAGTCAGTGATTCGTAGTTCTTATCAACACTCTAAAGTCATGCGAATTAAGATATCGTTAGGTTACATATTTATCGAAACATCTATGCGTGGTATATATATTAAAGTTAACTACACGTAGATCACAGAGGCTAGTTAGTTAATTCGGAGTTTCAGTACAAACAGCGTAAGCTGTTACGATAGCTGGAGAAAATTTTATGCTCTGACGTATAGTAACCTTGGTTTTATATTTAGTTGGACCAATCAATAAGAAATTGGAAAAGTAATAGAGACGATCTTTGACTTATCAAAAGGGCAAAAACTAGATGGAAGATATTTACATTTAATTTTTGTTCTCAGACCCTTCGCTCCTCCTCTCGTTCTCCCGAGACCTTTCACCTCTTCTCTCTGTTCTCGGATCCGGCCCCCTCCTTTCTCGGCCCCTCGCCGGCGCCGAGGGGGAGGGGGTCCCACCCATGGAGCACACAAACTTTCTCTCTCCTCCTCGTAGCCGCCAGCTCACGGCGGCGAAGCTCAAGAGAGCAGGTAGCGGCCGAGCTCGGTTTCACCACATACAACCCGGGCGCGGTCGGCGGCGCACCAGCTACGGCGAGGCATGGGCAGCGGTGCGGCTCGGCAGCCGGGCCGAGAGGCGCGGCGACGCGGTGGCTTCGAGGCGCGGATCGCGGAGCGCCGGCGGCCGCCGCGGTCACCCTCGAGCGCGGTGTTGAGGCGGCGGCCGGCTCCAAGCGGGCGGCAAGGCATCGCCCGAGGGCGGCGGCTCCCGTGCGCTTCCGGCGGAGAAATCGGTGTTGGCGGGCGGCGGACGTCCTTAGGTCCTCGTCGACAGCGCCATCCTCTCGATCTGCGCGCCAGAGAACCTGGATGGATGGCGCCCGCTTGCGCCAACAGGTCACGTACAATGTGATCATGGGCGAGCCGTGCAAGCGCGCATGTCGGGGATGCGCTCAAGATGTTCGATGAAATGCTCAAGAAGAGATCGTGCCGGATGCAGAAGATCTACGCGGCTCGCTTCGCCCTGTAAGGCAGCGAAGATTGAGGACGCTGGGCGGATGATGCGGTCATGGAAGGAGAAGGTGCCCACCGTCGAGGCAACGATTGAGTGGGTGTGCAAGTCACAATCGCAGCCGCACTGGATTTCCTCACCGGGCGCGCTTGGATCCGTGCGTGGGAGATTTCTTCCCGGATCGCTCGCTGGTGGCGCATAGGCGCCGCTTTGTGGTTTCTTCGATGGCGGACTTTGCGTGAGGCGACTCGTCGTAGAGTTTAAGGGTGGCTATGCCATGGCCTTGAGGCGCGCAGTCCCCGTGGGTTGGTGGCGGTCTATTTTGTGAGTGGGTAGTACGTGGGGTCAGTGGAGGTCTTTGGCGAAAGCCTTACCGGTGATCTTACCGTCTCGACAACGATGACGCCTTCGCGCCATTTTCCTTCCTGAGGTGTTGTCATGGTGCCCCATAGCCCTCATGTTTACCGATCTCGTGTGAAAATCTTGCCTCGGTGAGGCGAGCGGCGTCGGCGATTCTCATCGCCTCCTTGGAGGCGTCGCCTCGAGGTCCTTCTTCACGCACAATAGACCAAGGTTAGAGGCACATGATCGGAAAAGGATAGGGGCTTGGTTGAAAATAAGGACGGAGAAGAAGTTATGAAGCTTAGTCTTTCTAGCTTTTTATAGTCCTTAAGCTTTATTTCTTGTTGTTTTATGCTCCTCGTGTTTTGAGGAATTGAGCCTAAGAGCTCGTGTATCTCATGGTCCGTGTATATCCTCGTGGATATAGAGGCCGAATTTTATATCCTTTATCTAAAAAGATAAAGGGTTCTGCTGATGGTTTAATACTGGTCATTGTGTAACCAGATGAAGCACACGGTCAAGAACCCGCTATGGCGTTGATCTAAAGGATCCGCTGGTCGTCTCACAAGGTCGGGCGTTGGTTCCCGGTGTAAGGGTGGAGCAGGAGTTCGGGGATTTTCTCGATCTGCGTGAGAAGATCGTCTTCTTAAAGCAATGCCCGGGGGTTTCTTCCCCCCGTAGGTCGAGTTTTTTTAACCAGATGATCAGCCCCAACACTAGCTCACCTCAGGAAATTAAAATATAACTAACATTAAAATTCCGTGGTTTAAAAATCAGTAAAATTTCACTGGTGGACAACTAAAAAATGATCAAACTATCAAATGCTAGCAAATGGATTTGATCTCATGCATGATTGCTAGATGACCACTGGTCTAACTTTTTGCCATCACCAAGAGACACTTTGAAAATGGGAGCAGGGAGACCAATAAGGCTACAACTCCACAGAGTATGGCACAGTAACATGGACTGAATCAGTAATTAAATTGACTGGATTAGCACAAAACAAGTACCGCTAGTAAAGTGACCACCACACAAGGCTAGCCACTAGTAATTAATCCCATGAACAGAAAAAAGGAAAAGAGTAAATTCTTGTGTCAGCAAAACAGGCCTTTATGAAGTATGGAGTCAATAGTCAACTTTAAAAATCACAAATGGCCAAGTCAAGAAAGAATGGTTTTCTAGATAAGGAGATAAGTCTAGGTGAAGCAGCAACCTAATGGTTCCACATCACACTACAAGCTTCGACAATCCAATCCAGAGATCTTGGTCCCTTTTGATAGCTAGGGGAAAATGAGAGGAGTAAAAAAATTTCTGACTGGGAAACATAGTTGATCTTTTTGCTAGATTGGAGGATGCATCCACATCAGCTTTTGTGATTGGCTTCATGCAAATAACCACTTAGCATAAATTATTGGCTCATCTTATTGTTCAGATCAGTCCAGAGTAATTGGAGTGCTTACTCCACTGGTGCGATTTCTAACAGTAGCTTGCTTGGCTGCAAAGTAATGGAGTCTTGAGTGAAACTTCAGCCACCTTCTTGATTCGGCAGAGGTCGCTTGAGCTATTCAAGAACAGTGATTTTTAATTATGTTAAGCCTAATAATGGTAATCTATTTGCTTTCTTCTGAGAACCCATTACGTACGTATAAGTTGCACTACCAAGTAGTATAATCAAATCATGCATCATAATTCACAAGGACTGGTCAGTGAATTTCTCCATTAATTTTTTCACTCTGTTCAGATTTTCAATTTTTGTATGATAATTAATAGATCATCAGCATGATCTGCATCTGTCCGATTTCTTTTTGGAATCTTTTCCTTTTCTTCACGGTGTTTTGATGGGAAGCAGACAGCAACAGGTTTGAGCATTCAACAAAGCGGGGCAGAGCACATGATATGCCCATGTAAATTCTGGAGTCAAGATAAACAGCAGCAAATTAATATCATTTATACAGACTTAGTATAAGCAAAACTGAAAAACATACTTAAAGTTTTTCCTGGCTACTTATATAAGCATGCACACATGCATAGTAAAAACTGCTGCTAGTTCTCTGACCGTCTTTAAAAACTAGTAATTTTCTAATGCCTTTTTCAAAAATAAAACTGAAAATGCTTTTGGCCGTTAAGTATAGATGAGAGTAGCATAGAAGGGAGATAACTAGATGTAGCACGAATATGGTGACGGAGAATGTTACACAAAATATCTGAAAATATCTCCCCGCTGTGACAGGCGGGTAATATCTCAGGGGAATATTCAATTGGCATGCAAGGAGGAATCCTAATCACCTCTGCATTTTGAATCCATCGTATGCATGGCACTACAGCAACTTTTTTAAATCTAATCCTTTGACGCCTCCCTCTACCGCTGTGGAAGTAATAACAAATAACACGTGTCATCTCCTGAGCTCCTACATCACAGTAGATTCGAAGTATCAGCCGAGTTAAGAGAGCTCGACAGACACCTGTCGAACTAGGCGAACTCGGCGACCTCAGCAGGAACATCTACAGGATGCATAGTGCATAACTTAATCAAGATCTACACTAATTAAATATACTTACACTAATTAAGCATCCTGCCTCGGTGATCTAGCTCAGTAGGCAACTATCACGGTGCGGAAGTTCGGCAGGTGATATGTGTTATCTATCGCTGCTTTCGTGATTGTGGAGGAGCCAAAATCGAAAATTCATGTATCGATTGTTAGATTTAAAAAAGCATACAGCGCCACGCCACGATATCGATCAACTTCCTGCATTTTTATCTGTTCTTTGCCTTTATGTAGACAACTATGTGCACATCATTGTGGCTACAAGTCTGGCTTTCGCAAACGCAATAGTACCTAACTTTTAAATAGAGTATTTTCTCAAGACGGAGTCTACAAGTTAAACGTAGTACACGTTAAAAGCCCAACATCCGTATCACCAAAATCGCAAGTGAGTATCGATTTCTCAATCTGTCACCGTAAATAGCCAAAATTCAAAAATTTCAACCAAAAGCCATAAGTCGCAAACAAAAAGAACGCACTCGTGTAAACAAAGGCATGGTTCCTTCACACGCCACAACTGTTGCGAGCTCCACTTTGACCAGTGCGCTGATATCAAGCCATGATCTACGATACTAAGGGGTGTTTGGGACCGCCCACTCCACGCTTTTCACTCCGCTCTATGTTTTTAGCCAAACAGTTCAGCTCCACGCACTGCTCGAGGAAAAAGGTGGAATTGTGAGAGCACCTAAAGGGGTGCTCCACAAACTCTAGGTTTTTTGTGGCGCTGCTCCACGGTAGAATTCGTAGAGCAGAATTTGTGGAGCAGTTCCAAACACCTCCTAAACCACAAATTGCTTGTGGAAATTAAGCACAGCATGTTGGAGAAAACAGAGAATCTGCACGTTTAGCATGTAGGCAAATTAAAGAAAAAACAAAAGGACTACGATGTTTTCTACTCAAAGTCCGTGCTCTAAGCAGAGCCTTAATATTGTGGAAGCAAATCATTAAGACCCCATTTGGAGCATGTGTTTTTTTACCGAGTTGAATTGTTTCGAGTTCCAAGTTTCAGACCCGCTCCAAGAAATCTGTTAGATTCTTACTAGGATTGAACTGTTTATAGTGAAATTTCTACAAAATTGCATTCCAAACAGGTCTTAAACCTACGAACAGGGGCGAATATCAGATTTTGTTAAAATTGTATTACGCCTTATGCTAGAAAGGGTCAGATGTCACTGTTATCTGAGTTAAAAAGAAAAATTACACACTTAAATTTATTTAGATTTTATACTGGTAAATATTATATATCCTAGATTAGAACATAGGCTCGCTGGGGTGTGGATCCGCCGCTGCCTACGAAAGGCAAAAGAGCACGCTTTTTGTCGGCTGCTAAGTGATTGTTGCCAGTGTAGGCAAGCACGGAGCACTGGTGCAGCACTGTTGAGACAAGTGGGCTCTCTGGCTGCAAAGGAAAACTTCGGGCAGGCTGTGCCTATGCTGTCACTCCGAAACCTTGCTGTTGCTGGTGCACCTACTCCTACAAAAGCCTATGATTACGATCTGCGCCAGACACTGCAATCCAATCCAACTCTTCCAATGCGCGGCCAAAACCCAGTTGATTTATGGAAATTGCTATCTGGTACTTAAGGATTCTTTATATTGACCACTCCAATTTCTGATTATAGGATTTTAGCTTGTTCTTTACGGTTTCTAAAAATGGCTTTGGGCATTTGCTATAATATCTAACTTTCAAACGGTACTTTCTCAAGATAGGGTCTACAAATTAATTGTAGTGCATGTTAAAGCCCAACATTTGTATCAACCAAAATCACAAGCGAGTATCTCTGTAATCTCTGTTGTAAGCAGCCTAAAATTCAAAAATTCAGCCAAAACCGTAGTTCAGCACCATATCAAACAGGCCCTTTATCCCAAAATCCATGCTCAATCACCCTCTTCGGCCCGACAAGAACTCCGACGATGACTCCAGCGAGTTAGGGGTGGTGGCAGATTGTTCGTAGGGTGATGAGGTGGTAGCAGCGCCACCTCAGCTGCTAGAAGAAGGTTGTGGGTGATAGAAGTCAGTGGACACTATAAGGACGACTAGTTACAAGGTGGCAGCAGGCGGAAGGGGAGGGGTTATAAAAAAGTGAGGGAGAATAATTTCATCTGTTAGATTTAGATCTAAAGGCTCAAAACTTAAATATTATTTAACAACAAAACACTCAAATATGTAACCCAGCAAAAGGTTGTTGCTAACGTAATGCTACTATTTGCATGTCTAGTTGTATTGTTGGCGGTCTGGCAGTGAGCATGCTCTTTAATTTCCAAAACTGCTCCAAGATAATAGTTTTTTTTCCTTTTAAGAATTAGGCCCCATTTAGAATATAGCGTTGGGGATTTTTCTAAATCCATGCGCGAATTGTTTCATATGAAACTCATATGCCGCAACATCCATGATTGCAAAATGGGGGCCCTATATAATGTGATCAGTAATTAATAATCAAAGCATCTGGTGTAACAAATCAAGAACGGGTATAGTTTATCCAGGGTCAAGATTACAGTTCTGAAGATATTTTTGTTGATATCATGCTTTTGCTTTTACCAATTCAGTTAGCAAACGTGCACATACAACATGATCAAAACCACAAAACCAAGCGCATATCTAAGCTATTACTCCCGGGATTCCCGCGCGAGAGCCCCGCCACGCCGTCCCTGCGCGCTCGCCGGCACGCGTGGCGGGGAATCTTCGTGACGGTCGGTCGACCTCTTATGCGAAAAAGCCTCTATTTTTCTGAAATTACGTAAGGTCCTTGATTCTCGCGAAAAGCCCCTACCGGTTTTTTTTTGCGTTTTCTGAAAACACCCTCCACTTTTGTATACTTTGCAGAATAGCGCCCACGGTTTTCTAATTACGTTGGGTCCTCGTTTAGTTACATCAGTCCTCGATTTTTACAAAAAACTTTTGACTTTTTCGAAAATATACATGCGCCCTCGATTTTTTTAAAAAGCTCCTCACGCGGTTTTCTAAATTAGACATTTGACTTTTCCGAAAATACACATGTACCCTCGATTTTTTTAAAAAAACTTCAAACGAATTATCGTCTCTTTTACTTCGGTACACACGGTAGCTGGCGCGGCGAGGCTAGTAGAGCAACTCCATCCCATTAGTCATTTCTCCCTCTCTATTTCCTAGGATGAAGAGGCTAGCTATTATTTTCAGCTCTCTATTTGAGTTAGCATTCCAATGGCCTAGCTATTTGAGAAGCGAGTGAGGAGGCGCCACAAATCTAGCTAGCGGCCGGGAGAAAATAGCGACTGATAAAAATGAAGAGGAGGATAAAGAACCGGTTGGAGTCCATTTCTTGAGTCATATTAGGTAAATATACAATGAAGAGCAGGATAAAGAACCGGTGGAGTTGCTCTAACAAAGAACAAAGAAACGGCTACTCCTGTGCCTCCCCATTTATTCAGAGATTGACTTACATGCATGTAGTAGTAGATTCCCTAGGCAGAATGCAAACATAATCTTACATGCAGATTTAATCTACATTGACGGAAGATGCAGCAGATGACCAGTGTTTGCTTCGGTGTGCTACACAGCCATGGCCACCTCCTGCCTACACTATTCTTCCTTCCATCTAGGCATGCAAAGGCGGCCACTTTGTCTCTTGACGCTGAGGCTGCCTGGCTCGTAGATGGCTTCTGTACACGGTCGTTCTTGCATGGGAGCGGGCGCATGCGCCGCTCGAGAGGCGATCGGTATGCACGGAGTTTTCGTGAGACGGCGGCCGGCGCCGGCGAACGGGCTAGACGCGGATGAGCGCGAGGCGGCGGCGGCGCTGGTGCTCCGTGGCCTGGCGCTGCTCGGACTCCTGCCGCTGCAGGCGCAGCTGCTCGTGCTGCCTCCGGATGAAGCTCTCGGCGCGGCGCAGGAGCTCGTCGTGCGCCATCACCAGCACGTCCCTGGTGCGCCACCCCTGCTTGGCCACCGCCGGAGCCGCCGCCGCCGGATGTGGCGGCGAGGCGGGACCATCGTGGCCGACTTCCGAATCTCCCTCCGCGCGACGGCCTTCTTGGCCGCGCCCTCCAGCCGCGGCAGCTCGTCGCCGCCCCACGTCTCGCTCTTCCGCACCGCCACCGGCCGTGCCGCGCCCCGCTGAAGGATGGCCTGCCACATCGAGTCCATAGACACATCATCGCTGTCGTCGAGCTTGGCCTCGGCGGCGATGGTTCTTGGCTTCTCCTCCTCACCGGGTTTCTTCCCATCGGGCTTGGACTCGTCGGCGACGGTTCTTGGCTTCTCCTCTTCGCTGGGTTTCTTGTCACCGGGCTTGGACTCGTCGGCGACGGTTCTTGGCTTCTCCTCTTCGCTGGGTTTCTTGTCACCGGGCTTGGCCTCCGGCGCGACGGGTCTCGGCTTCTCCTCGCCGGGCAATTTCTTGCGCACGCGGGGGCGGTCTGTCCTCTTGGCCCTTTTTGTTTCTCGTGGCTGCCTCCTCGAGACCGGCGCCACGACGACGGCATCAGGGGCAACCGCAGCAGCAAAGACGTCATGTTCCGACGACGGGTAGAGGCTGTTCACGGCAGCAGATACATCGTCGGCGTGGCTGGCCGAGGAGGAAGCGGCGGCGGTTCTGTGATGGCGGTAGGACGAGACGAGCCAGATAATGATGACGTTCGCGGCGATCCACAGGAAGGGAGGGGACGAGAGGAGGCCAGCGGGGAGAGGCGCCGCAGAGACGTACGACGCGGCGGCCGCCGTGGCCGCGAGGACGGCCGCGACCACGGCAACCGCCGCCACCTTGAGGAAGGAGCAGTTCATGGGGTCATGGGGAAACGACGGGAGACTCAGAGGGTAGGTGGTTGTGTAAGGTGGCATTGGATGAGTCGTTTATATATAAAGACGGGACGGGGGTAGGGACGAGAAGTGGCTTTCGGTGAGACGACAAATTTGCCCCTACTAAGTCTTGTCGACTTGGCTAAAAATCTTTAAAAAATAATCTAGAGAACCAAGAAAAGACTATTTTGCCAAGAGAAAATTACAACACGTTATATTATGCAAATCCAAACCGATGAGACAGCATCAGATTCATCCTCTCTTCCCACTCTCTCTCTCTCCTTCTCTCTTACTCGTCACGAGCACCACATGAACGACAAAGGCGAGGTCTACCGACAAGACCCATACTGCTGACGATGAATTCACCGCACACCCCGTTGTAGAGGAAGACGGGAGGCGGTGAACCCGGCGGTGGGCGGCATCGGAGGAGGCACGGCAAGGCGGCGACACCGTAAATTTTAGGTTAGATGGGGTGGGGCGACGAGGGAGAGGTGGAAACAAGGCTGCTAGGGGTCACCATCGTCCGCGGCGATGGAGGAGGGAGCGGGAGGCAGAGGGGAGCGCGGAGCTACGGCTAGCACTGGAGAAGAAGACGGAGATGGCGGCGGGCGGGGAGAAGAGAGAGGGAGAGGAGGGCGATGACCAGAGCCAGAGAAGAAGACAAGTGGAGGGGAGGAGAGTAGCGGTAAAGAGAAGGTATATCGTCGGGATGTCTCCTAATAGCATACCATACTGTAATAGCTCTCTTTTGCTAAACTTTAGTAAGCAAACTAAATGCTTACCAAACACGGTAAACATTGCCAAGATTTAGGAAGATAAGCATTGCAATTGGCAGCAAACCAAGACCGCATAAAGCGAACTCTGAAATCTTTTTCTCCACTTCAGTTAATTTACGGTTCAAATCCGTGCAAACAGTACGGAATAATGGCCACCTGTAACATATAAGAAACTTACAAGCTTAAGTTTCGTACACATGCGCATTCATACAGGGAAAATTTCAACCTTGCAATCAATTATACCAGACAATGAATGACACAAACAGGTCACCGCCAGGGTCTTCCCTTGGTGCTACAACTCTTGCTAGAAGGATTAGGTGAATTAGTCTTGTTTATTTGGCCAAGACTTCTGGTTTTTAATTTATTTTTTATTATTTATAAATTTTGTCTTTCTTATTTTTTGTTTATTTTGAGTTTTTTGTCCGTTCCTTTTTCCGTATTCGTTTGTATTATATGTAATAGGTTAACCCCTTTTTTATTTTTTATTTTTTAAATTTAACTGTGACATATAAGTCATCATCAATTACAGTATAATTTCAATCAGCTATAGTAAAAATTTAGCCATAAGTCACCAAAATTTAGCCCAACTGAGTATCACCTTAGGGCATTTGTAGTGTATATAACCCAAGGGGTCTTAAGGTGGGTCCCATCTAAACCTTAAAGTTATCTTCATAGTGTATATAACCCAAAAGGTCTTAAGACGGTCCCACTTGGCAGATAAAGAAAAATTGTATTTTAATGCTTGTGGCCAGGTCTTTAGCTTGAGGACCACCTTGCTTTTTTTATACCTTAAGGTCACCCTGAATGTATAAGGTTGACCTTAAGGTGGCTTAAGACCCTCTATTTTCATACACTACAGATGCCCTTATTCACCTCATCCAAATAGGCCTTTGGGAATGACATTATACCCAAGCTGTGGAGCAAAGATACTATTCACAGATCGTAATATATAGTTAATTTGTTATAGGAATATAAGAAAAATATCACGTTCCAACACATAGTTCTAAGATGTTAGACATACTACAGAGCATAGATAATTTTCCTGACTTCCATACTAAGCAACATATTTTCTTCTAAGCCATTCAAGACGTTCCTCACCTGTTTTCATAGTCATAAATATTTGCGTATGTTCTCTTTTCACAAATAATTATATAGCAATAAAGTGTTCATTGGTCCCACTCCATGCTCCACATTCTGAACCAGTGTCATAACATCTTTAATGCCACATCCTACAGACTCAGCATGGGTGGCCAACTTATCTAAAGTTTGCTCAAATTTCTTCGCAGTAGTTGCTATGCATTTCAATTGGGCTTGCAAGAACGAAGCAGTTTCAATCCTACTTTTCTTGGCCTTGCTGAGATCTCCTAGTGGACTAAGCTTCTATCTTTTTTAGTGGAGGGAGACTCTTGGTCTGGTTAAGTACCATCAATCTCTTCTGCATTGATGTCTACTCCATTAAGAGCAACAACATTAGCAGGACTGTCAGGATCAACTGGCATACGATCAGAAGCTGGTGTTCAATGATCATTGCCACCATTGTTCAAATTTTCAAACATTACTTTCAAAAGATCATCATTTTGTATACTAGCTTTGTAAAATTTGCTACACCTAAGCAACTCCTGTGGATGAAAAAAGACACATGCTAATACATAATAACAAAGTGCAAACGGCAGGCAGGAAAAACAACAATGACATGTAAATAGTACATAATACATACTTTAATTGCCTTCTTTCACCAGGCATTTGTTGCTGAAACTGTCCCTTCTTCCACCAGGCATTTGTTGCTGAAATTGTCCCTTTCTCATTGTCCCAACCTAAACCCGTCTTCAATACTAGCAATTTATTCCAAGTGCTCCACTCATTCTTAAGCTTCATCCATTTGTTTTTCAATTGTTTTTTTAGTAAACCAGCCTTGTTCTCTCTTCAAACTTTGCAGCAACTTCATCATAACCAGCGTTATTGAGACGGGTACTTGGTTGATTTCCAGCTTGTAATTGCTCGACAAAGAGTTCACACACAATTCTAATGTTTTCATCATTCCACTCAGCCATCTACACATCACATGGATTAGCCATTTGATTCATCTAATCTACATTCGACTCACATTTGACAACACACGCACATCTGACATTGTTCGAAATAAGGAAACAATCTACCGTCATTCTACTAGTCCAACATAACCTACACTCATTCAACAAGCATGGGGGCAACATCATTTGTACCCATGGCATTTTACTCACGCATTGAACAAATGGACATACTACTCAAGCATACACTACCTGAGTTCATGTCCTATGATTTTGCACAAATTAGACATCAACTCCATACATGTAAGAAGAGGGGATTTAAGACTAACCTTGCTTCAAAGTTGGGGGAATAGGGGCGCTAGACTCGAGGGAACAGGGCAAGCCAAGGAGGGAGGGTCTGCAAGTCGGCGTCGGGGAAGGGGCCTAGGCAAGGGCGCTAGCATCGGGGACGTGCCTGGGTAGGTGCATTGGCGCCGAGGATGGGCCTGGGTGTCGGCGCCGCCGCCTCCAACAAGAGCTAGCGGCGTCGGTGAGGGCCTCGGGAGGGGCTATGGAGAATCAACTAGTGGCTAGGGTTGAGAATTCAGAAGGGAAACGACCGGTATACCTACGAGTGGCAAACATTTTGTAATTACGTGTCAACTCGGAGCCCATTTACACAAACGAAGACGCATGAGCCAGAGGAGCCCGAGATTGCACGCTTCACACGCCACAGCCAAAACGGGCTCTGCTCCTATGTTTATTTATTCATTGGAGCCTGGCCATAGAGCCAAAACGTTTGGCCGAAGTACCAGCTTCGAAGCCGTAAAAGTGGCTTCAGAGCCCGGCCAAACGCCATCTTATTTGACTCGTGTGTGTCCCAGGGAAGAGCTGTAGGAGAGGGATTTTATAAAAGTACTATCGCTTGAAATCCTTTAACCGTAGTTGATACGGGGCGGGATCCGGCGACTACGAGTCTACGGTCGTCTCGAGACGGTCGGTCAAAACACTAGTGGTACAAGTACACAACTTATCGCTAAGAGAACAATAGTAGTCTAGTCTAGTATTGAAGCAGTCTTCGCCTGTATAACTGCATTTTTTTTTACCAAAGGAGTTAACATAAGAAATGGAAATTTGATTCATTGGGGGATCAAACTGAGAAAAGAACAGCCATATGTCAGCTGCCCAATCTGTCAGTACGCATTTGGCTGATAGAAATCGCATTATGAGTGACTGTCTAGAGGTGGCGACCTTGTCAGTGATCAATACACAGAGCTACCGTGATTTACTGACTAAATCGTTTTTTAATCGGAGAAGCTCACTTTAGCGTCAGCATCCCGTTGTATCATTTCATATCACCACGTCCAGATCAGACTTTTCTTTTGGGTCAAAATAAGAAAAAAAAAATGAACTACTCTGCAGCCATTTACTTTCACTATGCAGTTGGAGCACGCATCTTATTTTCCTAGATGGTAAATAATAAACTCCAACAAAGGAGCTGGCAGCAAAATAAACGGTGGGGGGTTGATTCTTCTACGGTACCTTTTGTCCCCTTCTGCTCCGAGGAGGAAACTGAAGCCCATGCCTTCTCCTCTCCCAGTCAATGGAGCCCCAAAGCAGGAGCAGCACGTCACAATGCGCCGTCGGCTTCGCCTCGCTTGCCTTTATTTTTGTCTCTTTGCAAGTCTCTGCTTACTTATCCAGAATGCATGGGCCCAACGCGCTATGGTGTTCATTTTATTTTATTTCTTTACTTTTTTAATTAAATATCTTAATCAAAAACTAACAACCGTTATGGTGTTCATTTTAGGTAAAAGCCAACGGCCGTAGCTAAAAGACCACATCTTTCCCTTTGAGATTGTGCTTAAGAATTTACGCTTGGTTTTACTAAATCTTTCTTTCTTATTGTGATTGTTTTATCGTCATTATTTTGATTTTTTCTACGAGATTCATATATTTCGTTCTTAATATCGTGCACGCTTGGATCGTATCTCATAATCTGATTCGATCTGAGGATTATTACGTATGAGGAGTACCATATTATAACAGAACTATTTAGCGGACCTCGCTCTCTTTTTTTACATCTTCAGCCGAACTCTTGATCTTTTTAAAAAATATATATTTTTGCTGACCTCTTGAATTTTTAGATCTTTTAGCTAACCCCTTGATGCTCCCTCTGTCGAAGAAAGAATTTTTTTAAGGAAGGTGGGGCTTTATTAATTGTTTATAATAAGGGGTACATGAGAAAGCTACACTGAACCGAGCAACAAAGGGCGGATCCAGAAAGGAAACAACCGGGGTTGCCATACATGTCACCACATGTGTCCGGAGTCACTTAACTGGGTTTCAAGTGCACGCCTATATATATATATATATATATATATATATATATATATATATATATATATATATATATATATATATATATATATATATATATATATATATATATATATATATATATATATATATATATATATATATATATATATATATATATATATATATATATATGAAAATTACATAAGGCACCATGGTGCCTAGGCACCAACATCCGATACACGTGTATGATTGATAATTTTTTGAGTTTGGGTATGAAAATGTTTTATACCCTTGATATATTTATGGTAAGTAAGTTTTGAACTCACTTCAAATTAGTTTGAACTACTTTTGAGTTCAATGCAACTACAAGTGAGTATATACCATAAAAATAGTTCAAACTAATTAAACTGAAGTTGAATTTAAATTTTTCTGAGTTTGACATCTCAAATATACTTTTTATGGGTATATGAAGATACCCACATCAAACGTTATAATCTCAAGCAAATCAACGGGTATTGATATTGGTGCCTAGGCACCATGGTGCATGAAACACTGTCCTATATAGGAAAATTATATATATATATATATATATATATATATATATATATATATATATATATATATATATATATATATATATATATATATATATATATATATATATATATATATATATATATATATATATATATATATATATACTTTAATCAATCAGATAAAATAAAATTAGATTGAAATATGCACAAAGCGCATACATATATATATGTATATGTATGTATGTATATAGACTTTAATAAGATAAAAATAGATTTGATATCCTGCACCCCAAACCCTACTAGGATTCACCCATGTGAGCATCCACACACATATCTACCCAGCGCTGTAGTGCACACTCTTGGCAAACATATGTGTAGGATAGGATACGATGAGTCAGAGGGGGTGAATGATTTCTCAAAATATTTCCATAGGTAGGGGTATCAATCAGATCCGAATTATCCGATATTCATATTCAGACTATTTGGTTTGTATTCGATACATTAAAACTCAAAGAGCGTCAATCGTATCTTTTTTATTTGTTTTATTCGATATCCATATCCAGACTGTTCGATTCGTACTCGATCCGTTGACACCCTACCCTTAGGTATTGGCAACTCAATGCAGCGAAAAAAAAGCCTACAAGCTATCCTAAAGCTAAGAATACAAAGCACCCGAGACAATTGTCTCGCACCGGTTAGAATGCATAGCCCCACGTATGCTCCGGTATCCACCACCCTATCTATCCATCTAAGGTATGTTCAAAATGGCTTCTAGCCTCTGGTTTTTAGCTTTTAAAACCTAGAAACTGTTTTGAACACGTTGATTTGTTAACACAGTTTTTTATTACTTATTGTTTTTCTTTATATTATCTATAAAGATACAACAGTTTTTTTATTTTTTTAATCAAATATCTCAACTAAAAACCTTGTAGTAGCTATGGTACCCATTTTAACTAAAAGCTAAGCCGTGCCCAAAAGTCACCAACAAAAATCATTTTCAGCGGGCCCTAGGACGCGTGCAGCTTTTGCTTAAAAGAAAGGAAAAAAGTGCATGCGACAGAAATATTCTTCCGACGATCCAACCTATTTTACATTACGTTTTACCACGGTCTCGTAAATCTCGTAATCTATTGGTTACAGCAGTGCCGAGCATTTCGCATTATGTAATCCATCACTTGAGTTGTTTATGTTTTGCGTATGTAAGCAAAGCAATAGTAGTATCCAACTGGTTGCTAGGAACCTGGATGCAGTGTAGTAATAATCACACTCCTAACCCAGATTTTGTAGCTCCTATGGGCAAATGGGAGTTTGCTTACACAAGCACATATACTATTGTGCAAGGGAATCTTGGGCTCTGCTGTGGTGTATGTCCCAAATAATATATGTTATCAAATTACACATACTGGGTGACGCATGTTCAAGTGATTGGCAAGATAGGAAACATAGAAAAATGCTAGTTATGTTTACATACTACACGCTAGAGATGTTTTCATACTACACACTAGAGAGTTCAGTGTGTTCCTACTTCTGTCGGCGGTTACAGCTGGAGAGTAATAGGTGTGTATATAAGTGTATATATATAGGAAAATAATTTTATACTCTGAGTGCGTGTACTCTCACTTTTTATATATATAGGTAGTGCTCTAAACTGTTTAAAAGCCATGGGTTTTTTGCTACAATTGCACTGTAGCGGTTATTAGATTTTTCTGAGTTAAAAATAAGAAAAAAAAATTAATTAAATTTGAGGAAATATTGAGAAAACACCATTATATCTTTTAGGACAATGCAAAGGAATAAGAGGGGAAAAACAAAACAAAGTCAAAAAATCAAAATTAAGAAGTCGACGTATTTCAAGTAGCTTATATGGCTTTTGGAACTAAAGCCGTTCGAAACGGGCTACATACGTGTGAGAGAGAGAGAGAGATAAAACAATCTGCCAGGTTAAGTAAACGTTCTAATCATTGGACCTGATCACTTTTGCTGGGAAAACCTATTTCGTTCACCTCTATCTCTCGATCAACCTAGTAAACACTAGACACCACAACCTTACCCCAAGCCAGCGCAAATGCCGGTAGAGGCCACGATAACCACTAGCAAGGAAATCTAGCAGACCTGACGCTGTCAAGCCTCGACAACAGTTGTCGGGAGCTCACCACGTTTTTGTTTTGAAATTCCTATCACGACGTCACAGGAGGATGTTTTGGAAGGACCTTCGGTCCGTTCGTCTCGCTTTCTGCCGGCTGCGGCGGCTGGTCTGGTGGCGCCTTTCCTGTCCTGGTTTGGTATCCCAGCAGCACACCAAACCAAAGCATGCGCAGTGCAGCAGGGGGAAAAACACAGCTGTTCCTTCACATGGCTAGGATGAAAGCTAAGCAAGCCACCGGAAAGGACGGGCCCCAGGGAGGGCATGGCGATGGCAATGGCTTTATCACGAACCACCACCACCAGCCTGGAACGGTACTGTCGCCTCCTGGCTGCTACTTGTGACCAAGATTTCGTTTGTTTGTTTGTTTTGTTTTGTTTCTCAAAACGATTTAAAAGCTATAGCTCTTAGTTTCTATTGTAGTCTTTTGATTGGAATTGTATTATAGCGACTGTCAGCCTTTTTTGAGTCAAAATGTGACATTTCGGTCCCTGTAGAATTAGACCCATGATATCTCATGTGTGTGTGCACATAAGAGTATGGATTAGTCCCACTTTGCTAGTTTAGCTTGAAAAGCACTAACATATAAGCCTAGGACTTCTAATAATAACAACTCCGGTTAGCCGTTTTACGCAAAGTGAGAACGAAAGTGCAAGTGGATTGCTATGTGTGCATAGTCTATCTAGAATAGGGTTAGACCTAAGCCGGTTTAAACTCTAGTGTGTTACACAAAATTTGAGAATTTTTTTTAAAAATACCACTATATCTTTATGACAATACAGTGGAATAAGGAGAAAAATAAAAACTAAAAAGACAAAAATACGAAAAAATCTAAAATTAAGAAGCTGGTATATTCTAAGTGGCTTTTAGAGAAGCCAAAAGCTAAAACCGTTTAGGATGGGACCTTTAGATGGGTCTTAGAAAATAGAAGCCATCGGTCTTCGAGAGAATGGGTAGTACTTTTTTTAATTCTACATGGTAGATCGTACACATAATTTACACATATCATATATGTATGTGTTTTCTACACACGCTCAAAAACTCTGGAGCGTAGGTACGGTTGTGCCAATTAACGCGCATGCTTGTATCTGTTTTTTTATTCCGGTGAGCGCGCGTTCGAGTGAACGGCGGCGGGCCTGAAGCTAACGCGCGCTCGACGGCTCGAGGCAACCTCCGCCCGGTTCTCGGCTAGATAAGGTACCTGACGAAAATGGACGGCGGTTAAGGGCGCCCTGGCCCCCTTATCCGCCCAGTGGGAGCGAGTGGTGGGGTTGTCGCCGGCGAATATGAACGTCGCCTCCGGTGGCTCCTGGACGTGGACGAGGGGGGCCTTTATTCCTGCAAGATGCATTGCTGACTGGCGTTGCTCGCAAAGTCGCAATGCACCAAGCCGGCATCTCACTTTCTGAAAGATCTGACGATATCTGACAGGACCAAAGATAAAAAAAAAATAGCTGAATGCAAAGCCAGGCACGTACTCACACAAGGCAGCACGCGCGGTAAGTTGCTCAAATCGCGCCTTGTTTCATGTGAATCCTTCAGGTATTGGTTTGAACTTTGAACCACTCGCCTAGCGCTGCAAGCCGTGCAGGTAGGTGTGCATTGCGCTTGCGAGCCAAGGCAGCAGTTCTTTTGTAACTATCTCTGTTCACCACGTTCTTCCTGATTCTGCATGGGCGTACTACCATCTTACCATGGTTATCTGATATCGCCATACGTTCAGAAGAATCCTGTCCAACTTTTGATCCGAAGAAATCTTGGAGGATTGCAGAAGATAAATAGATAAGATTGGGCGATCAAGAAGGGGACATGAGGGATGGTTTGCGATATCACTTCGCATGGTGGATTTATTTTCCCTTGAAGAGGACATTGATCGGATCGGTGGGCTTTGGCTGATAAATTTGGGTCCTGATTATATGGCAGAGGAGCAAGAAAAGGAGGCGTCGGTGATGGCACACCCATGATTCACGACTTTGTTACATTACAATTTTGCCGAAGATTTATCATGCTATCATTATGTTACCCATGGAAGTAGAGGAGACAAGAAGGGTTGGTCATCTTTCTTAGGCATTGAAGCTAATATAGGCTTTTGGGTGGTCCTTGAGAATGGATAACTGGAGGTATATGCAAGTGTTCTACTCATCTAGCATTTGTGAAATGTGGATGTAGGTGAACATTTGACAAACTATATGGTGTGTAACCCTATTTTGCAAGTCTAATTGAATTTGGTAATAGCTCTAATCTTAAGAATCATATTGGTGCGTACAGCAAAAGTAAATATGGGAGGGACAAGGATGAAGCCAAAAGGGTTGGTTAAACTGGTTTCTTAAATATTTACATAAATTAGTGAACACAAAATTGCCAGTACTGGATAAGACAGATGCATCAACTTCAGTGATGGGAAACGGATATGAAAGGTTTTGTTTGGTATCGCCCATTCCTATTTTCGAAATCACCTTTTGTCCCACAAAGACTTAGCAAAGCTCCCTTCGATTTCTCCCCAAACAGGATTGCAATCTAATAAAGAAATCATTGGCGATAAGCATATAACATATAGTTGTACAAGAACAAAACAATAAACAATAACTTCATTACGCAGCATAAAAGGACCAAGTAGCAGAGTAAACGATATGAAGAAATCCTAGCATTTATTTATCCTAAAGCGAAGATGAGGGTCTGAAAGGTGTACATGTAGGTGTTTGAATTGGGAGAAGTATAAGCTAATACGGACACATGTCTTCTCGAAGTGGTTTTTTTCACTTCTTTCGCTTTAGTCTAGCTTCGAAGACAAGGCAAGGGTCAAATGTGCATTACGTACTTTACTCCTCTTGCTCCTGTCTTACGTACGTATCTCTTCCTCGCCTTTTCCACCGCTCACCATCTCCTTCTAAAAGCTACTTCACAACTATTTCAACCAAAAGACATCACCACACCAAAAATTATCATCGCAGTCAATACGAACAGCCCCTACCTTCAGCTGCTTCACCCTCACAATTACCGCAATTGAAGTCGATCTCCACCCTAGGGATCCTGCAGTGCCGCGCCGCAGATGGATTGCACCCCAGGCCTAGATCTCCACGCTGCCTGCAATCGATTGTGGTCATCCCTCCCCAAATCGACTTCAGAAACAAAAGGGTAAGCACATTCATTCCCTTTCCCCCTCTCCAAAGGCTATGGCTTCCTTCGAGAGGGTTTAGGCTTTGGTTTTCATTGATATAGTAACTAACTTTAAATGTTGTATTTTTTTTAATGTATGTTCTATAGATAGAATGTAGTAGACACTGTACCGAGTTGAACTATACCGGCCAAAATCGCATATGACTATTTCTCTCTCGCGTATTGTCTCTCACGAACAGTCAAAATTTAAAAATCATAAATCAAAAGACAAATCCACCGCGAAAATAAACCCACCACAACCCTAGCGTGGCTCTCACCTCTCCCGCCGTCCCATCATGACGTCACAGAGAGCTCGGTCGCGGCAGCAACCAGGAGTCCACCTTCGGCATTCACTCCTCTAGAGGAAATCATGGAAGATCTTGGCTGGAAGGAGGTAAAGAGGCCTTATTGTTGGTGTTGCGTCAAGGATTCAAGTCACCTGAGAAGCACTCGAAGCAACCGACCAGCATTGAAGTACCACAACAGCATCGCCCTCAAGCTCTTCCAAAGCAGAATGTATGCTGAAGACGCGGCGATCTTCATCTCCCCTACAGAAACCGACATTCAGGCGACTACGCAAATCCTCCAAAGGCAGTGCTATAAGTTACGACGACATGCACAGAGAGGCAGTGCTGCAGGACTCTGCAGGCTGAGTAGAATTTCCCCCTCAAATATTTAGGGCTCCCGCTGTCCCACAAGAGACTGCGAACGCTGAACGATGGACTTCCGGCCACTCCTAGACAAAGCAAGGAACAGTCCAGGCTTGTTATTTTGGGAAATTTGCTACAAAACACTGTAAACTGTCACTATTTGTCAACGGACATCTAAAAAATTATGGTTACGCTTAGAACACACTGTAAAAAAGTATAATTTTGCTGTAGGACACCAAAAGCATTATTATATCATCTTCGGGCTAGAGGGGGAGAGAAAGCACACGAATTGTCAATTTTGCTCTAAGAGAGAGAAATCAAAACTTTGAACTCACATTCCCATTCCCCATTTCTTCCTAGCTCTTCTTCTCTCCCCCATTTCTTTTCTCTATTCCTTCTTTCCTCCTTTACTTTTTCTCCTGATGTTGTTGCTTTCTATCGAAGCTCCCTCATGACACCTCCTGTTGCTTCTTGTCTTCCTCTCTTTCTCCCCATTGTTTCATTTCTTCCTTATTCCTCTTTTCTTTTTCCCCCCTACCTCCATTCTTTCTTGTTGGAGCTTTGCTCCCTGGTGATTTCAGCCGAAGCTTGCGCCATGGACACCGATGCAGAGTTATGATTTTCTCCAAACAATAACTTTGTATATTCTCCTTGAATTGCCAGCATGAGCATTGTCGAGTAATCTCCAGAAGGCATATAGTTCTCAAGGTTGGAGTTATACCTCCAACATTAATATTTATGCCAAATGAGTCCTATGGCCAAAGCAAAGGATGTTACACTTTCTGAATAAAATGAAGAACACACAAAATAGAGAAGAAAATTTTTATAAATTAGGCCATGAAAGTTGCGTACTTGATTAAGGCTTGCAAATTGCCTCATACAACATTTGAAAACTGCAAAAAAGAAGGAGAAAACTTGATTTGAAAACTAAATAAGTACCATCTGCCTCATACATCTTGCATCAGAGTACAACTGTTACCACTAACTTGATTGGAAACTGAAGATGTACCATTCCAACCACACATATTGATTTCCATGTTCATGGACCGATGCCTGCTGCTGCTAGTACTACACTGTCGCCCAAGTAGCAGCCCAATGTCGAAGTTCATCGATAACGTTGGCCTGCAGCGGGCTGCAGCGACCGGCATGGTAAACGACATGACCACGTTGCTCTCGCCGTCCCCGCCACAAGAGGAGGAGAGGAGACAGCGAAGGCGATGAGGGCTAGGGCTGACGGGAGGTGGGTTTTGGTGGCGAGCCTAGCGTCACGGAGGCGAGCGAGGCATCGAGGTGGAGGAACGGAGGTGGTCACCCTTGTGACGGTGGTCAAGATCGGGCTTGCAGGTGTGTGAGATGCGTTGCTAGAGACAAGCGAGCGAGGGGCACCCGAGGCTTTTTCAAAATTTTCTCGTGCTTTCTTGGGGGCAAAATTGACAATTTGCGTGCTTTCTCTCTCCCTTTCGACCAAAAATGATATAATAGTGCACTCGATGTCTTACAATAAATTTACACCTTTTTATAGTGTGATCTGGCGTAACCATATTTTTTTGGATATCTATTGGCAAATGATAACAATTTGCATTGTCTTGTAGCCAATTTTCTCTTATAATAAATAGTGATTACCGAGAAAAAATAAAAAATACTGAAAAATCAAAAAGAATAGAGAGTCATCCTCGTCAAGCACCTTCTCACCTCCGTACCGGTCTACTACCTTACGGTGCTGAAGGCACCAAGATGCACTATTCCTTTGGTCGGGTTTAAACTCGATCGCAGACGGAAACGTAAGGTCAACTGAGACAGTGTTTATTCTACGTCCCACCTTAGGGGTCCTTAACCCTGACAGATTTGCAACAGCCCTAAGACTTCGTTGGCTTTAGCAACAATGGGAAGCCGACCACAAACCATGGGCACTCATGGAAATTCCCTTGTGACGAAGCTGGCCGACGCCTCATCTCCGCAGCCACGACGATTCCTACCGGGGATGGGAACGGCTCGCTGCATGCGGGCCCGGCCGGCGAAGCGGGCGATCGCACCGACCCCAAAATTCAGGGGCCCCCGATCCCCCATATACATAGCATATATACTATGTATACTATCCGTCTATGAGTCTATCCGTCTTTCGAATTCCGGCTAGGCCGACTTCTGCCTTCGGTCTTCTTTCAAATCGACATTCCGACTTCTTAGTTCTTCCGTGATTCCGTCTAGCCGCCTAGGGCACGCCGCACGCCGCCTCGAGTCATGAGGGTGGCCGTCTCTCTCGCCGCGAAGCGACAAAGCGAGCCGAGCGGAGCGAGCGATCACCACGGATATGAATTTTTCCTTAATACATAACGATTTTAAGTGTTTGTTGGTAATTAGATATATATGTGTGTATGTAGATTTATATTTAGATATTTATACTAGACCCCTTATTTCTAGTTTCACCTCGGACCCTTAAAATCCCAGGACCGCCCTGGTTCTGTGCTTCCACGGTGGCTCGATGGCCAAGCCCCGGCAAGACAGACATAGCGCCTGATATCCAAGAGAAATCTAAGAGGTAAAAAATCCGACGGATCGGAAAAGCGCTGCAGGATGCACGGTGGGTGCAAGACATTTGGCATCTCCGGCGGCACCACAGTACAGCACGTGCAGCAATTTCTTGACCCCTGGGAAAAGATAACACTTGATTGCTCTAGAGTCTAGACCCGAACAAGCCGGAGGACATAACCTGGAATCTAGTGACTCTGGATGGAGCTTAGCCAGCTCGGCCTATGCGGCGCAGCTCCTTGGTTCCCGAATTTTTTCTATTTTAGCTCTTTTTTAAAAAAATATTCACATTTAGACCCCTGATAATTTTAGGAAGTGTTTGGTTCCTTGTCTTAGGATGGATGGAACAGGCGGCCTGTTGAAGTCACCGCTTGAATGGGAGTCACAGGAGGCGTGGTCATCCACCACGAATATTCCCTCATATTCGGGGCAACACCATCCACCGAATCGACCGGATGGCGCTGCCCCACCTCGCGCCGCCCGCTTCAGCTCCGCTGCGCGCTCGCAGCTCTCCGCGCGCGATCCGCGTAGCTTTCCCAGCGCGCTCTCGCTCCGCCCGCGCGTCCCGCCGGCTCCTCACGCGCGCGCCTCCGCCTAAGTCCCCACGCGCGCTCCGCTGAGCTGAGGTCCCGCCGGCTTCCCACGCGCGCGCTCCCGCCGAGCTGAGGGGCCGACGACCGGCGGGCGCGACGAGGACCGACGGCGACCAACTCAAGGAACAGCTCAGGGAACGGCGACCAGTAAGGTATGTTGCCCAATGTCAACCCTAAGCTCAATTGGAATGAGTGATTTCATTGGATCTGGATCTGTATTATCTTGGATGGGCTTGCTAATTATCTATTATATTTATGTTGATTTCTGTGTATGTAAACTTGTATATATATATGGGGTAAAGATCAAATCTATGTGTCCATATTCATCCATCCAAACAAAAACTGGGGCGGCCTCGTCCTTCACTCATCCTTTACACCAAACAAAAAAAGGGACTCGCCCCATCCATTCAATCAAACAGCGACAGGGGCCACCTCGTCCCAGAAAACAGGGATGACCCCATCCCATCCCACTTTGCCTCGAAACTAAACGCACTCTTAATTCCGCTTTTGGACCTGGGGTCGGAGCCGTGACCACGGCGCCGAGCTAACACATCTCGGCGCCGTGGACCACGGCGCCGAGGTGCCGTGCCCGCACTGCGTGGTGGCTGCGTGGCGCCGACGCGAAACCTCGGCGCCGTGGGTCGTGGCGCCGAACAACCGGCACCTTTCCATCGAAAGTGTTTTGAAGTGCATGGACGGCGAATACGAGATTTTACGTACTCAAATTGCTGACCTTATACATTTTAACAATGAAAAGAGTCTCACACGCTTTGATCGGATGCTATACAAAAACTATATTTCATATCCATTTTGCTCTAGTATGTGTAATTACCAATTAGACAAGCATCATCTGTGGTAGCCCGAATTATATGCTTTCATGACCTCTATTGTTTAAACTAGCAAGTAGTATGTGTAATTACCAATTCAGTTGGAGATGCTTTGTGCTTTTAGAATTAAGACATAATGTAGAAAGCATGATTGGCCAATGTGATACTAATCGATAATACATTCTCTATATTTGACTCGGTAAGAACAAACAAGCATTGCTACCCCGTTATGTTCTAGCTCGGACTCATTACTGCGCATGTGATACTTTAATAGGTTGATGCATAATGATTGCTTGCACTTCTCTTCCTCGTCGTGGAAAGTGTCGCTCCTCGTGGGGACGAGCTCGCCCGTGTACGACCCTCCCGCGCCGGTGCGCAAGTCGTGTCGAAGGCACGTCCTCGCCCCGCCGCGCTGTGCTGCAACCACAACGACCACCACACGACGAGCCGACCGCTAGCCTCTGTCATCCAACATTTTGTTAACCAACAAGATACGAAGATATTAGGTACTAATTTTGTGAGTGGCTTTGTCGAAGCTTACCTCTAGGAAGCTATGCGTCCTGACGTCGCCGACTGTCCTGGAGAAATGCTCTATGTCCTGTACGGATTGTTTCAGAGTGTTGCCCTGCAAACAAGCAAAAGAATGGATAATTTGCTATATGTAGTGGTATTTATGTCTATTGGAAAATAAGCAATGAGACTGAACATTACCACACGGTCCAGGACTGGTGCTATCTCCACCTGCGTCCCAAGTCAAGTAGACTGGTCGTAGGGTGTGTCTTCGTCGTCGGAGGACTCAATGTCAGCATAGTCATCTTGAGTCCATTGTCCCTTAAGCTTGGACCGTGTCGCACGCTGGTACCGAACTTTGTACCGCCGGAAGTGTTCGTTGCTGTGCGGCTCGTCGTTGTCGTCCACGTGGTCCTGAAAGTGTCCCCACTCCTCAACGTACACGTGGTGGTGCTGCTCGAAGTCTGTCCCCCGTTCCGTCGGGGAAGAGAACGCAGCCAAACAAGTGCAGGATCCATGCCCTGCAATTATATGTAAAATGGTATTAAATCAAACTATGTCAATTTTAGAAAAAAGCTCGATTAGATGACGAGGTGGCTCGATATCCACCCCTACCTGCAGTAGTAGACAACTGTCTGCTCGTCCGCGTCTGCAGGACACTCTGCGAAAGTCTGCCGGAGCCATGTGATCGAACTCGAGTGCGATGGCTCGCCTCGGAGGAAGCTCTCTCCGAGGAAGGCCTCTACTCGGGCTCTCCAACCAGCAGCACGCACGGTCCGATCATCGGGCGGCCGTGAATGGCGACACCAAGTATCTTCGAGTGTCCCGAGCGTAATAGTCATCTCCCGAAAGGGAGGTGGAAGCTGTGAGTCTCCGGCCTTCACCTACATGATACAAAAAAGAGGACTAAATGTCAGAGAATTTGAGGCGCACATAGCCGATAAACAATGAACATGCAAGTGGAGCAATGGTTTAGGAGAATACATGTCAATCAGTGCAGTGATGGCCGGGGGGTTGAAGGTGGGCAAACCCACAGCGAACCTGGTAAGAGATAGCGTCTAGGCCAGCCCTCTCCAGGAAGGGAGTGTACCTCTCGTCGTACCGCATGTCCAGGAACCCGTCATGGGTTCGAGGACGAAGGATGGGCAGCTCCTGTATAGAATACACCAATTTTTTTAGTTAATGCATCAACATAAACTGAAATTACACAGGAAGTGATGAATGCAGTACCCTCCCCTCGGCGGTGAGCCATCCTCGGTGGTTCTCCTCGTAGTGTGGGTCTAGCAGGTGGAATTGTGCCATCCTACAAAAAAAATTTAATTTCTTAGTTCAACATTTTTACAATACAAGGTAATCATATCAATCACACTTTTCTAACAATTATTTCCATTATTCAGGATATATTGTTAACTAACACATATTAAACTAAAGGTCAAGCTACACACTAGAGGTTCTCAGAGGACAATGAACTAACCTTTGACCTTTAACTACTGCAAGAATGTGCATTATAGGACAATGAACCTAAGACCAGGTTATTTGACTTTTTTCTCAGGATGAAAAACCTAGGGCAGAGAATATTGGGCAGTTCAACGCTTATGTGCATTGCTGGATCTTTTAAAGCTCACCTTCACAGATCCTGAAAGCATATGATGTTTATTCATTGAAAAAACTTGACTAAGAAATTTGTAGACTATTACATTTTTCCATTACCATATGCTGGATGTTACACTGTTATCTCCACTAACACCCTAAGAATTCACACGTCAAATCTGCAACAAATTTCACCCAACTTACGAGCATAACACCTCACATTACGGCTCAAAGAAATCTAGGGTTTGAGATGTGGGGAAGGAAGGCAACCTCCAGAAGTCGGCCGGGGAGGTGAGTCGGCGGCACCACGGGCGGCGGCGGGGAGGCGGCCGAGCGCAGACGCGGCGCGGAGACGCGGGAGGCCGGAGGCCGGCGCACCAGTGGGGCGGCGCCGAGACGCGGAGGCGGAGGCGGGCGCACCAGCGGCGGCGGGAGACGCGGAGGCGGTGGCACCACGGCGTCGCGAGATGCGACGAGGAGGCGGTCGGCGACGAGGCGAGGGCGGCGGCGACGAGGCGGCGCGGCGAGGCTTCGCGGCTAGGGTTTGAGGGACGAGCGCGTGAACCAGCAGCTCGGACGAGGGGAAAAGGCGCGCGTGGGGCCCGCTGCCGAGCTTCGGCGCCACGACCCACGGCTCGAGCTCGGCGCCACGGCCCACGGCGCCGAGGTGCTGCCACGCCGGCGCCACGCAGCCACCACGCCGCGCGGGCTCGGCACCTCGGCGCCGTGAACCACGGCGCCGAGATGTGTAGCTTCGCGCGGATCACGGCCGACCCCGGTCCAAAACGGAATTAAAACTACCAGGAGTCTAAATGTGAATATTTTTTTAAAAAAAGGCTAAAATAGAAAAAATTCGACCTTGGTTCCATCTCGACGGACTACGAAAGGATCATCTCGACCCCAAGTGCAAATTCTTCGCGTAACAGGCGATCCAGAACCGCATATAGATCAAGGGCGGATCCAGTAAAGACCCAGTGGAGCACACGCCTCTGCTTAGTATTTAGCCAACATCTATCAGTTAAAATTTTATCATCCGTCCATCTACCATGGTTAAATATTTTGGCGAAATTTCAAGGAAAACCGTTCGACCAAATTTTGACTAAGTTTATCCTTATTTAAAATTTATCTAAATTTGGTTAAATTTTACTAAAATTCCAATGATGTTTGAAGATTTCGTCCAAATTTTAGCCGAAATAAGTGAAATTTTGGTATTTCGTTCGTTTCGTCACCCTCCGAATTATTTCCCCCCGGCCTCTACTGGTCCAGCAAAAATACTCTGGAATTAGTCTAAAAACAGAAATCCAAGCCCAAAGTTATGTATGCCCCCTCAGCCTCTAATCGGCTGCATGCGCGAGGCTACCCAAACAAACACGCCTGCCCAATTTGTAGAAGCGCGGCCGAATCAGCGCTACACAGCTTCCACGAATGCAGACACACCAGGCATGTGTGGCACTTGTCGTCCAGCAGCCATCACAGTGCCATGCTAGCACCATCATCGGGGAATGGTGGACAGGCATAAACGGACCGGTTTGGCAACAGCTACGGCTTATGACTTTTGGTTGAAATTTTTTAATTTTGGCTATTTACGGTACAGATTACGGAGAGATACTCACTTACGATTTTGGCTGGTACAGATGTTGGATTTTTAACGTGTACATCGTTTAACTTGTAGACCTTATCTTAAGAAAATACTCGATTTAAAAATTAGAATCAGAATAAAAAATTAAAACCGTCACTTTAGAGGAAAAGAACAGACCCGTTGGGACTGCCAAGGAAGGCAACCACCTCGGTGGTCATGCTAATCGGCCGCGAGCTTTGGAAGGAGCGTAACGCAAGGATCTTCCAGAACAAGCCCTCTATGCCAACGATGGTGGTCGCAAAGATTTGAGGAGGAAGCCAGAGCTTGGACTCTCAGGGGGGCGAAACGC
The DNA here is from genome assembly GCA_036346575.1 of Dendrocalamus sinicus. Taxonomy (NCBI): domain Eukaryota; kingdom Viridiplantae; phylum Streptophyta; class Magnoliopsida; order Poales; family Poaceae; genus Dendrocalamus; species Dendrocalamus sinicus. Next base: position 121,652 of record JAYEVI010000415.1, on the reverse strand, counting down.
TTAGAGCAAATAATTCCTTGTATACAGAGGACCTCATAGCAGCTTCTTGGGCCTTTTCCTTAAAACGCTGCTTTATTATTACAGTAGGCAGTCCTCCTGCCTGTTCAGTTTCAACAACAACAACAACAATAATAATAATAAAACAAGATGAAAAGCAACAAGCAGTAGGACCGTACAGAAGTTAGTACTGTAACATTAAATTTTATTTTTGATACTTCATAATCAGAATAAACTGTAATCCTTCCGTTGATCGTTGCACATATTGATGAAATCCTAACATAGCCTTTTCTTTTAGTTATTTTATGATGAGTGTTTCTATGTTTTCCTCTCTAACAAGAGTAGCACTAATTTTAAAACAAATAAAAAGATAAGTAATATCTATCTACCATTAATTATACTTTAAAAGTTGTGTAAATCACTCTTAAGAAAAACATGGAAGCTCATTTAGCCCTCCATACAATATGTGATGTACCACCCGTAATTGTGAAATAAATATTTAGGGTACAGAAGCAAAATCAGGCTACCAACCTCATGCCATTTTGTAACCATTGTTAACGAAAAATCTGAACTTAATGCATCCAGTTAACATATAACAACCAGAAGAATTTAGAAGACTTGCAACATGACCATCTAGAACTTTCAATTGGACCAGCTCACACACACACACAAGCGCACACTAAACCCAAAGAGAAAATGTAAGTGTATAAGAGAAAAAATAAGGAAAAGATAGGCTAAAGCATACTTGCCGTCACCAGGGCCGTGCCGAGGGGCGTGCGAGCGGTGCAAGGGAACAGGGCCCCCAATTTCTATGGGCCCCAAATTCTAATGGATTCACCAGCTGTAGGCCATCACTCCATCATTAGTTCGTCACCAGGTGCGTGCGAACTGCTACCAGCTAGGCCTAGCTAGGGGATCGATTCAAGCCTACGCCATTAACTTTCGTGATGGATTATTAGCATCAACGCAGCATGCATCGATCGGAGTGCATGAGCAGACCGATGCGCTGAGTCGACAACTCCTAGGTAATTTAATCTTTTCCTTCAATTTGAATCCTTTTTTTCTAATTTGAATTATTTTTTTCGAGGACATTAAGAATTCTACTGTCCATATCATTATATGAACTATAATTATCCTTCATATGATCCTTATAAAAAACTATCTTTCGTATGATAGAGGATTTAACTAAGCTTCAGAAGTGCTATGGATTGATAATTATAAAAGAATATGTACGATTCTTAATATTTCTCATTACTATATACATAAAATATGTATGTAGAATTGATAATTACTATAATCCTATTTATCAAGGGAAAATGCTTCATTTTATAGTTTGGTACAGGGCCCTAAATTTTGCTGGCACGGCCTGCCGTCACCTATCGATAACGATGTGCGAACTGAAACTACTCAATCAAAAATGTCAAGTTCAAGGGTTTCCCAAAAAAAAAATCGTGTCTAGGATAGCTGGAGGACTTGATGGACCTATATTATGGTAATACAATCATATAAGCAAGCTTCAGGCGAATGAGACAGAAGACTGTGTATAAGCTTGAACATTTTACACTTTCCATGACCAAACCGTAAAGGAATAATCAGACGTAAAACCGGATAAGGCATTAATAAAATCATAGAACAAGCTTTTTAACTATTTTTTATATCTTACCGGTCGCTTTTTCTTTGACCTGTACTACATCACCGATTTCTCCTCGTGGAGAACAACAGATTTTTGCATTCAGTATATTTACAGAGAATAATAATATAGCTATTAGGTACTGCATCAGTAAGTAAAAAACTTTCTGGAATAAACTGTGACTAGGTCATTATTGACGATTGACGAGTATCATTTGATCCACAACTTTCAGTAATAGTACAGCACATAAAATAAGCTATAAGAGCAATGGTCATAAAGTACAGAATATTCGAACTTGTACTATTGCCAATTTCCTAATTTTGAAATCCAACTACAAATGACTTATTTTGTTGGAACGAACTAAAAATATCAATGCTAATGCATTTTTCATCTTTCTAATCATTGCTTGGATACCATAACAAGAAACTAGTGTTCTTGAATATTTCCTGATTTCATATGAAATCGAGGTGATAGAAACCAGATTCCTGTTCAAACTGATCCCCCCGGGATTATCTTCACACATTCTGAGAGTCTGTTATAGTCATTAAGCAACTGAGCCATTGCTGCTTTTAGAATGGCCATCCCAGACAAAAGGTTACTGCAAGAAGTTACAACTTCAGTGTGCATGAGCTCTAGAGTGCTTTTCCACTTCACAGCGAAGTTCTTCACAACTGGCTCAACGTAAGCAATGTTTGGATGCTGTGTAAAAAATCAGGTCTTCACCTAAAAAAATCATAAGGATAGTTATTTTCTGCATATCCCAGAGTACAACATTCACACTGGTACTTGAGTTTTCTGCAACTTACAAACGCGGCTCTTCACAAATTTAATTAAATCACCTAAATGCTCCATGGGCAATTCGTCCTGTACTCAAGCAAAAATAAACAGAAAAGATGAAAAGCTATCCATTGAACAAGATCAGCCAACTAATTTCCATTTCAGAAAAGGAGCATTATAAATTAGCTAAATTTGGCTTGGTAAGGAAACTGACAGCACAGTACCACACCCATTTACCATATGCCAAGTTGGTGACAAATGTTAACCAGAATGACTAATAAAGTTTAGGAAGTTGTTAACATCTACTATGCATCCCTTTATAGCCATGCCCAGAGCTCAAAGAACAGGCGGTAACCTCCCACATACCACCGATATAACGTATAACCAGTTTGCACCTTTCTCTAAAAAAACTCCAGTTTGCAGCAGTACATCGGAAGAGAAAAATATAAAGGCACTGGGATAATTTTTATGTCAAATCATTTCATGACCCTTTTATGAAATATTGATATCTATCAAAATTATTTTGTAGATTTTTTTAAAAAGAAGTATCATAAAAAGCCAAAATCAGCCATTCGCGTACTGAAACTGGTGATTACTGGCCAGTTTCCATCCAAGTACCAGTGGAGTTGGGAATTCACCCTAGCATCCTGTTTAAACCAGATACCACTGGAAGCTATCAGCAAACAAGTAGAGCCCACCAGCGAGAACCAGTTCAATGGTAAGATAGCAAGATAATGATGCGCAGTTTTTTTTTTACTTCATCACCAGCTTCCTGAAATAAATAGCCACATTAAACCCCAAAAAAATTGAAAGGAGTATCATATGAATATTTTTACAGGCAAGAAACTAACCTTCAGGACAGAAATGGTCATGTCATAGTTATTCAAAAGAAACAGGTGCTGCAGCTTGGGATATGCAAAATTTTTGGCAAGTCTGACAAGTACGTCATCAAAAGCTAACCGCAAGCGTTCCAGGTTAATATCAAGCTGCATAAGTCATACGAAACACAACATCACATAAACATGTAGCCAAATCAGAGATCACCCTGAGCCAAGGACGCTATTGGAAAAGTTGACTGACAATAATATGATATTGCTAAAGCTGGAACAGAGATCCTGCTTGCATTTACAGATATATTCCATGATACAAAATTGATTTTACTGGATTGCACCAGACGTACTAACATTCCTATTTTTGAATAAAGATCTCCACTACTAATTCACTTTGCACTTCTTTGAAAAATCTGAATGGTGCCCTGTGGTGCAAACTCACTGTTACCGGTTTCACACCATGCGTCTATGCCTCTGTGTAGTTGCTAACCGATGGCATTCTTTCTTGTGCGTAACATCAAATGCACCAGCAATGCCAACAATCGATTAGAAGTTAACGAAATATATTTTTTGATTGGTACTTTTTTGTTAACCCAAAATTTGATAGAAGTGGCTGCAACTGCATGCGAATGATTAAATGAACAACATGCAGATTCGGTAAGCGCAAATAGGTGATCAAGGCCAATGAGTAACCACATATTACAAATATAGTGGTTGTCAATAGAACTTTGGAAAATTTGATGGTTTAGATATACAGCAATTTTGCATTGAAAAAGTCATAAACAAACGTTAGCAGAATCCAACGCGAAAAGATAAGTGGGCCGCTTATAAGCAGCTATTTATGTAATTCAGCTAACCTGACCATCTCCAGGTTCAGCATTAAGTTGAACAAGGGATGCTGTGAACTCCACGTGGCACCTTACAATATGGGTGGTGATCGGTTCGGCTGAAAAGCTCATGGCTTATGGCTGAAAACACTGTAGTTGGCTGAAAAAATCAGAAATGACGAGAGGCTTATTTAGCATAATTAAATTTAAAAAATTTAAAATATAAAAATATGTTAGCCCATTACGTATAATACAAACAAATACGGGGAAAAAAGAACCGGCAAAAAAACTCAACAAAAAGCCAAAAGTTCAGAAAAAGACGAAACTTATGAATAGTGAAAAATAAGTCAGAAGCCATAAGCCGAAGCCGAGTTGATCAGAGCCATGGTGTGGATGAGTCCCATCTACCCATGACATTTTCACATACATGTCAAACACTGTCCTGACACTCGCCCTCTCCTCGCCACTGGTCGCGATCGAGAGTCGCCAGCGGGGGTGGTGGGAAGTGGAAGCCGCGGGGCGCACATTGGACTGAGATACTTATGTTAAAAAGCCATTTTATTCAAAGCGGCTCTTATAATAATTTCTATAAACGATTTATAGAAACCTTCAATCCATTCAAAAGCCTACTTCTGAAAGCTAGAAGCTATTTGAACACATCTAACACAGTAACACGTCTACGCATATGGTTCTAAACATCCAGGTGCATATGCCAATATTTTTGAGATCATATGAGAACTTGAAAAACGTACTAGGATTCAAGGAACAGCGCTATAATATGTCCAAGCGAAATGAGCAATCGAGATGTAAAATGCAACAATCTCAAAAGCGTTGGCTTACATTGCGAGACAAAAAGTCACAAAAAATACAAGCTACGAAGCTAAGCTGCATGTTCAATACCGACTTAAAAATTACTCGACGATGTTTGATGAGAGGCAGGTTGGTAAGGTTCGGGAAATCAACTCAGTGATCCCGTTGCCTTGCGCACACACACGACCAAAGCAGCTAACATCTTCCTATGTTAGCTGAATGCTACAAACTAACCACCCGGCCGTCCAACAGTGGAAACAAGACGCACATTCAGCTCTCATGAACTTGGGCTCGGTGATGACTGCCTCAGCTTGGCTTGTAGAAGCAGACCCATTTCGTCTGCTATAGTTTTCTTCTTCGTGGCCATCTGCACATAAAAAATAGAACGGTCATCTGCCTGTACAGCATGCTGTACTGTATTCAGGATATGATTGTGCCTCGCTGTTAAGAAACATCCAACTTTTGAGTATCAGCTACAGCCTACATGCATTGGCCCGTTAAATTATATCACACACATCATGTTCCGCGCTGTGTATTAAGTTCAGCAGAGGAGGATCCAATCGTAACAGTAGCCGAACAAAGTGTTTGTGTGCGTTAAATAACATAATTTTAGTTAGTAACGGATAAGTGTAAAACACAAATAATTAATCTATGCGGCTACCCATTCTATGCAAGACAATCCTGTTACAGTGGCCTTTGTCTATTTACTTCTTTGCAGACTGTTCACAACTGACAATAAAATTATATAGGGCAACCTAGTTAAGCCCCTACCAAAGCGTCACAAGGTTCAACATTGCCACACACAAAAAAAGAGGGGCAGATCTGCTAATAAAATAATGTTAGTACAAATTTCAAAAGTTTCCGGCAATTGAAATTATTGATTTATGTTATTAACCCTGAATTTTATGCTACTTCCCACCAGACTATAGCACATTTCACATATTACGATTGATCAAAACAGGCATAAGCAATGTAAACTAAATAACTAGTCATATTATTAACATGCCTAAAGGATTAGAAAGTATTGGCAAATCTTTCAATTGCAACTAGAGAATGCCATGAAGATGCCTTCCATACTAGTAATGGTGTCACATAGATATAGCTGATATAGCTCTATGTACTTCTGTAACTTGAATTAGAGAAGCCCAAAGCCTTGATTTTGATCTACAATATTCATAATAAAATCCTTTGGTAAAACTGCTAATAATATTATAATCAGCTGTTGCACTTAACACTAATCATCTGTGCTAGGCACTGAATTCCATCTTGCCATCAACTTGGCTAGTGACATGGTGTCCAAGGCTAATCTGGTGGTGACACAGAACTGGTTCTAAGATAACCAAAATTGCTATCGGTATGTGACATATGTCAACACAAGTCATGAGAAGAATCTGAGCATACAAGAAAAGGTTGATGAACAAAAGAGTCCACACGTTATAGGCTTAGAGCACACATGGACAAGAACAGAAACTTTTCCTCTTAATTTCGTGTCAGAAGTCCATTTCTACCTCACACAAACTAAAATTGCTCAAGTTCCCATGAATATCGGTACCCTGAGAGTATCAGTTAGCATTTCAGTAAGTATGAAAGCTAAAGCATTTATCCTCCAGGTGGGCAAAAATGTAGCCTATACAAGAGCAGCACAGACTGGTGATAAGTCGATATTACCTCAACTAGTTCATCAAAATTGGACTTCAGCAAATTAATTTTCCGTTCACAGTATTCTTTTCCTTGCACCATAGTTTTCTGCACAAAAAAAATAAGAATCATACAGAAGGTAACACAAATGCCAAAAAAAAAAACACTGCATCATTTGAGTACGCTGTATGCATATGGTTTACTTAGGGTACTGCATCGTTCACTAGGTTGTAAAAGAGTTAACAAACACCTAAATTACAAACCAGGAAAAAAATTCATTCCCATGATCAAGTTTTAAACACCGCCAGGCACCCAATGGGCAAATCACTGGATGCAGCCAGCGTTTTAGTTGGATACCTTCGTGATCAGCTTCTCCTCCACACAAAAAGGCTTAAGGAGACACAATACAGGACAGAGTAACCAACTTTTGGATAATTTTGTCCCATGATGTCGGTCTTCCTGGATATCAGTGTCACCACAACCCAACCAATATGTTTTTCGGATAACCGAAGAAGCTCATCATTCCAATTCATTTTACCAAGTTGAGAGCTTCAGTGAAGTACCGAACAAACTAACATAATCTAAGTTATTATAAGCCAACCATGTATTTATGTATCTAAACAATTGCAACCAGCCAAATACCTCGATGAAGTAGCCGGTGCCGACGTCGACGAGGACCTTCTCAGCGTCGTCGAGCGTGCCGGGAACGTAGAGGGACGCCGTGAGCGGCACGAGCATCTTCTTCCCTGCACACCCCGAGCCGGAAAAAGAAAGGTTAACCAAAAACCAAATCAAACGACCGTGGAAAGGAAGAGGAGGACGGAGCGTGTGATGTGAAGGGGGAGGGGTTGGAGGAGCCGTGCCTTGGGGGCGGAGGGAGAGGTCGTGGAGGGCGGCGGAGGCGTTCTCGAGGCGGGTGGCGGCGGAGCGGATCTTGGTGAGGCTGTCCTGGAGGAGATTGACCTCCAGATCCGTCTGCTCCTTGAGGGCCTTCAGCTGCTCCACGCTCAGCTTATCCAGTTCGATCCGCGCGGGGCTCGCCATGGCGGCTTGCTCACCGAGCTTGTCGCGCCGCCGATGAGGGGGTTGGGAAGGGTAGAGGAGGCGGCGGTGGGCAGAGGGAGGGGAAGCAGAGAGGCGAGGGCGAACGATCGGCAAGGTAAGGATCAGAGCCACGTATGAAAACAAATACAGTTGGTGCTGGCTTTAACTAATTAAATTACGTGTTCGAATGAGTTGTAATTTGTAATTAAATTATGCGTTCGAATGAGTTGTAATTTATAAGTGCTGACATTTATTACATAAGCATTAAAATAGAATAAGTTATGTTTCATAACTGACATTAAGATAATAAAGTAAGAGGAATAAGATAATATAATATTTCATTCATCACGTTGCTCTACAATTTCTTCATTTAAGATTCAGTCATACTTATGTTTAGAAAATATATATCTCTCTAAAAAGCTTGGTACAAAACTAAAGCTTACATTTCAACCATTCGTAAATTCGTAGTGCTATTCAAACAAGTGGTAATTGCAACTCAGATTACCATCTAAGCCTTGATGATAGCGTTCCTCCCTTGAAGTTTCAAGTTTCTCGTATCTATGTTAAAAAACAGTAAACATGTATGAACAACACATTTCTTAAGCTAACATCTTATACTTTTGAGTTAAGTTAAGCTCAGTAAACAACAACATATATTATCAAGTCTATACTTCTTTAGCTGGATATACATACCTCTGGTAAAAACTGTGCATATATATTTTGCTCCCCAAGTCTTTCTATATTCATAACATGTTATTTGATGTACATACATCTCTTTTTTTTCTTCTTCTTCTTCGTCTTCTTGTTTTTCTTTTTCTTCTTTTGTGGCCATGTAAGCTCATTTAGATAATCTTTTTCTGTAACAACAGAATACAAAAACTAAGAGTGATAATGATGTACACCAAATCATATTATTTTAAAATTGTACAAAACTGCACGTAACTGCACTAAGTCCACTAAATCATGTACACGTGTATATTTGCTATATTTACTCTGTTTTTGAATTACAGCCTATGTTTTATAGCTCTTTGTTTCTTCACATTAACCATCAAAATCTTGTAGCACATCTGTTGATTTATTTCATGGTTCAGTAAAAAGCTGAACTATAGACTACATAGTTGGCTCAAAATTATTACCACAATCTATATCCAGCTTGACAAACAAACAAAGAAAGCTTCTAATTTAATCATGAGTTTGTTGTGTTTGATAAATTCAATCTCATATGTGTAATATGAGAATGCTTTTCTGACTCATTTATAACCATTGTAATATTCTGATAACTAGGTGTTCAAGAAACTATAACATTTTGTGATACATTTCTAATTCTTAACCCTATCATTTAAAATATTGTAGTGTTTCTCAAACTTTCCATCTATAACACTAATAGCTGAAAAAAAGCAAGCTGTGCAAGTATAAGTAAAAATAAATATAGCTTTCTCATCAACATGAGCATGCATGCACTGAACAAAGGATCTATTGATACACACATCTAATTTCAAATCAAATACGCATTTGTCATCACCAATATACGCAGGATAACGCCACATGGATCAAGAACTGAGCACTTACCCGGACATAACAAAAAAGGACAATCAAATGCTTTTATTAGTGCTCCAGATTACTTACTGAAACTGACCAAACGCACACAACAATTATCTGTGCAGAAGATTTCCAGTTTTGCACATATTTTGTACTTGCCATAAAAATGCAAAGCAACATACATCATATACGACAGTCAATACATAGATGCAATGAATCACTTGGCGTGATAGTAGAAAAAATAACAAAAATGTTGACTCCTTTTTGTCATACAATCAATATTAGATGGGCAGATGCATCCCAATTTTCCATGCATAAACAAAAGCATCATCTGACCGTGGAAACTGATTACTCCTTATAGCAAAGTAAGGAGCTCACATTCACAACAAAAATGCTAAAATAGCAATGATAGGTGATCATTCATTTATTCATATCTAAAATTGTGCTTAGATCAAATGTCCATCGCAATTCTGAAGCTGAATTTTTACCCTCTCAGGCTTAAGTACATTAATTTTGGTGTGAGGCATTTTGTCAAGCACTCAGCAGGAAACACAATAATATGCACAATCTTGTAGAGAGTTCGTAAAAAATTGTAGCCAACTAGGCTAGGGACAAGATGCTCAATGGGGGGTTGCATGGTACGGTAGAGAGGAGCCATAGGACACAGGCAACCTCACTAATAAACAAAAGGACATCAAATTTGGGGTATCTCAGAGAGGGCAGGGGAAATAGGCCACACTTGTTGCAACTTGCATGGCGAACAAATTGTATTTTGCATGTAAATCCTCATATGCTCTATCGTTACGTAGCAGGTACAGGTTCAAATAGGGGGAACAGTACCATCGAATAGTCTTCGGCTAGTCATTAGAGCCACCACCAAGGAGCAACCCACCTCCCATCCTCTCCTCTGCCACCCATGTGAACTTAAGAACTAATAAATCATCAAAGCAAATGAAATAAAAGGCAGGCACATCACGATGAGGAGGTGGGAGGCCAGGGAGGAGGTGATGGCAATGTCGATGGCCATGATGGTAATTAGAGGTGCCGAGGGAAGGATGGCGGCATCGTGTGACATGGCAGCGGTAAGCGAGGAGGAGATGGTGATACTTGCGCGGCTGGCACGGAGCAGGAGGTGGTGGTGGTGGGGATGGATTAGGATGAAGAGGACACAGTACGGGAAACTCAAGACAGTGCGCGTGGCAAGGGAAGGACATCGTTGCCTCTACCTCTTCCAGTCTTCCTTGTGTGTCGTTGTTGCCTTTTCTCTCTTTCCTAGTGCTGCCGCTTCTCCTCCAAGGTATTGCCACCACCTCTCCTCTCTTCTCTCCAACACCTTCTCCTATCCTTGACTCCACCTTACCGTCCCTGTAGCTACCTCTCTCCGTCATTTCCGCTGTTGTTTGCTCTGCTGTCCTTGAGGCCTCTTCCATCCATCCTTCGTTTGGATATGGCAGCCAACAAGCATCCTCCGTCCGGATCTTGTGACTGGCATGCTCGATCCAGCGATTTTTACCTCCCCTCCCTCGCTAGCCCTAGTTGGGGGAGACGATGCTTCATTGGCGGGGGTGACGGGAGAGACGAGGTTCGATAGCGGTTTTTGGCTTTATACGGGGAAGACAAAGTCGCCAGTGAGCTACAGAAGAGGAAACCCCAGATTTATTAAGGGAAAATGAAGAGGATGGTTGAGAACATGTTTTGACGTGAGAGGACGATGAAGAAACTCACCGGCGCAAGGTCATGTACAAGCATGGTTGCTTAGGAGATCCTAGTGGTGAGCAACAGCTAGGAGCTCCTCTCTCCTAAACCCTAGCAGTCTGGATCCAAACACAAAGAAAAACGAAGGGGGTCTCATATCTAAAGGAAGAAGGGGAGGAGATGGTTACCTCGAGGGATTTGAGGAAGAGGGGGGCTTGACAAAGGTGAGGAGGAGCTATATTATTTTCAAATGGTGATTGGCGTCTTGGCACGAATGGCGGTCGATCCTAAGGTTCCGAGGCTCCGAGACTCCAAGGTGGCAGGTGGCGACGACTTTTGAGGAACCTGAGCAGTGCTGCTCAGCAGCAGCGACATTCGAAGGAGACATAACGACGGGGCCTGGCAGAGACTGGCAAGGAGGGGAGACGTGAGGTGGGAGGAAGCAGCAATGGCGGCGCAGAGAGGGGAGACTTAGGGAGGAGAGTGGGGTAGTTGTGTTGCGCGTAGGGAAGAGGTAAAGAGAGACGTGAGAGCGACATGCTGAGCCCACATGTTTGACTTTTTTGTCTGTACATGGGGCGATCGAGGGAGAGGAGAGGAGGGGCGTGAGATGGATGGTTCAAATCCTATTTGTGGCTAGATCAGACAGCTGTGGAGAGTGAAGGGTAGAACAGACCGTTACCAACTCGTATTTTCAAGCTGTAGAGATATGTTTTCTCGCATGAAAGCAAGTTGGCCCCTATAGCTCAGTGGTAGTTCATTCATATTGTAAACTGAAGATCTGTAGTTTGATCCTGGAGCCATTGAATAAGTTTTTTGAACTTCCTTTTTCAAATGCATTTTGTTTTTAACTTTTGTATCAAATATTTGGCATCTAATTTTATGTTTTTACTTTTTAACGAGTCGAATCAGTGAAGGATGATATGCTATGCTATGCACTCATCAGACTCACATTGGTAAATCATTAGTAGATTTGATTGTACAATGACGACACCATGTTTCTTTTTCTCTCTTTTTTTATGTCAGGGAGTATGCTGCGTAGGTGTGAGGTGAAGTTGTAGGGATTTTCCGTATTTGTTGTTAGATTAGTTTAAATAATAATATATGTTGAAATGAGTATTTCGATCTTATAAAGTGAGAATTATACACAACATTGTGTTGGCCGTAAACCATTAAAAAAAGGACGAAGATAATCATACCATGATAGAAACTAATTTTAGTGGTCGCTAGAGTACATTACAGTATTTTGCTACCATAAATATGTTGAAGTTTTTGCCATTAGAACTTATGTCAATTAAACACGTGTCATTCATACAATTCTTCAAGGTCATCTCCACAAGCAAAAGAAGACATTCGGTGCAAAATAACCCATATCCAAACACGAGTCTAATGATTCAATCATCTTTCAATACATGTGATAGGTCTTATCGTAACGGCTTAATCATAATCCCTCATGCGCATTCATTAAGAAATTGAAACAAAACCAAATTTCCAAATAAATTCGAATTTACTTTTGATTTTGATTTCATTTGGTTCTTCCCCCTTTTCTCCTTAAATCACCACCGTTCCAACCTCTCCCTCCCGCCTTTGCTTCTGCCCTTCTACCTTTGTGCACAGTGCGGCAAGTGGAGATTATTCATCAACCGAAAATATCGCCGCCGCTCCTTCTCGATCTTGCCACGCCATCACCTCTCCCCTCTGTCTCACAGCTGACCTCTCCCACTGCAATCTTCAGTCGCCTTGATCCATTTCCCCGCTGCCACGTCTCTGCCACTCACTCTTGGTCGTACGCCTCGCCAGCCCCGTCCCAGACACCCCTTATTTACCCCGTCCCCGTAGCCTCCCTTGCCCTGTCTGTAACAACCCAGGTTTTATTAAAATAAAAATAAATAAATAATTAATTAATTAAAATAAATTAAAATAAAATTAAAATTAAAATAAGTATTTTTGTGCCTAAATTTTAATTTTGGATTTGCCCTGGATTTTCGTTTTTTAAAAAGTTGTATTTGAAAAGTATTTCAAGCAAAACCTAAAAAAAATTATTAAATAAAATCATATTTTGATTTTATATAAAAATCTTAAGTCAAATTAATTATTTGGATTTATTTGGATTTTATTGGGTTTCCTGGATTTTTCTGAGTTTAAAAATGTATTTTTGAAATTAAAAAGTATTTTAAGTATGAAAGTTAGATACCAACATTTGTTGGGAATATTTTTATTAAGTCCAAAATGTGTCCAGGAGGTTGTATGAATTTTTCTGGAATTTTTGGAGTTATTTTTAATATTTTTCTGAGCTTTATAGAATTCATTCGGGTTTTCTGAAAAGCTGAAATCAAAAATCAAAAACTAAAATCACTCCCCTCTCCTCCGGCCGCCACGTCGACGGCCGGATTCCACCCACGTCACCCCCGATCCGCCTCCTCCTCCCGGGCGACGGTGGTCGCCCAGATCGGCGCGCCTTCGCTCGCCGCCCATCCGCCGTCGCGCCTCTCCCGCTTGGTTGCCCGATTTGCGCCCCTCTGCGTGGCGCCATCGGAGCCGTCCGCTCCTTCCCCGTCTCGGCCCCGCTGACAGGCCGGGCCCGCCTGTCAGCTTCATCCCCTACCCCGCCTCCTCCTTCGCAGCGCCGCGCCTCGCAACGGCCTCGCCCTACCCGCGCCTCCTCTCCGTCGCGCGCGTGCGCCACGCGCCACTCCCGTCGTCCGCACGCCCATTCCCACCTCCCACTCCCCGGTCGGTGCAACGCGCCGCCCACTCACCGCTCCGGCGAAATCCGCGACGCCCGCCCCGTCCGCCTCAAAAGCCACCCCGCCTCTCACTCCGCCCGCCTCCTCTCGCTCTCCTTCCTTTCCCGGCCGCTCCATCGCGCCGCCTGAGCGCCGTCTGCCGCCGCCGCTCTCGCGCGCCAGCCATCTCCGCCGCCTAGGTAACCGCCACCCTCCCCGTACTCCCATCTTCCCTCTACCATTCCCACTCGCCGACGGCCGCCTTCACCGGAGCGGCGAGCACGCCGTGCCGTGCGCCACCCGACCGCCGGGCCACTTCCAGACTGTGCTGCGTGGCGGCTGACATGGCGCCACGCCAGCGCCACCTCGGCCTCCCTCGGCCCAGTCAACGCCACCACACGCCCCATGCCACGTCGGCCACTCCCCTCTCCCGTGGACTCGGTCCACATGGACCGAGGCCCACCTGTCAACTGGGCCCACCTGTCAATGGGGTTTACCCCAGGCTGACGCCAGCTGACGCAGTAATCTGGATTTTTCAGTTGAAAAATAATTCGGCTGAAATTAAATTCCCTGCTGACGCAATAATTCAGATTTTTCTTTAGGAAAATAATTCCCAAAAATCCAGTTTTTCAATTTCTCTGATTTTAAACTTCCCGCAGCCCGTTCTTCTTCGTTCTAACTCCGATTTAGCCCATTCAAATTTCTAAATTCATCAAAAATTCCCCTCTATCCATTTCGAGCCTCAATTCAAATGTTTGAAGTCAATTTGAATTTAATTTGAATTTATTTGAATTTGGTGGGTTATTTTCGCGTGTAGACTTCGACGATTCGAGAAAATTCTTCGACGAAGATTCAAGCCAAGTTGAAGAGTAAGGCAAGTCACACTCCTTGATCATGTTGATCCCAATTTTCAAAATAAAACTATGTTGTTTTAAATTATATTGCATGCATACTTTTATTCAACGTATTTCAATTCAGATTTAAATTTAGTTAATGCCTACTTGTTAATTCCTCCATTGATATTGAATTCTTGACCTTGTCACCCTAGATCAAACTCATTTATGTATGTTTTAATCTCCGTGGGGATCCCGTAGAGATAAAGTCCCCACGAGAGGCCTCACAGGGCCGGGGCGAGGCCGTCCTAGCGGAGGGCGAGGCCTCAACAAATGATGGGTTCTTTTGAGTTGTCGTTTATATCTTAAATATTTAAATTTTGGCTATTCGCAAAAGGCAGCACACAGAGGAAAAATAGTCATATGCAATCTTAGTTGGTACAGCTGATCTCAGTATACTTTTTACTATAATTTTTTTATTAATTTCGTCTCAAAAATATATCATTCAAAAGTTAGTGTAACATAATTTATAAACTACAAGTCGTAAGCGGAAATAACCCGGCCAAAATCTAACTACTAATCCGAATGGAACACAATCAGCGTAGCAGCAGTTATCCTATCCTACCTCAACAGGTATGATTCCGTCCCTATGCCCGACTCTTCATAAAACCGGAGGAATCCCCTCAAAAAAAGATAAAAGCGACACTAAAAACCAAAGACCTAAATTCCAAAACGAAAACTCCCATCGCCGCCGCGAGATCGCCGGGCGCCGCCATGTCGACTCCAGCCGCCGCCTACTACGCTGCCGTCGCCCGCAAGCAGTACTTCTGCTACCAATGCAACCGCACCGTCCTCCTCCCCGCTTCCGCCGCCGCCGGCGAGCTCTCCTGCCCCGACTGCCACGGCGACTTCCTGGAGGAGGTTAACGTCCCCGCTCCCACCATCCTCCCCTTCCCCTTCATGATCCCCTCCGCCGCCGCCTCCCCCTCCCCCTCCTCCTCGTCCTCCACCGCCACGTCCCCCTCCAACGACCTCTCCGCCTTCCTCACCAGCATCCTCGACCTCCGCGGTGACCGCGTCAGAGTCGGCGGCGGCGCTGCCTCCGCCGCCGGCACGGTGACTCCCGAGAACGAGCCCGATGCCTTCGACCCAGTCGTGTTCTTCCAGAACTACATCCACACCCTCATGGAGGGTGGCGCCAACATCCAGCTCCTCCTCGACGACGCCAGCGTCAGCCTCGCCCCGGCCTCGGCCGTGTTGGCGGGGCAAGCTTCGGGACTACTTCGTCGGCCCGGGTCTGGAGCAACTCATCGAGCAGCTCGCCGAGAACGATCCCAACCGGTACGGCACGCCGCCGGCCGCCAAGTTGGCTCTGTCCGCGCTCCCTGACGTCGTCGTGACTGATGCCATGTTCGCCGCGGCGGAGGGCGCCGAGTGCGCTGTCTGCAAGGAGGATTTCTCACCTGGGGAGGGGGCCAAGCAGATGCCCTGCAAGCACATCTACCATGCCGAGTGCATCGTGCCCTGGCTGGAGCTCCACAATTCGTGCCCCATCTGCCGCTTCGAGCTGCCCACCGACGATCCTGATTATGAGGGCCGTAATACCTCGAACCCACAGCCAGCTGTTGGTATCGCTGCCGCAGCTGCATCTGGGAGCTCTAGTGCCACTGAGCAAGGATGGGAGGAAAGGGGGGAAAATGCGAGGGTGGTAGAGAGGAGGTTCAACGTGTCACTGCCTTGGCCGTTCAGTGGATTGGGAGGGCAAACGCCGCAGCAAGGCGGGAGCAATGGGGGTGCTGGCAGCAGCTCACAGGACAGCGACTCGCAGGATGGAGGTGCGCCCAGCAAGAAGAATTGAGCACAAATGTGCGATCAGTTGGAGGTATTCACACAATAGGACACAGCTATTTGTACTGGCTACCGTTTTCTTAGTGGATATAACTTGTTCAGAACTATTTGTCTTTTCATTGAAGCTCATTTTTTTCCATCTGTGTTTGGAGTCTAGGACTACTGATTTGTCTTAATTGAAGGTTAAGAAACATCCAAATTTGTTGAAACTTAGGTAAAATGCAATGGCATTTAGGTATCCTAAAAGGGCAAAATCTTAAAAAGTATATAGAAGCCCTGATAAAGCAGGAAAATTTAGTAGTAGAAACTTGATTGTTCACATCCAATTTCAGGCACACCGCACATCTCTGATATAGTGATCTTCAATCGTCGTACAGTAAAAGACTAACAGTGGAACACGCTTATTCAGACTTACTAAGTTTGTAATAACTAATAAGCAATTCAGCTGCTATCACAAGGACACATTACCGGGATTATGTTTGAGATGAGCAAGCCAATCCTTCTCTTGTAGAGGCATTAGTTTGATGGTAACACTAATTTCTCAAGAAATATTAGTAATAATGCTGCAGTGAAACATTGGATGATCCACACACCACAGTATTATCCACATCTAATTTCTCTAGTTGTCTTAGAAGCCAATACATGTTAGTTAGGTTCTTCCTACTTTCCTAGTGAGGATCCTATCCTTGCACATATCTAACAGAACAAGGCCTTAATTTTTGGCTGAATTTTCACTTTCCATTCTCAAATCACATTATTATGATTTATGATGCAATCCTTAGTTTTAAGCAGATAAAAATAAATTACATATAGATTGCACTTAACATGTTCAGGATTCCAAAAGAAAGCCATCTGCTTGCAAGCATCTCTTAATCTGTGAGTTAAGAGACTACTACTTCCGAGCACTATCTTTTGTTAATTTCATTTGCAAAACTTTGCCGTAATCATAGTGTCATTCATGTTCTCTTAAACCTGATAATTTTTTTTGACTATATTACAATATACAGCTGTTACTAAAAAAAAGAAGGAAATCTCAGTTTTATTGAAGTCCTTAGGCCGTCCAGAGACTTGCTCAGAGCAGTAAATGAGCCATTTGATTTTGTTTGCTTTGCCTGTAGTAACCAGAGACAACATGTTGATATTACCCCCATAATGTAAGTTTACCAAAACTCCATGTGTTAGGTAGCTACCTAACTCATGTAAGATGCCCTTTTCCTTTCTACCAGCTAGCAACCATATATAGAGCCTGTTTCAAGATTAAATAGGAACAAGAAAATATGGTGGCCTTGTCTGAGCCTTCTAAACTGATAAGTGATAGCTTTTTTAGGTTTGCTGCTCATAACTTTTCTTAGGTTACTGCTCATAACTTCACATTGACACAAGAGGACCCTTCTTTATGCAGCATTCCTGTTTAATTCTTTATGCAGCGTTCCTGTCCAATTCAGCATTCTGAATGCATTTGGGAAGTTAGATATAATGTTATCAATACTGTAGTTAATATATTGCTAGAATGTTGACCATTGCCTTTTTGCTGCATTTAAGAAAATTGATTGGCCAAAGTTTTCACCTTATACACATCACAGGCTTCTGTAATTAACCAAATATTGATACAGTTCATTCTAGAGGGGAAGTTCTTTTGATTTCTTTAGAAATTATTTTTGATTATGGTACAGAACTTCTGACAAATTATGTAACAAAACCATCAAGATCAGCTGCTCTGTAAGGAACTTAGGATTCATGCGTTGAGAACCATGTCATTAGCATCATTGTATTTTCATCATCTTCCCACAAGTTATCCATCTCTGAGCACCCACCTTTAACATTTGGACCAAAATTATATATACAAGAGAGTTGCAATTTCCATAGTGGCATGCTTAGTCATCTGATCAATATATGTTTGTATAGCTGAAATAGTTTCTCCTTTTCCTTGTATAAACCATCCTGGGGAACTTCTGACATTCCTACTTCATTTTAGTCCCTCCTCTCTTTAGTATCATTTCTGTTATGTTTCCCGTTGCAATCTCATTTTAAGACAGAGGATCAAGAGAAGTCAATATATTAAAATGTGCCTTCCTTTTCCGGAAATGGTAATTATATATTCAGATAAGTTTTTGAAGGTCACTCAGTAGTCTTACTGTGTTTGCGAACCATCGTCCTCAATTTAGCTCTTCACAATTGCTTACTGACATAGTTCCACTGGATTATAATTTAATTATAGTGATTATGATCTCCATGCCTGCTTGTTTTTGTTGGTTTAGCTGTTGAGCAATTACACAATGGTAACTTAAAGGCATAAATGATCATCTGTGGTTTTTAATTTTGTCTCTAGTTTATTTCTATTGATGCTTAGTTTTGTTTAATTCTTGATGTGCATTGATGGTTGATTATGAAATGAAGTCAATGCAGCAGAGCCATTGACTCAGCTTGGAGAGACTAATCAAGCAGCTGCTTTGTTCAGCTATGTTGTTCCCTCATCGTTTCTGCATGTTATACTCCCTCCGTTCTTTTTTACTTGACATTTTTGACTTTGTACGGTCTCCGAGATACGACTTTAACCATTAAGATGTACTTATTAAATTATAATATTATGAAAATATTTTTAACGACAAATCTAATGATATAATTTTTATATAGCTAATCTAGATAGTTTTAAACTTATTGGCGGTCAAACTTTAGAAAGTTTGATGTTGTACAAATTCTTGGATTTCAAGTAAAAAAAAAACGGAGGGAGTAACCAATTAGCCAACATTAGTCAATTCATTATGTGAGGACATGACCACATTAACACCTTACACTTATTACAAATTGTTTTGACATCTTGTAAGTTACAAACGAGAGGATGTCTACTTTTTGAAGGCATGTTGATGAAGCCAAAGGTTAACTTGCATCATTCTCGAACACTAATGTGTCAATATTTGACAATGAAATGCATAACTTTCGTGGTACCTGCTATATTTCAAAAGCAAAGAGAGCATAGAGCAGCCGGTATATTCTAGAGGACATTGATGTAAACATAGGAAAAGTCAATAACCTGAGCACTTCATCTAAAATAGATATGTTTTGTGGGGAATTTGAGGATTTGCCACCTAATGTGTCACTGACATATGTGTCCTAGAGCCACATGTCATTGACACACCGAGTGACAAATTCTTAAATGCACCTATGCAGTGGCAAATCATCAATTATATCTTGTTTTGTGACCCGGCAGTCTCTAGACCGTCTTAGGAACATGCTAGACCTGGTTGTCTATGGGATGACACTAGGAATACAAGTGGGTTAGGTACAGGGTTCAGCTTCATTTTCTTCGTCTTTTTTACCTGCACCAACCAGTTATTCTGCTTGCTTGTGCATTAACTCAAATTTTCGTTGCCCCATCTTTGCCCAGTGTGAGAGCGCCTTTGCATTTCCGCTTCCATGGTTTCTACCAACCACTAACAGAAGACCCCTAACAGAAGTGCTCGTCTGATTGCAGGCTCACATGTTGGCGATCCGTTCAGAGGTCTACAATGTTTGTGTCATCGTGACTTATACTACAGACATCAGAGGGCCGAAGGACTTTACAATCTGTTTATTTGATGGAACAATTGTTCATTTTAGTACTCTGTCCATTAGGTCCAGTACACAAGGCACAACAACTGCCGCCGCAGGAAATGTGCGTTGAGAGTTGAGACTTTTATGTGCAGATTTATTAATTGATCTCGTTTCATCGAAGGGCGGATCTATCTATCTATCCTGTTGGTAGTCTTAAAAAAATCTAGCCTGTTGTATGTGGCTGTGTGCCAAATGCGCCTTGCGGCCTTGGCGAGCAAAGTTGGCAGAAGCTCTGTTCCTGCTGTCTTCCTTTGTTTGCAAGTGTCCGGTGCACCTGCAGCTCTGCCAGTTTTTGCCTTTATATAGTGTCTTTTCAACGATCAAAGCGTAGTTATACGAGTGGAATTGATAAAAATAATGCTTTTACCGTCGATCACCGGACAGTAGTGCACAACAGTCGACATATAGTGTCTATCGTCTAGCCAGCAAACGGTAGGTAGACTGTCATTTGCTCACAAAATGGTAGGTGGTTAAACCGGCTAATTACCTGTGTAATTTTGCGTTATAATTTTTTGAATTTGTAAATATAGTAAATGAGATCAAAAAATTATTAGTTTTTACATAATTTTTCGCACCACTTTGCTACCTCTAAAAATTATTTAAGCGACATGTAATTAAACAGGTGATTAAGCACTAATGGCTGGGGCTAATGGCCTGCCGCTGGCCACTGTGAGGCAGGCTTGGTGTTTGTATGTTTAATAGTTCAAAAATAAATAAGTCAATTATTTATGAAATAATAAGTCTTATCATTTATGAAATTATAACTAATTAATTGAAAAGGTCAATTAGATATTTGTATGTTTAATAGTTTAAAAACAATATAAAAGAAAAAAACACGTTCAATGGCTTACTTACTAGACATTGTAATCAAATACTACAATTTTGCCTCTGATGTGCAACTAGCTAAGCCAGTATTCCAAAAATCTAAATTGAAACCGTAAGTTTTAACTTTACAATTTGACAAAAATCAATCAATAATTTTTCGCA
This sequence comes from Dendrocalamus sinicus, assembly GCA_036346575.1. NCBI lineage: Eukaryota > Viridiplantae > Streptophyta > Magnoliopsida > Poales > Poaceae > Dendrocalamus > Dendrocalamus sinicus. The sequence goes on along the minus strand of JAYEVI010000415.1, from coordinate 100,880 downwards.
TTGAAACCCTAACTCATAAATTTAGCCTTTGTTATTAAAACAAATAGAAAGAATTGAGAAAATTTTAGAGCAAAGTACATAATGATCAGGTGGGCATAAGCTTTCTTCGTCCGACGAGGACACGAGGCAATAGGACCGGGTGGTGCCGCGGCAGGATGGCAGGCGAGGGCTGCTAGTGGCGCCAATTTCTCTTATTCTCTGGTGACCAGTCATTGCCTGGATGGATACGTCTGTGTGACGGGTGTTGTGCGTGTCTCCTGACCGATCGCGTGAGACGAACAGACATCGAGAGTTGCTGCTGTATGGTGATGCGCATAGGATCGATCAAAATGATGTCATGGTCTATTGCGATCCTTTCTTTTGAGTTAGCTCAAGGGTTGACTCAATCTGCTGCAAGTGTCTCATGAACTGAGAGACAATAGAGTTTCTTTATAGATTACTATTAACTACTAGAAATTTAGACTTCTGGCACTCTCTTCGTGGGACTTAAAAGAATAGACTCACCGTATCGAGTTTGAGTTAAAGAATTCACACATTAACTGGTGGTGCTGATCCTGTTATATCTGGTGCTCTGCGAGACCGGGTGGCCCAACTGACTCCGCCCCTGGACATGCGGCCGGCACCGTCCCCACACCCGCAACGCCGCACGCGCGCGTGCAGAGCAATTCCCTCCGCGCGGGGCAACTGAAAGGCCAACAACGCAAGGGTAGAAGGTGGCACCGCACGTACGAGCCGGCCCCAGGGACGGCACTGCTGGCTGCACTGCACGGAGAGCTGACGTCTCCATTCCGGAGATGACCAGAGATTCCTCTGCTCGTCAGAAAATACACACGCCACCTCGACACTTTCTTCTGTCGGCAACAAGAAGCCTCATGATGGATGGAAGTTTGGTTGTCCCATTGATAGCTGGCCGTTTGAGGTTAGGGCGAACACTTTGCTACTGAAGGAAGAAACTGTGAGAGTTGTTCGAATTCTGGGCCACCAAGAAACTCATGGACGGACCATCCAACATGTCTTGCCAAAATTTGAGCAAGGAACTTGCCCTCGGGCACAATTCACATATCACAGACCCATGCTATGATAATGCTATGTCTAGCTACACTGGCCAGCTTCTCTCGCCGTGATGAGGAAAGAACCCTGGGAGAAGAGCCAGCAGCTAGCGACCCTCCGCGACCTTGGTCTCCAGAAAACCTTCAGCGAAACTTGAGAACTGAAGGCACCATGAAGACAGCCGTCGCTCCATCTGGGAAATGCAGCATGTGGTTCCTCTGGTCTTCCAGTCAAGTGGAGCACATAGGCTAGGTGATCTTCTCCTTGCTTTCATCTGCGGCCAGCAAGTAGGGTGTGGATTGAACTACCAGCAGCTGCCTTTTTCTTTGACTGAAATTCCGTTATCACAGGGTTATAATGTATGCACACGGCATGTTATGGGAAGTGTGGTATGAGGAAGGTGTACCTTCGAATTGTTGAAGAGGTCCTCGGCAATGGCTTCCATTTGTTTCCGCTTCTTCTCCTCTCGCATGAAATCGGTTAATGTGCCACGTTCATAATCAGATTCTCTGCAGAAAGGAAACAGAAGTCAGTCGGCTTTTGGTTCCAAACTGCTGATAAACTTTGAATTTCCTTGGAAGTCTTTCTGGTTCTCACCTGTATGGTTCTCGTGCAAATGAAACAAGGTCCTTGAAGCTGTTTCCAGACACTGTCTCCCTCTAAAATGTTGAAGGCCCATAATTAAGTGTGTTTCTACTTAGTTGTTTGTGCCCAAAAAAGATTACAAGAGCAAGGCGTGCAGAACATACCTTTCTAAAGCGTTTGAAGTTAATGCCTCCAGTTTCTATTGACATAGCAGGAGCTGACTGAAGGATGCTTTTCACAATCAGATCCTGACTAAATATAACATCACAAGTCTCATTCCTGCTAGCCTCGGAGTTCTCGTCCTTTGGTACCTTGTTTATAACCCGAACATCCTCACTTCTAGCTTTGAACCCATACGTTGCTGTTTTCTCTATGACCTTAACATCATCCCCCATGGGTTTTGAAATTTCTTCTCTCTCCAGGTCTATGTGAATATTAATGTCGGCCTTCGTTTCTCCCAAATTTATAGCATGTTCACTGGTTGTAATTGTGACTTCCTTTTTATCATCAGAGCTGTGCTCAATTTGATGTTGAGACTTGCTAGCAGCAACAGTATGATCAGAAGTTGCAGTATCAATTTCAACATCAGAATCCGCCACAATAGTTTCATCCGTCGAATTTGAGGATGCAACAATATCTGTCAGAAATAAAATAAAAGGGCTTGATGTTACATAAGGACATTCCAGACAAAAGGCATCAAAGAAACCTTCTATATTATACTGCTGTTTAAAACTCCGAAGGTCAAAGATAAGGCTGGCAGCAAAATGTACTGGAATACTTACAAGCAGGTGGTTCAATAGCAGCTGCTTCCAAGCGGCCAGACAATATAGCAGCAAACAGCTTCACGTCAGTGATCTTGGACAATGGAAATAGTGCACGCATCTTACTGAATTCCAAAGGAGATTTTGCAGGAACAAGAAGAATCTGTTGGTCATTATCTCCAGCTCCAGAGTCCTGTCAATTTCATACTTAAGTATTGCATCCATCTGTTTGTACCTCCCATAAAAAAGAGCACACCACTACCAATAACAAGATAAAGTTATCATGCCACTAAAAGCAATGAAGCAATCGCCTAGAAGGTAGCACTGGAATAACTAAAGCAAAATTCTACCAGCATAGCCCATCAGGGAAAACTGACCAGTGCCTACACATCTACCAGGTATACTAAAAACAACATTCATAACATAGTTTCACCAGCACTTACCTGGCTATTTGCACAAAACTCATCAATATGGATATGTTTTGCTCCAGTTGATTCCAGTAATGCATGAAGTTTCTCTCCAAATTTATACTGCACTCAAATAACATTACTCAACAGTGAAATGCCTGATGATGACCTTTCAATTTATAAAAGAAACACACGCCACCTTTTCTGATGATCCCATGATAAAAGTATAGCCTGCCAGGCAACTCTCAATAAGCTTGATCTCCACCATCTTTATCTCCATCCCATCAAGAGTCAAGTTTGGAATATATCTGGATCAAGTTTCACTAATATATCACCATCTACGATTATAGGACAACCACAAGTCGATGCAAGAATTTATAGAAAATACAATAACAGGTGCTGAAGGTTGCCCACAGGCCACAGCTTACTGTGTGCAAGACGGGATTTCAGTTTGTATGTTCTTTTCGGCCATCGCCTGAAACAGATCAAAATAATTAGAACTCAAACTTGAAACATACATTATGAATAAGAAGGTTTACATGGCACAAGTGAACTAGGTCTTCAATGCTATGTCAATTTCAAGAATCAAACCACAGGACCTCTTCATGGCCATTATATTCTATATGCCAACTAGCATGCATTAAGCTACTTCACACAATTCATACATTCAGGAAAAATAATTTGCTGGCTTAAAAAGCATCGGAGCATACAAACAATACTGAAAGAGGGGAAAGGGGAAGTACCTTGAACCAGTCTCCTGAGATGATCTGCTTCTTTGTCAAGATTGCATCTAGGAGCTCAGGTGTCAATGGAGATGATTCATCAACAAGAACATGCGTACAATCATCACTCCACTTACGAGTAGCATATGCACCTTAGAAAGAAAAATGGTGGACACTATTAGTGCCTGTGAGAGGGAATACCAGGTTATCAAAGCTCAGTAGCAACAATCATGACAAAAAAAATGTATGCTTTCTAACGAACCAACAACACTTCAAGTAACAGAATAAAAGTGTATATTACTACTAACCAATAGATGTCATGACTGCCTGCAATGATGGATCAATCCGTGATGACCTTTTGCCATGAAAAAAGACCACTATGGGGACAAACGACAGCCTGTCAGGAATATCAACAGAACTAAGTAAAACTTATGCATCCAACTTTCCAACCAAAGGGCCACAAGATGCCTATAAATTTAAACAGAAAAATGCCACTTCCAACGTAATGGGCTGTATGCATAAGCGCTTCTTACACATAGCTGTACATCCTAATAATAGGCGTGAATTCCTTATATGCCGTCGAAAGTTTGTCTCATCCCTTCCTTATATGCCACTCACTGTCTCACTGACATGTGGGGTGACTGGACCCCACATGTCAATGACACAATCGGGGATTTTGGAAATTTCCAATGGCATACAAGTAATTCATCCTAATAAAAAAAGATAAATAACAAGAGAAGGCTTGGTATATTGATGCCATATTTTATTTTCTGCTCACCTAAAGGTCGCGTTGCCAGTTCCAAAGGTCACATAATCCCCATTAGTAAGCACCACAGCTTCATCTTTACGTAGCCGACTGCCCTGGGTCCCCTGAACCTTGTTGACAAATGTGCCGTACTTTGAACGGTCAACTACGCAAACATAGGAAGGGCTTGCTGGCGCACCAGAATGCGGATCCCAGGCAACCATCTTTTCAATTGCGATCTCCGCATGTACTCGGGATATCGATGTGTCCGTTTGAACAATGACTTCACAATCTATAGCAGAAATCACCAGCATTAATAAATAATTTCATACAAGGATACCCATAAAGCTATAAACTTGCAACTGATACATATGCTATTATGTTCACAATCTATCAGTTCTAGGGCACGTATGAATGGAGACAATACCAAATTTACTAAAACAGGGAGTATGGTTCTTGTCCTTTGATGGTTCAGTAAGTAGCAAAGATAAACCCTTTCCTAGCATTTTAGGACAAGTGATGAAACATAACACTAATTTAAATACTAGGAATCAGCATATCTCAATCTACTATTTGATTCGTGAAATGCAACAATTCAACCACTAACAGAACTACTACCTCATAACCACACTAATTAACAACAAAAACAACGTAGAGAAACAATGCCACACCCAATTAACAAACCGTAAACAACACAAGAAACGCAAGGACCAAAAAGATGCACCTTTGCGGCCGACCTTGTATGCCCCCGCGGCGAAGATGTAGCACTTCTGCGCCCCTGCAAAATCCGACGAAAACATTCAGCCAACTAACCACGCAAACATATCAGAGCTCCGAGAGAGGGGTGGCGCACCGCGCACTGTGTCGACGGGGGTCAGCGCCCAGACCATCCCTTTCCCTATTCTCCTGAGACTTCCTCACTCTTGCTTCTTGGGTGGAGTCTTCTCAGGGGGGCGCGCGACGTCTCTCCCGTAGCGTTGGGTGGTGGACGGTGGGGCGGGCGTTTAGGGGTTTGAGCCTGATGATCCCGCGGCGGCCGGCCGCCGGAGCAATGCAATGTTCGGCCGATACCTACGGCTCGCGCGGTGGTGCGGAGTTGGGGGCCTTGGGGAGGGTGGAATCCTGGTGGAAAGCGAGTCGAGTCACCAGAGGCCCGTTTTACGCATCGGCTACAGCAGATACGTAAAACATGTTTTACCGCTTCCGTTCGTTCTGGGCCCGATATCCCAGCTCATTATGTGGATCGGCCCATCAGGAGATAACTTCCGTACCTAGTCATTTCACTCATCTGAATTTGGCAATATAGAATACTAAATTGGGGATACTCTGCGTCCCAAAATACCACTTTGACTACTAACTTCTATTATAATATATTTATAAAATTTAATAAAGTTATATATTATAAAAGTATTTTTTGAGATTATAAAATTTAATAAAGTTATATATTATAAAAGTATTTTAATAAAGTTATATATTATAAAGTTATATATTATTTATATATATATATATATGATTTTGTGTGTCTAATATAAAAATTTAAAAAGATATCGATCTCTAATTTTTCGAATGTTTGACTTCACATATCCTAAAATGATATGTGTTTATGACCAGAGGAAGTATTAGAGAAGAAAATAAGTCACTCTTGAGCCTTCCAAATTTGCTTAAGTACTTTCCTATTTCTCAGGCTCCTTATTGTTGCAAAATGCAAAACTCCAGCGCACCATTCTGTGTCTCAAACGTTAATCTAGAGTTTTGAGTGGACTTTTGAAGCTGCACTACATTCCCCCGATGCTTACATGAAACAGAATACTCCTGAGGATGAATCGCACATCGCCACCCACCAAACACTTTCTTTAAGGCACCCACCAGGCCACCAGTCGCTTGGTGTGTTTGATTTAGGATGTGTTTGGATGCTAGAATGACCCAGGGATAGAATGGTCCCATTCTAATTTTGAGGTCATCCAGCTGTTTGGTTGGTGGAATGGGGGAGAATGGAATGGAAGCAAATGGTCCCTCATAAGAGAATATTCCTCAAACATTCGGTATCATGCCATCCCACAAAAATACCGGACGAGTCCATCCACGAAACCTCACGGCGCTCTGTCACCCTCCGTCGCGCACCCCCTCTCTCCCCTCCTGTCGGATCCAGATCCGGCGCGCGAGGCCGGCCGGCAGCGGCGCGCGGAGGTCGGCGTCATGCGCGAGGCCGGCCGGCGGCGTCGCGCGGCGGAGGCCGGCGGCAGCGGCGTCGCGGAGGTCGGCGCGCGCGAGGTCGGGTCGGCAGCGGCATCGCGAGAGGTCGGCGCGGCGGCGCCGCCGAGGTCGGGCGGAGGCCGCGCGGAGGTCGGGCGGGAGGTCGCGCGAGGTCGCGCGCGGAGGCCGGTCGGCAGCGGTCGGCCAGGAGGCCGGCGGAGGTCGGCGCAGAGGCCGCGCGAGAGGCGGGCGAGCGGGAGTTCGGGCGGAGCGGGAGTTCGGGCGGCAGGCCGGAGCGGAAGTTCGGGCGGCAGGCGGCAGGCAGCAGTGAAGTGAGCCGGCGGTTGAGGGCTGTGAAGTGAGGCAGCCAAGGAGCTCCTTTGAAGTGAGGTATATATGGTGATATATGTGCATTATTTTTGTGAGCAATATATATGCGAAATATGTGTAGTGTTTGGAATCTGTAGAATCTGTGAAATATGATAAATATGTTACATTGTGATGTTATCAATTATGCTATTTATATTGTAGATGGACAGGAGACTAGCTAAAAGGAGAAAGTGTGTGCTTTATGGTGCTGCTGCTTTCGTGGCTGTTGCTATGGTGGCTTTGTATGTTAGATCTAGATTAATGAAAAGAAGAACACGTATTACCTATGGTCCAATGGAAGAAAGAGATAGAGCAAGAATTGATTATCTAAATAAGAAAATTTATAGAGATGATTCAACTTGCCAAAAAATGTTAAGGCTTACTAGAGCTTCTTTCTTCCATTTATGTGAAGTTTTGAGAGGTCGCGGTTTGCTTGGAGATACCATACATGTTAGTGTTGAAGAGCAAGTTGCAATGTTTCTAAATATTGTAGGGCATAACCTAAGGAATAGGTTAGTCCATACTAATTTTGATAGGTCCACTGAAACAGTTAGTCGATATTTTAGAGCTGTACTCCATGCCATAGGAGAGCTTAGAAGCGAACTTATTAGGCCACCTTCCTCGGAGACCCCAACCAAAATTGCAGGGAATCCAAGATGGGATCCATATTTCAAGGTATGACATTGCCAATTGTTTGTTAGAGATGTAAGCTCAACTATTTAGCTACTAATTTTTATTTTTTGAAAATAGGATTGTATTGGAGCCATTGATGGTACACACATAAGGGCAACCGTTAGTAAATCCATGGAGCCTTCTTTTCGCGGTAGGAAGTCATTTGCTACACAAAATGTGATGGCAGCGGTAGATTTTGATCTCCGATTCACATATGTGTTGGCTGGTTGGGAGGGAACTGCACATGATGCTACAGTTTTAGCAGATGCATTAGAGCGTGAGAATGGCTTACGTGTCCCACAAGGTAATAGCTCCACTCTAGATTAATTTGTCTATAGTTAAAGCTTTAAATTTCCACCTCACCTGAGCAATAATTTCTGCCTCACATATTAGGAAAATTCTACCTTGTGGATCTTGGATACGAGCTAAACACAGGTTTTTGCCTCCATTTCGCGGTGTCTTGGTACCACTTGAATGAGTGGGGAGTAATCTGTTCAAGATGCCCTGAATTATTCAACCTTAGACATTCCTCTCTACGTGTGACAGTAGAACGTGCTTTTGGATCACTCAAGAGGCGTTTCAAAATTCTTGATGATGCCACACCATTTTTTCCTTTTCCTGTACAAGTTGATATTGTTATAGCTTGTTGTATCCTGCACAATTGGGTTCTATCACAAGGGATTGATCGATTTATTGTGCCAGAAGTTCAGTGGAGTAGTAACCCGGTATCCTCCACAGCTAGCTCGTCCACACAAGCAGCCAATGATCATAGGCAAATGGTTGAATTTAGGCAAAACTTGGCTAACACCATGTGGGCAGATCGTCAAGCTTACCTTGAGAATTAATTATGTAGCCCTTTGTTGTATTAGAATTGTTTGAACTCTTGCAATTTGTCTCCTGTACGAATAATTATGGCTACAATGTCCTGTTTGTACTATTTCTAATTGTCCTGTATGCACTCTTTCAAATAATTATGAATTGTTTGTGATGTACCTTGGTTGTAACATATTGCTTTGAAATGTTAGGAAATGGACAGTGAACAGCATGGGGAAACAATTGGGGTAAACCATGGGGCGATGGTTCAATGGTTTGGACAGGTGCTATGTCAACATATATGCTTTCTTTCCTGTCAAACCTAGTGGCTGGTGGCACTAGGACATCATCTGGTTTTAAAAAAGTGCACCTAAATAATTGTGGTAAAGCATTGAGTGAGCATTTCAAGATTCATGTCACTGGCGAGCAAGTTAGAAATCACCTAAAGAAATGGAGGATAGTATGGACAAAGGTTCTGAGGTTGAAAAAAATTAGTGGGGCTCTCTGGGATGAAGATTCTTGTTCTATTTTGCTATGTGAAGAGCATTACAACAATTACATTCAGCATCCGGTAAGCATTACAACAATATATGTTCTATTTTACATTCAACAATTAGTGTATATGTTGCACACAATCTGATTTCTATTTTCTATGTTTGCTAGAAAAACAAAAGTGATGCTGACATGCTAAACAAACCTATTGAGCACTATCATGCCATGTCTACAATATTTGGGAATTGTTTGGCTACAGGAAAGTATGCCAAAGGCACAAGTGATCCACTTGCCACTGAAGTTACAGACATTGTAGATGACCCAATTGATGTTGACAGTGGGGCATCTCCAACTGAAGTTAACATTGGGAACAATAGGGCAGCAGATGCAAGTGTTGGTGAGTCCTCAGGTACCAAACCACCCCGTAAAAGGGCTAGAGTGTCTGCCCCAGCATCTGTTGATGATGATGTGTTACTACCAACAATTACTTTGGGTCTTGAGAGGATAGCTAGTGCTATAGAGAAGGTGGGCACCTCTTCTGAGTCAACTATCCCAGCTGGTCTTTGGGACAGTCTTGCATCTGTACCTGGTTTTGATGAGGCACATCTCTCTCATTATTATGCTTATTTGTGTGAGAATGTTGGGCTTGCTAAGGCATTCATGGATCAAAGCTTGACAGGAAAGTTGGTTTGGGTTACTAGGTATGTTACCAAGCATTTTCCTTGAAGTTGGGATTAGAAGCATTTCACCTTTGAAGACTTTTGTGTACTGAAAGCATTTCACCTTGAAGACTTTTGTGTACTGGAACAATTATCCTACTATGTAGTACTTTGTCTTTATTAAGGACCTTTTGTGTCTTGTTAAGGGGTTAATTAGGACTGCTAAGTGTTGTAATGTATGAATTGATTAAGCGCTAAGTGTTGTAATGTGATGCAAACTCTATGAGTTGTTATCTATGAAATGGACCTATTTATATGCACTTTATTTCAGTTGTAAATGTGCTATCACGTGCTAGTTAAACAAAATTATGTCAAGGGGAAAAAGTTGCATATCCTACTTTAGAACATCACTAAGTATGTCAAAGAGGTAACCTCACCACGCAGGTTAGCATATCCTATTTTTCATCCCGATCCCATCAACCAAACAAGAGACGGAACGGTTCCATTCTTCTCCATCCCACTAACCAAACAAAAAACAGAACCATTCCATCCCACTAACCAAACAACCTAACAGAACCATCCCATTCCATCCCATCCCAAAAAACTGGAATCGTCCCATCCCATTCCTCCTCATTCCACCAACCAAACACACCCTTAAGGGATGAGGTGGGATGAAATGAGATGGTTCCTTTGACTAAGTCTATCTATGTGTTTGGTTTGAGGGATGAGGTGGGATGGAATGGTCCAAAGTAGGATGAGCCTGTGCAAATTTAGAGAATATTCTTCTTAGATGCTGGACCATATGGTTCCACTTTTTTTGTGGAATCATATCATCCTATTCCATCCCATCCCATTTCACTTTTATCACTTCAACCAAACACATCCCTGTAGCTGGAATCTTGTTTCAGCCTACACACTTCTGTTCAGCATCACCTACGCTTTTGTTGTGAGCCATGCTGTCGTGAACTGAAGTGAACGGTTCTCCTTGTTCTGAATGTATATTGTCGAGATAGGAAGGATACTGAAGGCCCTTGGCTTCTAGAACAACATGATGTTGGAGTCGTAAGCTGGAACCGTCCACCTATGAATAAGTATACTATTGTAGTGGTGGTTTAACCCATTGACTGGATCTTACAACTAGTCCGATATATAATAGATCCAATATTATAGATAAAAATACCAATGTATCCTTACTTTTTGTAATTATTAAAAGGTAGGATAAGAAATTCTCATCCTACCCCACTCATATATATATAAAGGAATGTCTATACAACATTCGACTATTTTTGAGGACAAAAACAGTCAGATTAATCTGGGACGTTAGATCTCCATCCAACGGATCCACTCATACAATCCCCCCTCCAAAAAAAATGATCTAGGGCGTTGGATCTCCATCTAACGGCTCAAAATCTGATTGTTTTTATCCTTAAAAGTAGTCGAATGTTATATAGACACTCCCTATATATAAACCCTACGATAGGCATGATGAGAAGAGATCCACTCATTCTTACTCATCAGCTCCCTCTAGCTAGTCTACTCATATACTATTTGATTAGTAGTCACAGTATATACTAATAATCTACTTGTGTTGCCATAATATACATGTGGTTGACTCCAGTGCGTGTGCGCGCATGTAATTATCATCGACTGTACGTGTTCCTCTTCACTATGTGATGCAAGTTCCATCTCAGCAAACAACTTTTCGCATTACGAACAGCCCGTCGCCGCCGCCGCCAGCCCCAACGGCGTGCCTGCGGTGTCGATGACATCCTCCAGGGCCGTGAATTTGAAGGCGCGGAAGTCGGCGACCATGATCCGCGGCATGTTGTTCAGTTGTGCGTGGACGGCGTGCGAGTGGACGAAACGGTGGGTGTTGATCACCACGCGCCGGTCCCTGCAAACGACGTTGAGCAGCGCGACCGTTCTCGCCGGGAGCCGCTTGAACACCTCCGACAATGCCGTGGACGTCGGCGCCGAGAAGGTGATCTCCTCGACCGTGCGGCCTACTGGCACGAGACTCTCCTCGTACAGGCCCAGCCCACGGCAAGTGTAGCCGCTGATGCCACCCATGGCGGCGATGTGTTGTCCGGTGAGAACAGATTGTTCGGCTGGGCTCCGCCGTCGAGCTCGACGTCCGCCACGAACACCTTGCACGTGCCTGTCTTGAACATGATCTTCTTTCGTCGGCTGCCTGGCTCGTACCAAACATCAAGTGGGGTGACCGGCGTCCGGCTCGTCGTTTGATGCAGCAGAGCTTCTCCCATCGTGCCGCATCGTAGTCCTTTTTTTTTTTGTGTGTGTAAACATGCACTATTTATTATAAAAGACAGCATTCTTGGCACATAACTAGCTGAAACAGAACAGTAGGTGCTTGAACTCTATGTGAAGCATTTATATTTTTTCATCTCTTCAGCTTTATCCTCATTTTTATATTGCTAATTTAAGTTCTCGTCACCTTTTTATAGAGAATTTTTCTCTATTTCTTTGTTTTGTCATCTCTTTATCTTTATCCTTATTTTTATGGCTAATTTAAGTTTTCTTGAGCTTCTTTCTATAGAGAATATATGTTTACACATAATAAGAGCATTCATCCCACGAGATAATTTTTTAGAGAAATTTTCAACAGTAGTTTGGTAAAACTTGAAAGCTTACCTTAAAAAACCAATAATAAAAATATCCTTATAACATTGAAGTACATCTTCAATTCATACCCTATTAAAAAATTTCTGGCTCCGTCACTATTGAGTATCCACATGGTTTTAAGGCTCCTCGAAGGCATGCCATCCGCCCATCCGTGACTAACATGCAAGCACCCGCCCAGATTTGTCAGGCAGGGTGAGGCAGTGCTTGGCAGATCACAGGGATGCATGAGCAAGCCAAAGGTCTCATCGGTTCGGTGATGTTGAATGTGACGATGGCTCCATCGTACCCAGCAAAATGCAGGTGCCCGTGGAGGAAAACAGTCGCCTTCTCCATTGCCACAGCGTGCACGGGGTTGTCCGGCACTTAGCCTCCAATGCGAGGACACGTCAACGATGAGCACGTCCTGGCTAATGGCGCGCCGTTCTCGGTGGCACAAAACAGCCGTGCTATCTTGTACTCCTTGGTCGCCGAGCTGTAGCCCAATCCGTATGATACGTAGTGATCGTTTATGAAAAGCCCCTAAAAATTTCAAAATTTTTGAGCTTTTTCCCTGAATTTTTGAGTGTTTTCGGAAACTTTCCTTTTTGGAAAAGTCTTCCCCGTTTCCGCTTTCCTTTTTCGGGTGGCCGTTTTTCCCCTTCGCTGACGCCCTCTCCTTTTCCGCCTTTCCCCGCCGCCCGGCTCCCCTCCCGCGGACGCCCCCTCCTCCTCCGCGGCGCCCCGCTCCCTCCCCCGCTTCTCCCGCGCCTCGGCGCCCCCGCCTCCCTCGCCGGCGTCTCCGTGCTTCCCGCCGCCCGCGTGCGCTGCGCCCACCTCGCACCGCCTCCACGCGCGAGACAGCGCCGCCTCGGATCCTCCTCCGCGCCATCATTTGGACCGCCTCCGCCGCGCTGTCCCGACCGCCGCAGAGTCTCCGCGCCACGCGTCGCCTTCTTCTGCGCCGTCGCCCACTGCGCAGCCCCGCTTCCCCTCTCGCGCGCGACGCCTCGCCCATGCCGCAGCTCCACCCGCCCGTACTGTCACCTCGCCATTACGGCTGCTCAGTGCCCGGTCACCGCCCCGTCTCGCGGAGGAGACGCCTCAACCGCTCCCTGTCACTCCTGTTGACCTCCGGCCGCGCCCGTTGCCTTCTCCCCGAAGCTTTCCTCCTCCCTCGCTCGGGTATAAAAACCCTCCTTGCTGCTCTCCTACTTCCTTTGCTTCCCGAGCGACTCCACTGCCCCATTCTCCTCCCATCACTCCCGTGCAGCTCCCCGGGCCACCGATTGAACCCCCGTCGCTCCAGTCGCCGCCGCCACCCTCCCCTGCGCCGGCGGCACCGTAAAGCTGATCTCTCCCTCTCCTCCTCCATTTTCCGATTGTTTTCGTCCAGAGCATCCTCATCCATCCCTAATCACTTTGCCATCTTCCTCTGCCCAGGTAAAGCCCCGAGGAGCGCCGCCGCCAAAGCTCCTCCCCTGCCGCCGCACCTCTCCCGTGGCCAGCTCACCCCGAGGCTTCCCCGTCCCCTCCACCGCCGCCAATGTGAGCATCTCACTCCCCTATCCGTGTAGTCACCGCCGATTGGCCCCTCTCGCCGCCGGCAACCCTCTCCGCCACATAATACCCGAGGTGCTCCTTTCTTCCTCCCGCCATCTCCGTTGGTTCCCGCTCGCTCCGAAGCCCCAAAATGGGTCCTTCTCTCGAAGACAAGCCCGCCGGTGCCCTCGGTTGTCGCCGACGAGCCTCCCTGCGCCCGGACCGCTCTCGCCACCGTGGCCCAGTTCCGCGGGCGCCTCAGCGGCTGAAGGAGGAAGACGACCGACGTGGCCGCTTCCGTGCCGTCCATCTCCTTCCGTGCCTTCTAACCTTAGCCGTTGGATGGCCCCTCCTCCCCGCCGTCCGATCATCATAACACCGCCTCCCCTCAACCACCCGATCCAGCTCACCGCTTCGCCCGCCTTCCTTCTGCCCCCGCCGTCCGATCTCCACCGTTCGGCATCCCGTCCGTCTGCGTTCCCGTCGTCGATGCCGTCCGCGTCGCCACGTGTCGGCCATCCCGACCCGGAGGCGCGCCGCGCAAGTGGGCGCGCGCCGCCGCTTCGCCGCGTCGCGTGCGTGCCGCCGCGCTTGAATCTCGGGCTGGGTCGCACTGTAGTAGAAGGCCGGCCCATCACTATTCATCCGACATTTCCAGAGATTTTCCAATTTCTAAAATCCAGAAAAATCCAAATAAATCCTAGAAAATTACAGAAAATCCCAAAAATTCTCAAATTTCACCACTTTGCTCCAGATAATGTCCTGGACCCATTTTTGGCCTCCACTTCCACAAATTCATCCCAGATAAATTCCTAAAATTCCTCATTTGGAGATTTATGCATTTTATTCCTTTTTAATTAGATTATTTTGCCTCGCTTGATTAGGCTCAAGCTGGATTTATGTTATTTTCAGTGTTTGCGCTAGTGTCGGAGATTTCGGAAGCTCAAGTGCAGTCGCAGGATCCAGGCGTTTCTACGTTCAAGCTAGTCGAGTTCGTCCCGATTCACGGCAAGTCGCAAGTCCTTGATCATGTTGAAATCCCATGCCATTTAAATTATGTTATTATGTTATTTGCATTGAGCTAATTGTGAAATGTTAATTCGAAAATAAAATAAAATGTTTAGAATGACATGTTATGTAGTTAATCCTACCACTGTCAAAAGCCCTGTTAAATTTGTAGCCATGCCTTTGTAACCCTAGAAATAATTATCTGATAATCTAAATAACTGTAGGTTATTACTATCATGCAAAATGTTACACTAATAAGGTTGTGGCTGTGGGCCAATAGAATTTGAAAAACCCGACTCTAGGGTAGGGTGGTATGGGACACCGTGCCCTAGAGCGGAGAGTGCCTGCGGGCACGAGGTTAGGGTAAGGGGGATTGTGGTGCGCCGCTAGACGGTTTTCGCCCACCTCTTACCCTAGGATTGAGGTTAGGGTACGGGGGATTGTGGTGCGCCGCGAGACGGTTTTCGCCCACCTCTTACCCTAGGATTGAGGTTAGGGTAAGGCGGGTTGTGGTGCGCCGCTAGACGGTTTTCGCCCACCGTTTACCCTAGGTTGGGTCGCGGGCCTGGTGAGGTTGCGGACCTTGTGAAAATATAAGGACTGAAACCCTTACGCTGGGCAAATGTCACAGTGATCGCTCAACCACAGGAGTTGACTTGTCAACACTTGTCTAGTAGCTGCTCAACTCGATTGAAACTCTACAGGAGGTTTAGCAGTGAGGTTAGGCGAGCCGTCTTTGTGGATGCCTAACAACGGTAGAGTTCACTCGAAGCGGTTATTTGTTTTCTCTTGTGTGTGTGTGTGTGAACCAGACCCGAGTGAATTCTACCGGGTAGAGCCTATATAAAGAGTTGAGTAGTGAAACGACCTGGCTTTCTTAACCCGGACGCGAAGTTAAGAAATCGTGTGGGTAGTTTCGAGCAAACTCGCAGAGTCAAATAAATGGTATTCGAATACGCCGTGCTCCCGGTTATTGGAGCTGTGTCACTTGGGTGATTCCATCAGCAAAGCTTAAGTAGTTTTGTACATGCTTTAACTTGATTAGTTGGTTAATGAACTCTTCATGAAAACCCCTGAGTTCTTGAGAAGTAGTTTTGGGTCCATTTTATCAAAATATTTGCAAATAAAACTGCATCCACTCAAAGTTAATAAACCAAGTATACTCCCTCCCTTTGTTGATCCATGCAAGTAGTAAGTTAGAGTTTCCTTGTGATTTGTCGAGCACGGGTCGAGTACTCAGGGCTTGCTATGCCACGTATACGGAAGGAAAAGAAGGCAATTCAAGATTTCGTGTTGGAAAGGTCTCCCCGTCGAAGACCCGAGGCTTTAGGTCTTGGCCGCGCTCAAGCGGATCTTGGAGCTTTTGTAATGTAAGTACACTTTGGGCTTGCACGCCCCGCTGTCGAAAATGGATGTTAATCCTTATGTAAAATATATGCTGGACTTTTGTTGTAAGCATGCAATGGTATACTCTTGCGTGACGTTCCCTAACTGTTCATGCGTGAATAGTTGCGGAATACCGTGTCCGTACGCGCCCCTGGAAACGGGGGCGTTACAGTTTAGCACTATTCTTTTTTTATTATTACAATGAGGATGCACTTGCGCGCGCGCACACACACACATCTACGTGGGCAGGGGTAGAGCCACACTTTGGGCAAGGTAGGCTTCAGCCTGAGGTGTGAAAAAATATCTAGTATGCAGCCCGAGTAAATTCAATCTAGTCTGGGTAACATTTTTATGGTCCGGCTCAGATAGCCTAGATCATTAATTCCTAGGGATGAAAACGGTCAGAAAACTCCTCAACCATTTTCTACTTCTACATTTGAATACGAAAACGAAAGCGAAAGCGGTAAAGCCGGACACGAAAACGAACGCGAACTTACGGAATATCGAGAATTTCGAAAACGAACCAATTCGAGCGGAATTATGTCGAACACGGTCGGTATACGAAAATTCAATATGGAATACCGACCTGTAGGACCAAGTGCATAACAATTAACAAGTGACCAAGTACATAACAATTACCAAGTGCATGATCAAGTTCAAGTGCATATAATAATTAACAAGTGCATGACCCTTGGTCTTAAGTATTAACACAATAGCCGACACAAATACAATACAAGTCTAGAACAAACAATTAATAGCTGCAGGATTTGGTCTTGGTCTTGCCCTTCCTCATTGCTGCAGGACCGCATCCACCTTCTCCAGCGGGCGCCATCGATGGCGTCGGCGGCCGGCCGTGACGGCGCGCGGCCGTGACGGTCGGCGGTTGAAGCGGCGCGAACGTCCGACGCGGGGGGCGACCGCGCCCTAGGCCCTAGCTGCCTGGTGGCGGTCTTGGGCGGGCGCGAGCCGCCGGGGTGGCGCGAGCTGCCGCCGGATGGTACGCAGCGAAGAGGAGGCGCGACGGATGGAGAAGAGGGGTGGCGCAGTGGATTTGAGGATGGAGGAGCGGCGGGCTGAGATAGGTGGAGAAGGGGTGGCCGGAGCCAGAGAAGAGAGGAGAGAGCAAATGGGGGCTAGGGTTAGAAGCAAGGGGAAGGCAAGGGAAGACGAGAGGCGGCGGCCGTCGGTGGCGCAGGGCGGAAGAGGTGGCGCGGGTAAAGAAGAGGTGGCCGCCGGAGGTGGAAGAGATGGCGCGCACGGTTGAGGCGGCGGCGCCGCGAAGAAGGGGCTGCGCGTGGAGAGTGGAGGCGCCCGAAGGATTTGGAGCAGCGAGGTGAGAAGGCGTGGCGATGGAGGTGCGGTGGGGAGCGGCGGAGGCGCATCGGCGAGTCGCGCCGCGGCGCGCCGGCGGCCGGACGTGGAGGAGAAGGGACGAGGAGAAGCAAAGGGGCGAAGGGAGAAGAAGCTCGCTCGATCTCCCAAAGCGCGCGGCTTTAGAAGGAGATGGGGAAATTTTGGTGAATTAGGTCGTGTGAATTGGGCTTTAATCTAATGGGACTTCTAGTGGGCCAAATTCGGTTTAAACCGCTTTACAATACGGTATATTCGAATAAAATGTAGAAAAGTAGAAACGGTCGAAAACGCCTAAACCGCTTCGCTCCGTTTTCAAATTTGGTATTCAGTATTTAATCGAATTCAATTTGTCCAAAATACGAATTCGATCAGGTCAAATGTAGAAAACGATGCGGTTCGGTATGGGATATTTCCGTTCCGTTTTCATCCCTATTAATTCCACCATGAGCCTGGGGCGTAACTAAATCCTAGCTCCGCCATTGTATGTGGGTGCGTCCGCTGCACACGCTTTAAGATAAGTAAAGACTTAAGAAGTCTCACGAGGCGTGGGCATGCGTCTTGACCACCGGAAGCACCTACATATGCATGTATAGACAGAGAACCCTATTTACATGAATAGTACCCAAAGGCACCTAGGATCGATTTCAGATGGGCTGGCAGCACATCAGATGCCTTTGTCAACCGAGCACGGCTCGGTTCGCCGCTTAGCACTATTCTGCTTAGTACCACAAGGTGGGCACGTAACGTAGGAGGATGAGGCCGCGGCAGGGCTTGGTGAGAGGAAGGAGCATCTCTTCCCAAATGGCCTCGACGCAAATTAGCTTCTTGATCTTGTCACCATCGGGCGTCTGCCAAGCGTAGAGGTGGTCGTCGGCGATAGACATGTCTGGAACCAAAAACATCTTGGGCTGGCCTGCCTGGTTGGCTTGCTGGAGGTGGAGGTAGACGAAGGCGGCCGACGAGAGCGTGGCGAGCAGCGGAAGCGGCCGACCGACTTGTGTGGTGATCGGTTCGGCTGAAAAGCTCGTGGCTTATGGCTGAAAACACTATAGCTGGCTGAAAAAAGCACTGTAGCTGACAGAGGCTTATTTACCATAATTAAATTTTAAAAAATTTAAAAATATAAAAAATATGTTAGCCCATTACGTATAATACAAATGAATATGGGAAAAAAAGAACCGGCAAAAAAGCTCAACAAAAAGCTAAAAGTTCAGAAAAAGATAAAATTTATAAATAATACAAAATAAACCAAAAACCAGAAGCTCAAGCCATATTGATCAGGGCCGGCCGGCAGGCGAGGGAAGATCTCCACGAGCCATCTCGTGGGGCAGTGGGTGCGACGTCATTGCTCGTCTCTCCTCTTGTTGCTCGATACGGCCTCCATACATTGATCAATCTATGTCTGATCAAGTACCTCTTAATTAACCGAATTAAAATAGGCATCGAGATCAAATCCGATTCCCGGGCAGGTGCACCTCCGAATTTCATATTTATTCGGAGTCCCCACTGTTTCCTTGCTCTGGCCGTACTTCAATTCGGACACCGGGCTAGCTGCGCGCGCGGTAACCACGTGTTCGAACGAGACAGTTTGCATAAACTCAAGCAGCAATTGCCGTTAAAATTTGGCTTTAACTCCCTAAATTTTAGAGTCTTTTTAAGGGAATAATTAAGAGCTTCATTCTATTTTATTAGGGCATCTTCAATGGTTTGAGTCAGCTAGCTACATGCATATACACATCAGCATATATCCTATGTGGAGAAAAGAGAGTATGCAAAAAAAATTGAGCCAACTCTTCCTTAAACACTAGTCTATAACGACAAACGAGACAGGCTCTATAAATTCTGTGTGTGCATATAAACATCAAATAGCTATCCTTATAGATAGTTCTTTAGAATGCTAGCTTTAGTGTGTACTATATAAATGATGTGGAAGTCTTATAGCTAGTTGCTAGCTATAACCATTGGAGATGCTCTTACTAAAACACATACACGCCGGCAGTACCCATTGCAGGATAACCAACGGCGGTGTTATAGCAAAAGTTAACATCACAGCCTAGGATAGGAACAGCTAAAACATGCAAGATAGGGTAAGATAGTACCAAGAGTGTTGACAAAACGCCCTTTGGACATTTAAATTTATGAATCGACAAATATGAGACGTAGGCTCAGCTTAAGAATAACAACAACAACAACAAAACCTTTTGTCTTAAATAAGTTAAAGTAGGTTAAGAATAAAATCTTCTCCATATCAAAGAGATGAGATCATTGGAATAAAACCTACAATGCTAAAACCCTAAACTGTACATCCTGCTATCTAAGCTGAGAACTTAAAATACTACCCTTAAATTTCTTATGGTTTCGGTATGTGGATAGCTAACTTCTATACGCTCTTATCTAAAACTAATTCTTTAAGAAGGAAAATAAAAAATAATGGACCAACAAGTAAAATACGAAGCAGGCTAAAGCCGACAATATTTTCTGTTTCACACACCCTCCCTGGCCTCTTTAGACCCAAGTACCTTTTCAGACGTGCAAATCTATGATAGCAACAGACTGCCAGAAACTTAGAATCACACTGTTGGCCACGACAGATCAGAGCTTCCGGGAACATAATCACAGTGTATTATGACCATTCATGATCAATACATGAACAATACACCGACAAAGAAGAAATTCCAGCGTGTGGAATCAAAATACAAATGAAGGCCATTTATGCTTCAAACAAATAATTGTTTTATCACAGTTATACCAATAAACAACACATTCTGTTTTGACATTCAAACAATCAAGGATTACAGGTTCGTGAAATGTGAAGATATAGTTAAGCAACAATCTGCAAATTAACTAAGATTCCTCTGAAAATTTTATGTGGCTGATTTGGAGGAATGCAATTTTAACTAAAGACAAATCTCATTAAGAGAAATTGGCAAGGAAATAAATATTGTGGTTTTTGTTCTGAACCTGAGACCATCTGCAAAATACATTTGGAGCTTGATTGATCAATACCTGTGGTGGATTAACGTTCATTTGGCATCATGCAGAGATGTGCACATTATGGGCCCCTCTGCTGTCTGTTGGGCAATTTGGAAGCTTCCAAATAAGGCCTGTATTGAGAAGAAAATTGCTGGATCTCCTGCTGAGATCATATGCTATTTGTGTATGTTCTTGAAATATTAGACAGGCATTTACAAGGACAATGGAGGAGGAGATCGTGGCTGGGCAGAGCTCATTCAGTCTGAAGCACTGCGGCAACACGCTGAAAGCAATGGAGAAGCTGTAGATGGAGGTGCAGAAAGACTCTTGTTGGAAGACCAAAGAGTCGGGTACGATGATGAAGAGGTGCAGAAGACACCGAAATGGTCGCTGAAGAAAAGAAAAAGGAACGGAATGTGAAGCAAAGAAGTCCTACTGAATTTTCAAAAACAAGCTGTCATATTATGTTGTAGTTATTTTCTTTCCTTGCTGATTGTTGTCTCGGTGCTTGAACCGACGTCTGTTTCTCTGGATCTATTCAGGTGGTGTTTTCCTTCTTGCTTGTGTTTTCTTGCTGCATATTTTTATGAATATAGTTATTTTATCACAATCATACTGCTAACATTTTGATCAGGCATGTTGCAAATAATTCTAACTTCCAAGTTCCATCATCTTCTAAAACATGAACAAGAAAGTGGTAACATCCAAAGAAAGCTCAGGATTTTTAGAACTTGGAGAGTTGAATGGAGAGGAAATCAGGAAAATACCAAATAGAAAGTTGTCGAGGCTCCTGTTTTTTACATATTCACAAACAAGCAGCATCTCCTCCTGAAGCAAGAAAATCCCTGTAACCTAACAAGGTTCTTGTGCTGGAGCTGTGAAAGACCAGTACTTCATTGTGTAACTGATGCAGGCCATGTCCAGTTCTATCTAAAAGTTTCTTAACTGCTATTTCTTGCTCATCTGGGAGTTTTCCCTGAAACAGATTCTTTTTTCAGAAGAGAAAAGGAGTGTGATCGATAATTATTTTCCTGCATCTTTGCTTGTTTATTTACCTTATACACAGTACCAAAACCTCCTCCTCCGAGTTTATGCTTCTCTTGAGAAGTTCTCGGTTGCCTCTTGCAGTGTAGGCAAACCAAAGATCGTGCACTTCCCTCTTGCCATTCTCTTCAAAACTGTTGCCATAATACACAAGAGACATAAATAAATCTCAAAATCCAGTTCATGAACAACTAACAAGCTTACTCACAATTGTCTCGCAGCCTTCCCTCTATTGGAGAGGATGAAAGCGCAAAATGAAAGAATCAATATCAAGGCAAGGAAACAAGAGACGCCTGCAGAGATCCCTGCTACTCTCCTTTTCCTCCCTGGATACAACAAACGAAAACTTCAAGCAGTTTTTTTCCGACATCTACAGTTACGTAGGGCTGGGCTAGGGCCGGCACGATACAATGCCTGGCCTTGCTGGAGGCGAGGCTGCCCGAGCCAACACGGCACGAAGCACGTGGGCCCGTGCGGCATGGCTGAAGTCCCAGCTCACATAATTCTGCTGTGTGCAAAAACGCTATGAAATTACGTTATGCTTTAATGGAATCCCGGGAGTACCCCTTTATGGAAAAAGAACACTCTGCAAATTAACAGACTTTGCATTAAGGGCCATTTGCCTGAGTACTAGCATTTTACCGAACAGCGTAGGTTAGAAATTGCACAAGAACAACCGGTGAGTGGACACAAGTGCCTCAGTAACGGTATTTGGTGGAGTAGTCCTTTGGAGCAATCACCAGACCACGGCCCTTCCGAGCACCTCTATAGACAGTCTCCACAACGTCGATGAACTCTTGCTTGTCCTTCAAGGCCCAGTTGATCTTGTTGTTGTTTCCTGTCCCAAGATCAATCATCATGTACTTGTTCCGGAAGAAGAACATCACTGTCGATGGATCATATAACTCGTACAAAATGTTCAAGTCAGGAACCTCGGTGATGTCAACAAGGTAGATTACCGCGAAGTTCTTTATGGTCTCAGCTACTGATGATAGCACCTCATCCATCTAAACATGGAACAAGTAGGGTGTCAGAATAAAGTTAACAACATACAACAGTGCTAGATTGATGAAGAACCAAAGCATCACACTGTCAAACTGCAACCAATAGCATAAAACGGCTTAAGACATGGAAATTTTAGCACAAAGCATCGAAAGAAGTTGCCTGTGAATCAAAAAACAAAAGCATCCATCGCTCAACTTCCTCAGAATTGTGTGGTAAGATATAGGGCATAATGGCTACTTTTACTTCAATTTTATCAAATAACTTGTGCAATACTTCAAATTTGTGACAAGAAAAATACAAAATACAAGTTGCCATCTAACTCTCAACATGAAATTAAAAGCTTTATTTCCAGAAAAAAAAAGGAGACATCCTAAATTCCCCCCACTTCTGCTCCAACTTCAAACTAACCAACTGTGCTCTGAGGCTATGACAATAGAAAGGCTGAAAGCAAAATCACCGTAGGATGCATGGATGATACCCAGGGAGTAGCACAACTGCTAAGTAGCAACAATGTCGAACAAGAGCAGTTTGTTCTCATATTAATCAGCTAAGTAGCAGCGCTGCACCGAGATCCCTAAACCCCAGATCAGCTATTTGTATTACGACATTATATTGTAACTAATCCTTACTCGAGCTTACTAATTAACATAAGAACGAACAGATTACAGAGGCTAAATTAACAAAATTGCTAGGGTTATCATACAAATCAGTGAGAATTCTTGCCCCCAAGATCCCTAAACCTCGCCTAACCTATCTGTGCTTCCTCTACACCAAATCCTAACCAAATTTCACGAATTCATGATCCCTGCCACAAATCCAACATCCACGCACCCCATCGACCCCAAATCGACAATTCACCCAAAAGGATACCGCAATTCATCATCCACGAGCAGGAACCGCAACCACAAGCAAGAGGATAGCACATGCCAAGAATTACTAAAGGCTAGGGTTTCTTAGGAGGCCAGTAAGTACCTGCATGCAGGTCTCGTCCCAGTCGTGTCCGAAGCGGATGATGACGAGGCGCTCCTCCTCGGCGAGGATGGCCCGGTCCACCGCCCACCCCGAGTGCAGGTGCGGCAGCAGGTACGACATCTTCGCCCTCGCCTCGCCGCCGCCGGCCGCCGCTTCCCTCGGCTGCTGATTCGCGAGAAAAAAAATTTGATGTCGCGAGGAAACTTGGGGAGTAGAACGCGTAGGCCGAGGCTGTTGAGGTACTGCGCGTGGAATATATAACGTGGTGGGGATTCAGAACGGAACCGCCTCGAAGGCCATGCAAAGTTCTACTCGGATTCGTATTGGGCCTGTATGGGCCGTGAAAGAACGGATTTGGGCACTTCTGGCCCACTTGAGTGGGTTTCGGCCTTTTGCCCCACCGATGCACTTACGAATTGGAAAACTACATTACAAGTTGTTTTTCCAGTAGTTGCCCATGATAGTAGACTAGGACCAGTATTTTGTTTCCTCAAATAAATAAATAAATAAAACGATTTTTTGATATTTTTTAAAGCAGCTTATTAAAGACAGCCTCTTTGAAACGACTTATCAATATTTGGTTCATTCGTATAAATACTCACACTAAGACTAAAAACCATAAATCGTAGTAATATACTAAGCTGTAGCCGAAAAAGACCGCACCCTAGTACTAGTATGAGTTGGACATGAGAGCAAATAACTTTTGACCTCTGGCAAATGCAGGAAGCGTAAGGTGAACCAACGCATGCAAAATATACACATTTAGTTCGTAGCTTGTACTTTCTGTTTCTTCCCTTTCTGTTGAACGTTTTTGTTCCTACTGACCTAGTGCAGAGCAATGTTCATCATTGTGTGGAAGAGTTGCCTGGTAAGCTCCTCTCTCTCTCTCACTCAGTATTTCGCATTCGTTTCTACTCTCCCCAGAGAATGTGCTTCGAAAATGAGATTAATAGCTAGTTGTGACTAGATGGCAATTTCTAGTGTTCGACGGTTATGTTTCTTGTAATTGCTGTGTTCTTGCCATGTGAGTTGAGCTGTATTCTACAAGCTACAGCCCTTGCTGTTTAATTACTTTGCCTCCAATATTTCAAGTTCCTGTGTTCGCAAAAAAAATACTTCAAGTTCCTGAAATACTTTCGTTTCTTGACGTTTCAGATATCTGCAATCTTCGGTGGCGCACCAACTGCTTCGAGCATGGCGGCGCCATTGTCGAGCACTGTGCCTGCTAGGCAAGCTATTAAAGTAGAAGACGAAGGGAACATCAACGTTGCTCCATCAGGTCAGGTCCGCATCGACGAATACCACAAGGACGTCAGGACCAAAGTCGGCGCGCTACTGGCAGTGCCGAGCCAGCTCTCCTCCTCCACCGGTGAGGCACAACGACAATCACTTCCTTCTTCCTGTAAAAGCATGTGGATTAGAATTTTGCGTGTGCCTGTATCTGGTACGTGTGAAGCTAAGCATGACAGTGTTAGCTAGTTGATGTTCAGAGGAAAATGTTTGACCTATTTCTCTGCAGCAACGCTTTTTAATTGAAACGAACAAAAGATAGATATTTCTGCAATTGGTTCAGAGAAAAATAAAGATCTAATTCTAGGACAGTATTTGTTTCAGTAATGGCTTTAGTTGAGGTCCTGTCAATTCAGTGACAGAAGCCACAATAAACCTACCCGGACAATGAAAGAAATTGCATTATTTTTTTAGTTCTAAATGTTTTGCAAACAAACGGTGCTTTATTTTTTTAGTCCTTGAAGTACCACGATAGAAATTATGATAGCACACTGTAGCATTTTTTTAAAATATGCCAATTGAATCAAAGGATAGAAGATAGTTGTACACTTTGTTCAGAGAAAAAACGGCCCTAAATCTTCAACTGTATTTGTCCCCGTAATGGCTTTAGTTAGTTGAGCTCCTGTCAGTTTCCTTTTTAATCAAATCTTTCGGTTCCAGATGGCCAATATCAATCTACACCAACCGTGAAAGATACCACTGTCTAGTGCAGAGTTTTCACGTTCCAAATGTTTTGCAAATAATGGTACACTTTATTCCTTGATGTACCATGATAGGAATTATAAGGACACTGCAGTGTTCTTGAAATTTGCAGAATTATGCATAGTTCAGAAACAGTAGAGTGTCTTTCAGTTCACATTTTCAGTTTCTTCTTTACTGTCCCCAAGTACCAGTATTCGCTATTCAGAACAAACCAAGTCCCCTTATATGTAATTCTGCATAAGCTGTTGAGTAGGAAAGACACATCGAAAATAGAAGAAAACTACGTAGTTAGCAAACTACTAAACATTCATAACCTTTAGTAGACAACTATACATCACATTTCTTTGTACATCAATCTTTCCGAAAGCCTAAAGAGCTGCGCGAAGAAACGCATCTTATTCTCAGATTTTTTTTTTGTCCATGTGCTAAATGCATTCATTCGAAGTTTGATGCCTCCATCCATTTTGCATGCCGTTGATTCTTGTAGCATGTACTGTTTTTGCCGGGCGTATCATGAAGTGTTTTCTGTCCCTCCTCAGGTACAGCAGCCGCCGCCGCCGCCGCCACCTGCAATCCTGACAATATACCTCCTCTTTACCGCTACTCTGCTCCCCTCCACTTGCCTTCTTCTCCGGCTTCGGTCATCGCCATCCTCTCCCTCTCTCTTCTCCATGCCCGCTGCCCTCTCTGTCTTCTTCTCCAACACTAGTCATAGCTCCGCGCTCCCCCTCTGCCTGTCCCGCCCCTCTCCATCACCTTAGTAATTGTTCACTTATCAGATTGCAAGGAGTTTACAATCACCAAGGTGGGAACTGTTATATTAGAGATGTATGATGGGGCACATCACACATTAATGGGAGTTCGATATGTTTCCGGAGTAAAAAGAATATAATGTCTGTGAGGTCGCTTGAACTCGAAGGTTATGAGGTATTACTTCGAGGTGGAATCATACGAGTTACTTGTAAAGGGCAAGTAATTATAAAAGTGCCTGGAGCAATAGAGGATATCGATTAAATGGTAATCTTAAAGCAAGAGTAACCAATGAGAGGTCTGATGAAAAATCCTGGTCAGGAGAAGAAAACTTGGTCATCAATGATAGGTATTTAGATCTTATCTGTAGTTATGTGTAGAACTGCAAAAATAATTGCAAAATCAAACAGATGCAAATGCAAAGGTGCAAGCTGTTGGAAAAAAGAAAAACATGGTGAGACCAACCACACAATACTAGTGAACAGGTGGAGCTCGGAGATGGTACAAACCTATGGCATAAGAGGCTGTAGAAATAGGAGGTGTAGTTAACCAAACTACATAATGAATGAGTTCTCAAGTGGAGGGTTTGGGTAGGCTAGCATGGACACTAACACACACAATATGGTGATGTGTATAAGCCTCTGTGGTGGGGGCACTCCCAAAGGTGCAGAAAAAATGAAAAAAAAATGTGGAGCTGACTTGGAGGAGCATAGTGACTTCAATGGATAAAAGTCAAGGTGGAGATTATTGAGTTAGAGTGACTCATATCTAGTTTTTTAGGATTTAGAATTATGAGCTATAAAGAGCCCTAAATGAATCCTAGTAGGATTAGGACTCCAACTTCTATTTGGATTAGGATTCCTATACTAAATTGAAAAAGGGTTAGGAGGGATAATATAAACCATAGAGGTGATCATGAAGAGAAACCAAGCAATCAAGCATACTAATACAAAGCATGAGTGCACACGAGAGTATTAGAGACTAGGATATTTTTTAGCATTACACTCTTGTATAGGGCAAGGATCTGACGGTCCTAAAAGATTCGATAGGGTTGTGAGTGAGCGATAATCTCTTGTACTCTTTTTGAGGTCGTGCTTAAAGAATTTACGGTCAGCTTTGCCAAAATCTTTTCTCTCTCACCGTGGTTGCTTCAATGTTGTTATTTTAGTTCTCTCTACAAGATTCATCTTCTTCGTTCTTGATACCGTGAACGCTCATATTGTATCTCATAAACTCTTATCCGATATGGGGGCTGCTGCACATAAGAAGTATCAGTATAACTAGTATGTATGTAACTACAACACATCAACCTAGTGATTGCTTATGTATGTAATCGATTGCATCAACCTAGTGATTGCTAAACTTATCATTAGGATTCTATAATAATGTATTACTGTCTGTGTGACTTTGTTTTATTCTGTGTGCCTTCCTACTTTGAGTTTTTTTCTTAAATTTTAGCTTGAATGGTTTGTTGTGGTAGTCCTTTTTTTGCCAATCTTTATTCACTAATATCCTACATTGTGAAGCTTATTCTTTTCCCTTTGTTAGGCCTCTGAAATTCTTAAAGTGATTGTTGCACATCTATCTTTCATTTGTATTAATATAGTGATAGAACTTTAGTGGTTGACAAAAGCTTCAATAGAACTTGTCGTCGATACGAGATCAGACAATACACTTGTATGCACCCTCGTTAGGATTCAAAGACCGTTGAAGATGTGAGGGGACTCAATGAGAATCACACCCAAATGGATAAATAAGTGTATTGTATATGGGTGTCTGGAGTTTCAAAAATGGTCTCTCCTCTTCACTTACAAGGGGTCCTATTTATATAGTGGGAGGAGGAGGTGAGTGAAGTTATAAGTCTGTCCTCAGGGCCTAGATTACTCCTAAGGGTAGTTTCATCCTTCACGCTACATGGGTCCCGCCACGTCCAAGGGACTCTGGGAGCCAGCCTGTGGACCTCACTCAGGGTTGCTTCTGGACCTCATCCGAGGTTTGTCCGCAAACCTTGTTTGAGGTTGGCCTCTGGGATTAGCCTTTGGACCCTGTCCGAGGTTCCCCCTTCCTCTCTCTTCCTTCCTTGTTCTTCCCTCCTACCTCTGGCTGTCATCCTCGCTCTTCCCTCCCACCTTTGGCCTCCACTTGTGGGGCGCTGCCCGTCACCCCATGTGCTAGAGCCATCGATGGAGCCCGCATCATGCCACTAGATCCACGTCACTGGAGCCATCAACAGAGCTCGCGTTGTGCCACCGGAGCCTATGCCAGAGACGGGTGGGGAAGAGATGGAGATGGGAAGGAAGAGAGGGGATTTTCTGCAAAATGGATGAGTTAGTGGGGGGAGAGGATGGCACAAACCTTATATCATATTTGAGCTATTGGATAGTGTGTGGAGATTCAAGTAGTTGTGGGAAAGCCACATTCTGCATTGCAGGTTGAAGGGTAGTGCAGCACTGCAGCTGCCTAATAAGAATTCTATTAAGGGTGAGTCTAAGCGGTTATAGGTGAGTTTTGTTAGAGTTTGATTAGTTCTATAGCAAAACTACCAAAATACTTGTGCACGTGCTTAGTTCCCGCATGAATGATCACATCAAGGTGACCACAGCTAGCTCAAGCCACCACAACTATTGTAACAAACAAGAACCTACAACAGAGATGATCACCTACAAAGAAGAAAAACTGCAAAAGGAAAGAATCAGATGGGTTCAACTAAAGCAAGATGGGGGTTAAAGAAAGGAGAAAAACTACACAAAGCTATACCGTCATGGCTAAATCAATGGAATAGGTTGTGATCATACGACCTGACGTGGACAGCATTAGGCGTTTCCACCCCTCCCTCTCTCTCATCCACTTAATCCTAATCTTATCCATCCACCCGGCGAGTTCCCCTAATCCTCTCTCTCTGCTGCTGCTTCCCAGCTAGAGTGGTAGTTCTTGGCATGCTAGCGTAGCAATTTGCGGTGGTTGGCCGGCGTGAGGGCCCTCAGCAGCGACGGGCGTAGCAACGACCAGAGGCAAGCAAGCTCGGGCGCGCGGTGGGTGAGGAGCGCAACAACAGCGAGTAGGCTTGATGGCTGGGGCGAGTGGCAATGCTGCGGAGAGCTCCAGCGGATTCAACCGCGGGAGTGAGCAGTTCGGCGGTGCTCACCCTCGATATAAGCAGGTATAGTCACAACAATCAGGCAATGGTAAGCGAGAAGGTGAGCGGCCTTAGCGTCCTGATTGACGTGGACCCATGGATGAGCTCAGTTGCAGGTGGGAAGGCCAATGGCCACGGCGAGTGGTCACATGAACTCAAATGAAACGTGTAAGGATTTTTGCTCTTTTGTTTGATTTTTGATGAAACTTGTTGAAACTCTTGAAATTTAGTTGAAATATGTTGAAACATGATGAAATGTTTGGTTGAAACTTGACAAAATCTATTGAAACTTTCTAAAACTCTCGGTTAAAACTTGTTGAAACTTCTTTGAAACTCTCTAGGTGGAAGTGTTGAAACTTAGGCATGTTCTTTTTGGCTGCGACCTGTGGCTTTTAGTTGCAGTTTGTGGCTTTTGGGTGTTCGTGTGAGAGATTACAGAGTAACTAAAACTCACGTGCAGTTTTTGCCAATATAAATGAAGTCGGTACAGTATGTAATACAATTAACTAGTAGACCCCATCTTGAAAAAAATACTCCATTTAAAAGTTAGTTACTGTAGAAAAACCAAAAGCTGAAAAAGAACATGCCCTTAAAATTTCAAAACCTAAAACTCGTTGAAACCTAGGCTCGAAATTTTATTAGAAAAACATGAAACTCATTGAAACAGAAACTTTTAAATTGTTTTTATAAATCTTCATAAACCTTTTGCTATACTGTTGAAACGGTATACCGTACTCTATGTGCTACCTAAAGAAAGGCTAATTATTCGGCTCCAGAGCGACAAAGGAAGCGAAGACCAGTAGGCCATCTCCCAAGCGAAGGTGCTGGCAATGACGTCTAGAGACCGCAAGCGTCTCCCGAACTCTCACGGAAGGAAAAGACTGGAAGTCTTCATACCTAGGATTGCTCGCGCGATTTAGCCAGAAAACGCTCTTTCATTAACGATCTACCATTCTAGCTCAGCGACCGCCGACCATTGCATTCCCCGCGAAACGAAACCGAAGTTTCGCCGGCGATAAGAGCCGAGACGACGGCGTCTCAGTGGTACGCGCGCGCGCGAAGCAGGATACGTAGTAGACCGGGGAACCGCAGGCAGGCAGTAGGTGCGTTTGGTCACCGGTCGCCGCCACCGGAGAGACAGGGCCGGGGAGTAGAGGACAGGGCTCACCCACCGGCCACCGGCACAACCCCCCATCTATCCTCCTGTCCAAGCCACCTCCTTTCCAACTCCAAATCTCCTGTTCGTCTCTCACGCAGGCGCCCCGTGCAGTTCGGTACTGCTGCCTTTCGCCACAGTGCACGCACAACACAGCCTGCACAGCCTTAAACCTTTGATGTTGCGCTGCAATGGTACGAGTGCTGTCTTCCAGTGACGAAGTTAGAATTTGGTTACATCTCGGATGGAAGAAGTTAGAATTTGGTTATATCCCGAACTAAGTGATAGAATAATCTAAATTATCAGGACTAGACTATCAAAATGTTATCTCGGCTGGACTGAATTCACTCGGACTATATACTAAATATTTTTCTACATCTCGGACTGAAGTCTACCTTGCCCGGGGTGTATCTCCGCCCCATCTGTCTTCTCAGGCAGGGTCAGCCATGGCTACTTAACTAGTGTTCTTCCATGTAATAGCGCATTACCGGAGAACATTTGTACGTGATATGGAGTGGTAAAATATATATAGTAGTGAAGATTGTTTCGTCCCCAAAATCTGTGTAACGTCTGTTGGGAGTGTCATGAACGAACAACCGTGCATGTTTGCATGGAGCGGGGATCAGATTTTCTGATACATGGCCCTCTCGCGAATTCCATCTAGATACTTACACTTTCCTACTAGCAAACAGTAAACTGCATTGCAGTGATCATTTACGTTCACCCTCTGTTTTCAAATAGATATAACAATTCTAGGGCGCGTGTAGCCAAACTTTTATTCATGCTTTGAACACCAACGTACTTAAAAGGTATTTAGATTGACCGTACTAACCTTAGCGAAATTTCTCGCAAAATACTTTTTATAATATTGTAGTCACCTTTTTGTAACCAGCTCCGTGGACAGGGCCAAGCAATTGCATGGTGTTGATTATTATGCTCTTTTATCTTGTATACTCTTTTAATATTAGGCTCAAATTTTAAGTTATAGTATATATTAACGAGAGTTGTCCGTATAGTTTAAGATTATTTCTTTTCTTATGAGCCTAAATGTTCTAGATGATATCTGATGGTTGTGGATTAGTCTTAATTAACTAAGGTCCACCAAATTAAAGGTTGGATGTTTTCTTTTTTTGTGAGAAATGTAAACATTTTCCTTATTCTTATCTGTTATAAACCACCCGTCGCCAATTTTTATCATATACTAATGGTAACGTGTTAGTATATTATTACTATGGAAGTGAATGATCAAATTGTATTTTCAAGCCTATCAATATATGAGATCATACTTATTTAGAGATAGAGGGAACAGTATTTAAAATTATGAATGGTAATGCAATTTTTAAACACGAATTTTTTTTAACGCAAGTAGAATATGCTTAAGAAAAAGCCTCTCGGAAATGATTTCGTATCATCGAAGGCAGAGAAGCACAGTACCTCTGCCATTGGCAATCCTCAACCTTTGGATTTCATGTGAATAATGCAAATCCGTCACCCCAGTAACTTCTCTATCGTGCAAATAATAGGGTGTTCTTTTATACTGTAGCTTTTAGCTACAGTTTATTATTTTAACAGTTTTGCTATTGCATAGGTGACTGAAATTTTTTTATCTTTCAGTCACCTAAAATTGCACTCTCAATCAACTAAAGTTGCAGCCCCCTCGAAAACAAACACCTGCAACTTTAGGTAATTTAGAGTGCAATTTTAGACGACTGAAAGATAAAAAAATTTCAGTCGTATGTGCAATAGTTATTTCTTTTACAGTTTTGCTATTGCACAGCCGACTGAAATTTTTTTATGTTTCAATCACCTGAAATTGCACTCTCAATGAACTAAAATTGCAGCCATTCTCTAAAAAAAACAGCTGCAATTTTAGGTGATTCAAAGTGCAACTTCAGGTGACCTGAAATTGCACTCTCAATCAACTAAAATTGCAGCCCCCTCCAAAAAAACATGTGCAACTTTAGGTGATTCAAAGTGCAACTTTAGGTGACTGAAAGTTAAAAAAATTTCAATCGTCTGTGCAATAGTCTATCCCTAAATTAATAGTGATTTATACAAAAAAAAAAGCCGACTGCAAAACCGAAAAGAACATCGCTGCTCTAGTGGCCTATACGGCTATACCTTTCTCTGTTCTCGCACTGTGTGCTCTCTGTTTTTGCCATGCAAAGGCAGATGATACGCTTCCTATGGAAACCGAGGAGTGCCACTCAAAACAAGGCACAAATGTTCCATTGGTTCGTTCTTGCAAGCCTTTTAGCTCACCAAATCAAACGGCCCATACGTTGCCATCAAGCAACCAAACCACCAGCTCACCTATATCAACAACCCCAAGAACCCCTCCAAAAACTCACCACTTCTCATCAGTTCTCACTCAACGCACGCACACGCCCATTGCCACCTTTGCCTCTCCAAACGTATACACACGCCATGAGCACCATGGATGCGCCCACCTCGGGCAGCGCGCACAACGCCACGACGACGGCGTCCCTTGGCTCCGTCGGCGTCCTCGCCGGACTGCTCCCTGAGGTGCATACCCTGGAGCTACTCGTGGCCGTGTCCATCTTCGTGGCCATGCACTCGCTGCGGCAGCGCCGCGCACAGGGGCTCCCGTCGTGGCCGCTCGTCGGCATGCTCCCGTCGCTCCTCCTCGGCCTCCGCGGCGACATGTACGAGTGGATCACCAGCGTCCTCAAGGCGCGCGGCGGCACGTTCACGTTCCGCGGGCCGTGGTTCACCAACCTGCACTGCGTCGTCACCGCCGACCCCCGCAACCTCGAGCACCTGCTCAAGACCAAGTTCGGGAGCTTCCCCAAGGGCCCGTACTTCCGCGACACCGTGCGCGATCTCCTCGGCGACGGAATCTTCGGGGCCGACGACGAGGTGTGGCGGCGGCAGCGCAAGGCGGCCAGCCTCGAGTTCCACTCCGCCGAGTTCCGCGCGCTCACCGCGAGCTCGCTGGTCGAGCTCGTGCACCGGCGCCTGCTCCCGTGCTGGCCGACGCCGAGGCGACCGGCGCGGCCGTCGATCTCCAGGACGTGCTCCTCCGTCTCACGTTTGACAACGTGTGCATGATCGCCTTTGGCGTCGACCCGGGCTGCCTCAGTCCGGGCCTCCCGGAGATCCCATTCGCGCGCGCGTTCGAGGACGCCACCGAGGCGACCGTCATGCGCTTCGTCACGCCGACCGCGGTGTGGCGGGCGATGCGCGCGCTCGGCGTCGGCCACGAGCGAGTGCTCCAGCGCTCACTGGCCGGCGTCGACGAGTTCGCGTACGACGTGATCCGGAAGCGCAAGGAGGAGCTCGCGGCCGCCAGCCGCGGCGCCGAGGAGGGGTCCGGGCACAGCAGGTCGGACCTGCTCACCGTCTTCACCAAGATGCGCGACGCGGACAGCGGCGCGGCCTGCTCAGACGAGTTCCTCCGCGACATCTGCGTCAACTTCATCCTGGCCGGCCGCGACACCTCCTCGGTGGCGCTCGCGTGGTTCTTCTGGCTGCTCGGCAGGAACCCCGGCGCCGAGGCCAAGATCCTGGAGGAGATCGAGGGCATCGTCGCCGCACGGAAGGCGCCGGCGAGCGGAGGAGAGGTGGAGGAGGAGCTCGTCTTCCAGCCGGAGGAGGTGAAGCGTATGGACTACCTCCACGCCGCGCTCTCCGAGTCGCTCCGGCTCTACCCGTCCGTCCCCGTCGACCACAAGGAGGTACGTAAGTACGTACTACGTATATGCATGATGCATGACCGTACCTCTCATAGGCATGTATACGTCGAGAAATACGTATGCTTGTACATGCTAGATACAAAAGAGAAGAACGCATGACATGTCTCAAGTGAGCATGCATGTTTCGTGTTGGAATCTTGCATTTTGCATTGTTGTTTGGTGGAACCAACTCGTCCTTGTTATGCCAAGTTCCCAAGTGTGTGATTGACGTGCTCTATCTGCATGAGGGGAAAATATAGAGGCTTCATGCTAAAGTACTATAGTAGTAATTGTGTAGTACTAACTCCTAACTAGCTTGTTTTTTTTAAAAAAAAAATCCTAACTAGCTTGGCAATTTGCATGACTTGCCAATCAATTGTTTTTGGTCTGGTATTAGGAAACAACAAGTCAACTAATAGGTTGTCAATCTGTACAATCAAGTAGCACTTGACGTCGATGGTGAACAATTATACAAGTCCAAGCCCATCCTGCACATAGGGAAAGAAACACTAAATATAAAAAAATAATTAATGATATTAAACATATAAGGCTTACTTTTTTTACTTCGGTTTATGACTTTTAAACAGTTCGTAAGAAAGAGTACGGAGTAACAGAAATTCGCATGCGGTTTTAGCCGATATGAATAAAGTCATTATAGTATGTACTACAATTAACTTGTAGACCCCATCTTAAGAAGACATTCCATTTAAAAACTAATTACTGTAGAAAAACCAAAAAATAGCTTTTTGAAAGCTAAAAAGAAGAGACCCAAATATCCCTAGTAAATAGCACCTACAACCACTCAGTCTTCTTTACACCATAAATCAAGGGTAAATAATGCATATTTTTCGGAAGCTACACTTTTGATTTAGCTTACATTGTTCACAATAACATCTCACAGGGAAATGGACCTATATTATAAAACAGAGAAATTACTGATATGTAGATATTGAAGGTTTTCCTTTTTGAAGGTAGTAGATATTGAGGTTTGAGTGTAAATGAAGTTGATGGACACATCCTGTTGCATTTGACCCCACTCCAAATCCAAAACATGAATACTAGCAGCGCCTGCACAGAAGTCATGGTGCGCAAGGCTCTCCATTGGACCTTGTATTTTAAAGTTGATGCGCCATAGAAATTAGGAAAAAATAACGTAAGGAGTTATAGGTTGAAAGTTGGTCATCAACTACACATTTTTTGATATCTTTGTTGAAGACTTCAAACCGTTATCCTACTTGATGGAGACACATGGCGGACAAATCGTGTTGTAGTTGCATTTGTCCTTAGTTTACTACTTGTAAGTTTGTAATGTTGATCTGCAACAAGGGTGCTCTCTATCTTGGTTATAGAAAACCTAAAAGTACGACTTATAGGTTGCAAATTGGTGTATCAGCTTAGTTCAAACTCCAAACATGTTTTGGGTAAGAATAAGAATCACCTAATTGGACTAGTAAAAAGAAACAAAGTAAACTAGGAAAAGTTATTGGTCAACAAGTTACCAAGTTTTCCAATCCTTGTCTGAAAAATTGGACACCGATAACCAAACCAGGCAGCTTTCTTGTGCAACACAAATCATCCCTGTGACCCTAATTCTACTCCTCTGTTTACTTAGGAGAACCATGCTTTACCAAAATGGCAATTCATAGGTTCATACTTTTTTAGAGCTGCAAAATATGCTTCGCTTTCACCAGAAAAAAACAGCTGCAAAAGTGTGACAGTGACATACGAATTTGCAACTTAACTTTTCGATGATCAGGTTGTGGAGGATGAGGTGTTCCTGACGGCACAGTGCTGAAGAAGGGCACCAAGGTGATATACGCCATGTACTCCATGGGCAGGATGGAGAGCATCTGGGGGAGGATTGCAGGGAGTACAAGCCGGAGCGGTGGCTCAAGGACGGCCGGTTCATGAGCGAGTCCGCCTACAAGTTCACCGCCTTCAACGGCGGCCCGCGCCTCTGCCTCGGCAAGGACTTCGCCTACTACCAGATGAAGTTTGCCGCGGCCTCCATCCTCCACCGCTACCGCATCAACGTCGTCGATGGCCACCCGGTGGCGCCCAAGATGGCGCTAACCATATACATGAAGCATGGGCTCAAGGTGACACTGGCCAAGAGGGACAAGAGCAAGCTCTGAAGTCTGAAGCAGAGCTTGCCAATAAGAACCAGCCAATCAGGAGAACGACATGAAGCAAGGGCTGGCTTTCAGAAGTGGTCTGTGCATTGTGATGCATTGTGAGAGAGAGCTGATGCTGTGTGATAAGCTTTCCTCTGTTGTCGCTTCTTCTTTTGCACTTTTATTACTATGTCTTTGATTTGTTTCGTTTTGTCCTGATAGCATATATAGTGTAGCCAAGTATGGGAAATGCAGAACCTCTGTATGTGTTTATGTGTGATGGTGAAGCACTGTAACTTAGGTGATGTTACTGGTAAAAATTTTAGCATTATTATTTCAATACAACAGCTGCAAGATGTGACGGCATCTGTTTGAATAAATGTGCTTCCAATCAACTGAATTGCTTATTACCAACAACAATGTGATCACTTCTCAGCAGCGATGCTATAGATCAACAATACGTGATACATCAACAACAGAGGCAGAGTGCTCCAGGACCATTCACGGACTTCAGGCAAAAAAAACTTATTTAGAGAGTCATTTCATTATTTTAGTGATTCAGTCACTCTTCAAGACTTTGTCCCTTGTTTATTTGCATGGCTTTACAGGCAAGACATATGCCAAGCAGACGAACAACAAATGTGAGTTGTTGAAACTTGGTTGGCCAACTTCAAGCTTTGCCACAAGCCCACATCCTGGTTGGTCAACTTCAAGCCCTGCCACTCCACTCTTTATAGAATTCAGCCACAAAAATCACCATGAACTTGTGCCTTTTCTCTGCTCTCTTTTTCTCGGCTTATATCCAAAGTGAGCTATGTGTTAGTATATATGTATGGAACAGATGATTGAGTGCTGTAAGGAGTGCTTGTACTGTGTAAGCAATACATGGTATTATGATGCGTGCTTCAAATTTGGATACGAAACAAACAAGTGATTACTAGTAGTGTATAATTACATCAACAGATGTAACGGGAGTGAAGCGGACTAGACCTAACATAACTCTACTACTCTTACTAGGTTCAATATGTTTAAAGAGGCAATGCTTTATTCTTGGTTCAAAGAAGACGAATGCATAGCACTACAGTAGTAGGATGACTTTCATTACATAGTTCAGCCCTTATCTCTGTCTTCATCATGTCCTTCAACTTAAAAAGTCTCATGGAAATGATTAATTGATGTTTGTTTCTCATCCTTGCACATGTACTTCTTTGACAAATTATCATGTGAAAGTATTTTACGATCTTGCAACGCATTGTTCTTGCTCCCACCATATGTAAAACATCTTGCAATACCTACAAGTGTTACCTGGAAGATTTAAACACAGAGCTCTTATTCAAACTATATATGACCACCCATCTGCAGATGAATTGTTATATTATATTATTTTTTGCATTGCTTGTAGGTATACAAACAATTGTATGATTCGCAGTAGTCTATATGGCAAAACTAAATGATGAGGCAAACATTCAATAAATTTATACAGCAGAATCCAAAGAAAGGGGCAAATGCAGGATTGGCCTTGGGGGAAAAATGACTTACCAGAATTTGACATAGTTGTATTGTATCTTGTTAAAGAAACTCTGGTTATGCGGAATCGATAAAGAAATTATGGTTAAGCAGTACTTACCAATTGCATCCAGGCGATCTGCATCTTGTACAATTGCAAACTCAAGAGTGGGATCAACAAGAAGCTTCTTTGAAACTTCATTTTTGAATCCTAGAGTCAAGATTCCAGGTGTTAAGAGTTAGACAGACATTGTGCAACTGTATTTCAAGAATGTTTCCCTAGGCAGACACAAGGATACACTAAGCACTACTTATGGGTATTCAGATTAGGTAACTGAAAAAACCCCCATAAATCTTTGCAAAGAGCACAATGAAGAAAAAAAATTCTAATGCAGTAAAATGGAGGAACGGTTGCGTGAAGAGAAATAATATAAGCTGCTGATAAAATGACCACATGTATGAAGATTCAGGAAAGAATAACATGAGGAATAAGCCACACAAAACAAGCAGGTATTTGAACTAAGATTGTTCTCCGAGTGAGCTGTAGCGTTGAGCAAACATGTAGTCGATTAAAGGAAGTTGCTACTTGTTCAAGTATAATACAACAATTCATCTGCAGATCCACAAATAACTTCCGGCCACCATCTGACGGCAAGTGAAACCTCATCTACAAATAAGAGCTCATTTATAACGTAAAAAACGTAGGAAAACAGAACTGTTCCTTAAGAGTCAAGAATCCAAATAAACAAGCCGATGGCCCCGCGATAGCGCGACACTGCGTGACGACGTTGCACGAGACCCCTGAGCATTTGGAAGTGAGACTGGAAGGTTGAATTGTGATAGACTCAACAAAGTGTTTAAGAAAGTATTCTGTTAAACCTCAATGTTTTTGTTAGAACTAATCTTATTGTTGATAGTGGTCAGTGTCGAATACTCGTGTGTCAAGTACTGTGAAATCGTGTTTTCGAGTACTCGTGTGAGGAGTACATGTAGAAGTCAAAGATCCCGGAGCCGGAGAGCAATCGGAGACTCCAGAGTATAGTGAACCGGTCGATAGTCGTAGGTCAACAGTCGTATCGGAGTTGCGGTCGAGAAGCCATGGTCAAAGTACTTGTAAGTCGAGTAGCAACTGTGGTCGAGACACCGTGGTTAAAGATCCATGGTCGAAAGACTCAAAGAAGGATTCGAAGTTGGTCGGATCTGTATGTGATCGTAGTCTTGGTCAGCTAGTAGTGTGTTTGCACCAGTTGTATCCACTAGCAGTGTTGGTTAGTAGAGCAAGTATTTTGGGTAGTGCGCGGTGTGCGTCAAGTCGAAGGAAATAGTGGCGGCAAAGCCGGATCACAGAAAGTCTAACTAGTGGAGTTAGTGGTGTAGTTAGTGGTTGTATGCATGTAATGGAAGCATTAGTAGCTACATCTTTGTTATTTTGTGTTAAGTTTAGTATGTACTGGTGCTTTCTGAAAATATATGTGATGCTACCTAAAATTTATACTAGGATTAGGATTTAATAATCTTTATGATTAGGATTTAGAAGCAGAAGCGGATGTTTTTTACATGTTGACTACATAGAATTTGCCACGGGAGATTCTTTGGTATTTCGTGTGCCATGCACAGTCAATGCATGGGATCTTTATATTTGCACATGCAAACTTTTCTGACTGTTCCTTATGTTACTCAGACAATACATTACCGATGCAATTTGCCTTCATTAGAATACATGGCATCTTGAGAAAATCTTATGCTACTTCCTTGATACCACATGTATTTTTTATTGTTCATTCTAGGAGATAAACTTGGATCTTTTACTTTGTGCCTTGTGAAGTCATGAAACAACGAATGAAAGCTAAAGGCACCTGAAAATCTTGAGCATCAACTGCTACAAAATGAAATATTTGTCAAACTCTTGGGACTCGGATATATGGGTACTATAATGGAATGTTCTATGCTGGTTGTTCTATCCAGAGAGATCATGGTTTGAAGGGACTTTATGCAGGGTATTGGCACTTACTGCTTGTTGCTAGCATGCCCAGTGGCGGATCCAGGAAAATTTTTTGGAGGGGTTGAAGTACCTTCAGCTCGACCTCAGCCCCTTCTACATTATACATCCATGGCAAAAAATTTAGGGGGAGCTCCAGGGGGGCTCCAAGGGTCCGGTAACGGTAGGGGGGGCTCGAGCCCCCCCCCCCGCCCCACCGCTGAATCCGCCACTGAGCATGCCTATCATTATTAATAGCACCTTCTTTTGTTTTTTGATAGAAGAAAACATAAAGTTTTTGGTCCGGCAAAAGAAAACATAAAAAACTTCAAGGAAGAAACCCGTTGATTCAATAATTTTCTCCACTCTAAAATCACATCCAAGGAAGTATGCTAGCACACTATTTTTGCTTGAATGTTGCGATACAAGTAGCTTTGCTTAGCTCTGCTCTTGCTGCAATCTTCATTGCTTATCTATTTTGACCTTGGAAAAACTGTTATCATAAGAAATTTGTGTTTATGTGCACATTTTTTGATGCATGAATGTACGGTTATTGATGGAACAAATATGCTTTTGTCAATTTGTTTGTGGAAAAAACTAGTACTATTTCTCACATGATGTTAGTATAAATTTAATTATGGTTGGAGTTCATTTTTTATTAGGTACCCTTTTTAAGCCTTCATAGTCTTGTATTTGACATATACATTTAATTTGTTCTCTTATTAAATGAACTTAGTGCTTTATAAATACATTTGAACCATATATGTGCATATTGCTAAAAATGCATAGTGAAGATGTGATCAGTTCAGTTACATGTAGCCTTGTCTGCATGATTCACCATGCTACTTTGTTGATCATATTGGAATTTTGTAAGATGGTAATTTGGCTTGTGCTAAACCTTATTGAAACTTGGAATTATGGCTTCAAGCCTGATGCTACTTTGTTTGACTACTGGGCATAGTTTAATTTAGTTGCAGTAGACTTTTCAGGATCACTCCTCCGTCTTTTTATATATTTGTTTCCTTTAGTATTATAATGGGACTTATTCATATTATCAATTATTTGAGATCCGTTGCAACTTACGGGCATTTGGCTAGTAAATCATAAACAAACAACAACACTTGGTGCTGGCAGTGCAAGCTAGGGCAAGCAGCAGTGGCAGGGATCAAAGGCAAAGGCGGTAGGGTAGGCTCGCGGGAGCTAGGGTTTGGGGCGGCGTGGGCGATGGCTTGGAAGGGACAGTAGGGTTTTGCCCTTTTCATGGACGCATACACGCACGCATGCCGAGTCCGCCATGGCCATGACTCCCTTATCGAGTCGGCCTCGGCCCACTTCCCTCCTTTCTTTTCTTTCTCTTTCTTTCCTCATTTCTTTATTTAATATATTTTGGGGCATTACAGGGGATTCCTGCACAATCTTGCAAATGTTTTTAAAAAATTGGACAAAAATCCTCAATTACTAACAAAAGTAATATTTAGCTGTGTTAAGGGTATTAGTGTCTTTTCCCATTGTTTAGGATTTAGAGTTGTGTGTTGAGTATGTACTATATAAACCCTTTTGGATTGTACAATACACAAACAAGCATTCCAACTTACATGGTCGGCTTGATTTGGTAGCCCTTTCTACTTGTGTCACCTTCCACATCCTCTTCATCGTGTTACCGCGGTTGACTTTGTTCCCACTTATCTCTACCTTCTCGGCCCCTGCACTTTGTGTTGTATGGGTTACTGTATGATTTTGGATGGGAGGCGATCTTTTCGATACAATTTTTCAAGAGCCGCACGTTATGATGATAACTTCAAAACTCGGACTTTGGATTTTTCCTTTTTTTTTTAGTGTCAACCCTTTCAAATGCAATGCTATTACATATACCTTGCATTTGAGGGGGTGTTAAAGTTATTAGTGTCTTTTCCCATTATCTAGAGTTTAGGGTTATGTGTTGAATCTGTATTATATAAGCCCCTTTGGACTGTGCAATACACAAGTAAGTATTCCAACTTACAAGCTGGACATAAGAGTAAACATAAAAAATCGTGAAATCAACACAACAAAACTCAAGAAAGGAAAACCATATTGGGAGTTGGGAATTGCCCCCGAACCATACAAAACATTCTGATGCATAAAAAAATAGTTTTTATAACTTGGATCGTGGCCTATTGGAGATAACAATATATTCAGCTTCAAACAAATAAAGCTTTATATAAAGCAGAGTTTTGCATTAATAAATTATTTGAGTATCTGGAATCACTAAATTTGAAAAGTTGAGATTACTTTCTACTCAGTTCTATTTCTTCACAGTTGAACCAATCCAGTAATATCTATCTGTTGGGTATCTGCACTTTTAGAAAATCTATGGAGGATGATGAATTTGTTCATAAGTTCAGTTCAGTTCATGAGAGCGATGAGCATTGTTGAGCTTGAGGTTGATCTCACCTCTGTTGGAGCAAGCTGAGATCGTCAGGTAGCATCATTGGCTGTTGTCTCTCGCCTTCGCCGTTGTGGAACCACGGCGAAGGGTTCGGGTCACCGGTTAGTCCTAGTGGCAGCTGCATGTCATTGGGGAGCTGAAATAGTAAGAAACCAACATTTTGTTCAGATATCTGAACCTGAAACCTGCCGTATACACCCAGATGTCTCAATTCTGAAGGCAATCTTCTCAGCTCTATTTCTTCACAGTTGAACCACCAATCCAGTAATATTTTGCCTCGGTGGGGCACGGCCAGATCGGACGATCTGTATAGTGTAGGAGAAAGATCGGACGGATAGCGTTGTTCGGATGGATGACGTGGTGCGGTAATTTTGCAGGAATCCCAACAAGATTCATGTATGCTAGCTATGCAAGCACGGCGCTATGCTGTGCTAGCTACAACGTGAACCAAAATAAAAGAGTGCGCAATGCTCTGTCGCAAAGATCTATATTCGAAAAATAGAAAGTAAAGATCTGTACGTAATTACGGCATATACGAAGAATCAAAAGTAAGGATCTGGATGTTTATAGGAAACAGGAGTGTTTTTCTGAAAACTGTAAGGATCTATATGTAATTGCATAAGGCTTTTATGGTAAATGTAAGGACCTATATATAATTGTAATAAAACGGAGCTTTTTTGGAGGAAAAAAAGGTGACGTGGATTCGTAAATCAGAGAGGCTCAGTTGCATTGCATGCGAGTGTTTGCGAAAGTCATGTCGCGACGAGTGTGCCTTTGTATTGCTAGTCAATACGCACGCTACCGTATAACTATGCAAATATCCAAGTCTAATTCCTAAACGAATCCGATGGCTAACGGCATAAACCATGTACGAGGTCGACATGGACCATTAATTAATGGAAAGTGCTAAAGAGCGCAGGGTGTTTTTTTTATTTAGATAACTTAGATTTTCTTTTATTTATACATATATATATATGTATGTATGTATATATATGTATATCTATATGTATATATATACATATGTATGTATGTATACATACATACACTTTTTTTAAAAAAAATATGAGTGCTCTGAATCACAAAAAACACTCGAATCTTCTTCTTCTTCTATATATACACCCTATTCAAAAAAGGGATAGACTATTGCACAGGCGATTGAAATTTTTTTATCTTTCAGTCACCTAAAGTTGCACTTTGAATCACTTGAAGTTGCACATATTTTTTTGGAGGGGGGCTGCAATTTTAGTTGATTGAGAGTGCAATTTCAGGTCACCTGAAGTTGCACTCTGAATCACCTAAAGTTGCAGCTGTTTTTTTTAGGGGGGCTGCAATTTTAGTTCATTGAGAGTGCAATTTCAGGTGACTGAAACATAAAAAAAATTCAGTCACCTGTGTAATACCAAAACTGTTCAAAAAAATATGAGTGTTCTGAACCATAAAAAATACCTAAATCTTCCTTCTCTAATATACACCTTTTTAAAATATCTGAATGCTCCAAACAAAAAAAACACACAAGTGCCCTTAATTAATCTTTTGTTGTTGGAAAGCCGCCTTATTAATATCGATTGGGTGACTCGAGTCGGAGGAGTCTAGGCAGCTGCTCATCGTTTCTGGCGGGCTTCGCCGCGCGCGCATGGCCCCGGCAGAGGGCGCCGACGCTCCGTCGGCGTCGGTGAGCGGGCGACGACGGAGC
This sequence comes from Dendrocalamus sinicus, assembly GCA_036346575.1. Lineage (NCBI taxonomy): Eukaryota > Viridiplantae > Streptophyta > Magnoliopsida > Poales > Poaceae > Dendrocalamus > Dendrocalamus sinicus. The sequence goes on along the minus strand of JAYEVI010000415.1, from coordinate 57,062 downwards.
GGCTGGCAGCGACTTTGGGCCGCCGTCCTGTGCTTTGGGAGCCGTCGCGGCGAGGCGCCGGCGGCTGGGACGCCGTGGTGGAGGGCGCGGCGGAGGCAGCGCACCGTGGCGCCGGTGGACGGGGTGCTGGTGGCGTGGCCGCCGGCTGATCAGGAGATGAGGCGCGGCGAGGAGGCCGGGAAGTTGTCTTTCCTCCGGAGCTGCTGCTTCTTGCCGCCGGCTTGCGTGCCTGGACGCAAGGTGAGGAGTCAGTACTAACTCACTAGTGGATCACTGGAAGTCTGGAACGTGTGCCGTGTACTCGTATGGCGCATGCATGTCTCGTTTGTTGTGGCTATAGTGTTTGATTTTGCAAGAGAGATGTGATTTCAGGCGTATAAGTCTAGTTAAATTCGCCTAGATCTTTAATTTAACAGGTTGATTACGAGAATCCTTCCCTCGACGCGAGAGATTCTTTTGTTTTGGAGAGAATTTTGTGTTTGACATGTTCAAGAAATATTGTCAGATGGTAGTCTGTTTCCCCCTATAACAGCACGACGTCGAGGGAGGAAGCCGCGGCGGCAGCAACACCCATCAGAAACAACGGCAACGAGAGCACATGCAGCAGCAGCAGCCGCCGCCGCCGGGGACACAAAACGGCAAGAATCCACCACCGTCCGAAGCGGCTTCCGCACGGCAGCTTGAAGCCACCGCGCGGCGCACCGAGCAACCCCGCGTCGCTTCCGCCGCAACGCGCGGCATCGCCGAAACGCGGGCGCCGCCCACCACCCCGCGCGGCGCGAAGACCAGCGGAAACGTGGCGTCCGTGTCCGCGCGCTCTTCGGCCAAGGCAACTCGCCGCGGTACGGCGGAGTTGGGCGCCGGGGTGGGGCTGTCCGTGGCGGCCGCGGTGTCGATGGCGGGGCTGCTCGGCGGGCGGCTCTGGGCCGTCGCCTGCGTGTGCGCGTGGTTCCTCGCGCTGCGCAGGCTCAAGCGGAAGGCGGCGCCGGCGGCACGAGGAGGCCGACGTGAACTCGATCGATTACAAGAAGTTCGTTGTGCTCAGGGGACTGCTCGAGCGAGATCGGAGGCGGCCATGACGGCTTAATTTGCACTTGTGAACTACTCAAAAATAATGTTCACGAAGAGCTGAAATCAGAATGTTTAGTGCAATTCCCAAAAAAAAATGCAATCTTGTGTTCCTTTCAGCTTTCATGGCCGTCTACAGTAGAGTCCAAACCTTGAAATGTACATGGTAACATCGATCAAGTATATCAATCAAAGCAGTTAAGTAGCTAGTTAATCTCTGGTCCTTAGCGTGGACAATGTGATCGCGCGCTAGCTGATGTTAACTAGAACATTTGAGTTTTTTTTCTAGTAATAGTGTTGAATTGTGACACCTTAACAAAAATTATAGTATAAATGTTAAAAGGTACGTTTATTGCCATTTGCTTGGTAGAAAACACTGGATTTTGTTATGATTTGAAGCAGTGGATTCATTTCTTTCCATTGAGCCGTGCATGGGTTTGCCAAATTTGCCTATCAGATTCCTGTGGTTGCACACATGCAGCGGAAGAAACACATGCACATATTTTTAAGTAACCATTGTTTTATTGCACCTAATTTCGCTGTTTCGCCAGCGCGAGGTGTGCCGTACACTGATAATTCTGGCCGGTGTCGCTGTTACTGGATAGCTGCTAGCTTCGACCAAGTGGTGGAATTTTCGGACTGTCTTACGACTTTTTGTTTAAATTTTTAAATTTTATTTTCGTAAGAGAGTGTATAGGGAAAAAGAGATTTACGTGTGATTTTAATCGATATAAATGAATTTGATACAGTATCTATTACAGTTGACATGTAGATCTCATCTTAAAATAACATCCCATTTGAATGCTATTTACTATAGTATAAGATAAAAACTATAAGATATAAACCTAAAAAACAGAAGCATAAACATGGTGACGGTCTATACATATAGGCGGATTAATTTCAAATCATTCTATCAAAGAATATATAGGCCAGTTAATTGTTTTGTTTTGAGCCAATAAAGAAAGCAATGTGAGATCATCCGGTAAGTACAAGATTAACGTTGGCGTTTGTATTGCTTGGTCCCCAAGAGAAGAAGTTCTCTTGCTGAAGAGGCTAGGGTGTGGAAGTCTCTAATCGTATACGCGTATATAACAAAATGAGTTGACCAACTCGAGTCCTTGTTCTTTGCTTTCAACCATCACCCGGTAAGCTTCTTGTCGCCCACTGTGCATCACCAGTAAAGTGGGTGGCTGTTACCCAGCTAATTTATAAGCACAAAGTTTGGCTCGCTCGATCCGCCCTTGCTTTAACGTGAGATATCGAGCAAGCATAGCATGCGAAATTCCTCACCGGATTTTTAATCAGATTCGTGATAAATTCCTCATAGCATTTGGACCTTTTGATTCCTTTTTTTTTTTCTAGAAATCAGTATCCAAATAATCCTTAGTTGTCAGATTGAGAGGAAAATTAATGCCGAGGATCCAACGCCTTGATCAGTACGAGAAAAATGTCTTGGTTGCGAACCAAACCAAGGTAATTTTATAAAGGGTGGAGAGCCAATGGACTGTGTACAGTAACAACCAAATAGATGTTGTGAGGCCACATGAAGGTCACCTCATGTATATGATGAGTATTTGACTTTGTTTATGTCTCCTTGTCGAAGTTTGATTTTTGATTTTGTGTCATTTGGTTTTTGTTGTCAGCTAAGCAGCGATCTAACCGGCCTATAGCAGTGGTGTGACCGATTTGCTGAAGTGGTTTGATCAGCCGTAGGTAGTGGTCTAATAGGTGGTCCTGTGTGACCGGCCATTGACGTGGTCTGATCGGAAATGCGGTGCGATCGATTTTTAGTTGGCGGTATGTTTATTCCAGATAGGTGCTTGTTGCATTGCAAGGAGTTTTTAAGAGCGATGTGACTGGCCTTGTCATAGTAGTCCGATTGAAGATCGTCAGGTGGTCTGACCGGCATAGGTGACATGGTCAGATTCGTCCCCTGTTACCAAGAGGTTTTAAGTCGACATGTGGGGTCCAACCAACCGTTGGTTGGCAGTCCAACCGGTCTTTGGGAAGTTGAGTGAGTTAAATTGATTTTGGTTGTGTTAGTTATGCGTGGGAGTCCATACAAGGTGTTAGTCATGGTGGGAGTTCATGTATTGTGGAAATCTTGACATGGGTGTTAATGGTGCATGTTTGCATTGGTTTTGTAAAAAAGAGTTGAGTGCATGTCACTTGTGCTTAGCATGATTGCTTATTCTTTGATGTGCAGGGCGCTTGGTGATTGTTACGATAATAGCAGGGGCGAAGCCCAAATGGGCCAAGGGGGTTCCTTGGCACCAGGGTAAAAAAATAAAAACACTTATTACTATCCCATATTCACCATATGTGCACCACCCTCGGCCCAAAATTGTGTACCCCCTAGTGGCCCAGCCTACAAATTGGGCCCTGTCGATTGGAAAAAAAAATGCCAAGCAGCTAGCAATCAGGCCCAACTATTAAGCTCCAATCGGATCTTTTTTTTTTCCTTTTTTGCTTCAGGCGGACTCAGACTGCTGAATCAACTTCTTATCTTCTTTCTTTTTCCATCTACTGCCGATTCATCTGCCGCCAGACATCTTTGCCTCTGCCGATTCATATGCCCATTGGGCTTCGCTGTCTGCCGCGCGTCGGCGAGCCGTCGAGCTATTCACGGCATCGCATCCGCCATCGGCCGCGCCCAACTGCATCTTCACGTCACGGCATCTTCATTCTTCACGGCAATACCAATACGGTACGGCATCTTCATTCAATCATTCTTCACAGCATCTTCACGGAATCACGGTGCCGCATCTTCCGTTCTTCACGACATCTTCACGGTGCGAACAGGAACATGAGTTTTGATTCAAAAAGCTAGGTGATTCATTCAACTTTCTTTACCTCTCTAATTCTTTAACAAACTAGTTTGATCTATTATAAGAAAACACTTGTATTGCACAGATGTGTTCTGAATTTGGAGTAAACTTTTATGCATCTATTATCAATTTTCATTTTCTTACTATTATGCAATGCACCTACTGTAGAACCATATATTTCTTATCTTTTTATTTTTTGTAATTTGACTACATGGTTAGTTGGTTATAACTTATAAATAATAGGTGGAGCACTAATCTTAGTAAAGGAGATATTTCTGAAAAGAAAAGCACCAGATAGCACCAATAGTTTTTCAGCTGAAAATTAACATGTTTTTATTCTCCTTTGTTGTAGGCCATTAAGGATATTGAGTTCAGATAATATATTTGCCTATATTAATGGATTTATTTATTTTGGTACGTACTTTTTGCTGCTAATGCTTTATCATCGACTCGCTGTTCATTGTCAATCACTTTGTTATATTATATATGTTAAAAGCGCGGTACAACATAGTTTCTATATATTGTCCATCAAATTTTTGTGTCTTGTGCTATATGTGTGGTGAAGTGTGCACCCCCCTTGGTTTCTCTCTAGCTTCGCCCCTGGATAATAGTAAGACCAAGGTTAAAAGAGGTGTCCTAAGGCTATGGGTCACATAAAATTCGGGTGGAACATAATCTTAAGTAGAGAAGCATGGCAGAAAGATAAGGATTATGATGAGACAAGTGTATACATATGGTGTGCCATTGAACTTGAGCATTTCAAGTGGTGACAGTTCTCAAGCAGACGTACGATCTTAGTGGCAAATCATTGGGCATCACGAACTTCGTGTGGTGGTTACTTCGAGGAGAAGCACCATGAAGACCGATGGGTGGCAATTGAGAAACTGTCTGTTACCAATAGAGAGGCGGTTTACAAAACCACGATAGTGGCCTAAGTGGTTTAGGTCATGTCTTAGAGGATGGAGCGTTTTATCGGACTATTGTAGCCATGTGAAAGTCGCGTTTTGAAAAACGTGCAATTGTATGAGTATAAAAACCGTCTGTGTATGAATTACTAGGTTTCCCTATTTGTAAGTAGTTCTATCCACTAAGACTTGTTGGTGTTAGGGCTTGGTGATAGGTGAGAAATCTTCACTGTATAAACCCTTATATATGTTGAGAGGAATCTCAGGAAGAAGAGAGGCTTTGAGAAATAAGTTAGGGATTTCTTGTGTTTGAAGCTTTGTATGTGTGTTCTAGAATTAGAGCTTTGTCCTCCATGAAGAAGTAATGTTAAAATATTCCTCTCAAAGTGAAATGAACATCTAACTTTGTTCAAGTGTGTTGTGCATGAATTCCTCCTTATACTTTTGATTTGCTTGGTTTTCTTGTTTAAATTTTATCTTCTCTTGATCTCTTTTGGTGCCAAGGACGTGTAAAAGGTGAAGATATCTCTTAGATATCAAATCCCATCCATCTAGCCACTTTCTATGAAAAGTTTTTGTGATTGCCTGGTTTTGCTCAAGAGATGAATGATCTTGGGGTTTTAATCTTGATGGCGTTTTAGCTTGAGTTCGTACTGTGATCTAGTTTGTTATGACGTGTGAGAATGCATCTAAGGTCAGGGCCGTGCCGTGAAATTTGGAGGCCCTGTACAAAACTCTAAGCGAGGCCTAAACCAAAGTATCAAATATAGCCAAAATAATGTATGTATTGCAGATCAAATGCGATATATCAAGAATAGTACCTTTTGAACTCTTGATTTGCATAATCTTTACTTGAATAACATCATTCTCTTAGTGTTCTTTGAAATAAAATCTTCAATAATATTTTCTATCCCTGTCTGACCATCTCTAGGATCATTTTCAATATTACTATCAAGTGCAGGAGCTTGATCAAGTGCCTGATTACCGGAAGACACTTGTGATTCTTTTATAATAAATCTATCCATTGCTCCTTTCTGACATTGAGTTAACTCCTCAATTCTTTGTTTCTTCTTACGTTTTTGGGAACCGGATTCATATTTTCTAAATCGATTTGCAGAAGACATGGCTTCAAAAGATGAAAAGAACAAAATTAAAATTATACAAACAGTTCTAGACTTTCATACGAAGGATTTAATTAGTACAATACAATTAGAATTGAAAAAAAAACGAATACCTACCTGCACTGGAGGACGACGAGTCGACGACGAATCACGAATGGAGTCCGCGCTGGTTACGGCGAGATGGCGGAAGATGGCTGGCGACTGGCGGTGAGAGCCGAGAGGACGGCGGCGACCGCCTCACCAGTCACCGCCGGAGGGCCGGATGGCGGATGCTATCGAGGGGACGAGGGACGTTGATCGGTCGATGGCTGATGGCAATTGGCAAAGCTCACGGTGACGCCGTGACGGAGGCTGCTGGTTGCATGCATCACGCAGACATGCAATATGCATTGCATGCAATGATGCAAACAGCGCCTCCTCGTGCAATGATGCAATGATGCATGGATCGGAGGTTCTCGGCGGCGGCCAGCAAGTCTCCTCGTGCACGATTTACAATAGCCGAGAATACGGCGGCGGCGCGCGCAGCGCCCACGTCGTGATTTTTTGAGGCCCTAGCAGATGGGGGGCCTGTACAGATGCACGGCCTGCACGCCCCTAAGCCCGGCCCTGCTAAGGTCTTCTACATCAAAGACTCATGACCAAGAGTATATTGATGTTTATCTCTTTTGCCCGGTTTGAATGCAAGTTTGCTTGTTTTGGATAAAAGTTAGAACTTTGGCATTGATCTCTATGATCCATGATTGGATTTGATTCCTGATGTCTTAGAAAGTACTTGTACCAAGGTTCATCATATTTAGATCTTTGGTTTAAGAGTTAGCCACTTTGTTGGTCATGTTCCGTGTTGATTTTAGTTTCTATTTGGCAAACAGTAAGATTGTCGTGACCCAAATAGTTCAACCGCCCTGATCGGTGACACTTGCGGTTAGACCGACCGAGTGGTTTGACCGCCCCCTGACCGGTAGTCAGACCAGTGAGAAAGCTCATCTCAGGTGACTTTGTGTTCTTTGGCTATTGGGTTTAGTATAGTTTATAGGCTTGAGTTTTTTCGCCGTATCGTGTTGTTAATACTTGAGAAAAGATTTTAAGAAGTTATTTATCCATCTCACTCGTGATATCCGATTCTACGGATGCCTATTAGTCAAAAGCAAATGTAGTAGTTCAACAGAAGGGACCCGGATTCAACAGAAGGGACACGGACTGAGGCTCCCTTAAAATTATGTCTAGCTCAAAATTTCCTGTACTTAAACGAGACGTATTTGGATGCCAACTAGTCAGTGATCCGGGTGGTGTAGGGGAAATTCATTCCACGGACTCTCCATCTCCAATTTTCCTTTTTCTTTCTGGAATTTTTGTTTCAATCTTCTAGAAGTAATGAAGATTTTCTTTCAAAGTAAATGGAGTACTTCAGCAGAAGGGACACGGACTGCAGGTTCCCTTAGAACAAACAGGTTCGGCCACGCTTAATTTTGGTTTGTGCTTGTACTATCTACAGTAACTATCTTTTAAACGGTGTATTTTTTAAGACGGTATCAATAGAAAGTTTGCAGTAAAAATTGTACTGAGTTCAACTGTACCGGTTAAATCCGCATGTGACTATTTTCTGTGCGTACTATGTCTCTCGAATAGTTAGAATTCAAATATTTAAGTCATAAACCATTAGCTCAAAAGAATCCACCGAAAATCTTAAAGGGAGCGATCAATATGGCTTCCATAAGCTGGCTGCGGCTTATTTGTTACTATTCATAAGTTTCGTCTTTTTTCTGAATTTTTGGCTTTTTGTTGAGCTTTTTTGCTGGTTCTTTTTTTCCCGTATTTGTTTGTATTATACGTAATAGGCTAACATATTTTTTTATTTTTAAATTTTTTTAAATTTAATTATGCTAAATAAGTCTTTGTCACTCTGATGCTTTTTCATGACTACTCACGGTGTTTTCAGCCATAAACCATGAGCTTTTCAGCCGAACCGATCACCCCCAAAATTTCCTGAACTTAAACGAGACGTATTAGCTAATTAGTCAGTGATCAGGGTGGTGTATGGGAAATTCATTCCACTAACTCTCCAGTCTCCAATTTTCCTTCTCTTTCTAGAATTTTTCTTTCAATCTTCTAGAAGTTATGCAACCTAGCTATCTATAATTCCCAAGGAAACAAATAGAGAAGTTAACTAGTTAATGTACATGTTCAGTACTTATTTGTTAGATCCATGTTCGATCGTATATCTATGGACGACCACAGTAAAAAAATCTGCCTTATGCACTCGATATGTTAATATGCTACATCTCTAGTATTTATTTGCATTGTTTGTGATAGGCTGCCTATTTTTTTTAAAAAATAAATTTAATTATGGTAAAAATATCATTATCAACTATCGTGCAAAATAAATTAATTATAATATAAAATAAATTATAAACCAACTTATTTTATCTGAACTGAGCGGTCCGAAACCTTGTATATATACACACAGAGATTACAAGGACTGTTGCACCACATGGAACCTAAAGTCGTGCCGAAGCAGCATGAGCTCCACGTACACTTCCGGCCCAGATTCTCGCGATAGTACTACACAATTTACAAGGTCGACCTAATCCTTTTCCCCAAAGTAGATAAAGAATATGGCTATGCTCCATTTGGCTGAAAAACTATGACTTACGATTAAAAATATATTATAACTAGTTAAAATTTTACTGTAGTTAAAGGTATCTTATTCAGCGTAATTAAATTTAAAAAATTTAAAAATAGAAAAAAATATATTAGCTCATCTTGGACAACACAAACGAATACGGAAAAAAAGAACAGGCACAAAAGCTAAAAGAAAAGCAAAAAAATCAGAAGCTGAAGCTGAAACGAACGGGGTCATAATATTTTTCTTCTACTAGATCTCCAAAAACTAATTTCATATTTTTCATGCCATATTTTAATCTATTTTAAACATCTTGTTCGCAAGCTTGTGGATAGCTTAGCTAGCATATATAATATCTCCATTCTCCAAAGATCGCCACAGAGCGGCCTTTGGAGATTTTATTAGCTAGTCGCCCACACTCTGATTTTGCTCATAGGCGATGGTGACTTAAAAAAATTTCTCGTCTTACCTTTTGCAAACTGCTAGTGCTAGCTTAGCGGCTCTACGTGCCAACGCTGCTCCATGAGTTGTATGGATACTTCTCAGCCATGGTTTTTGACTCTATCATAAGGTGTTCAAATTAGTTTATTTTGAATGGTTTATGGCTGAAATGTACTGTAGTTGGCTGAAATTTTATTATAGCTGATGGTGATTTATTTGGCGTAATTAAATTTAAAAAATTTTAAAATAGCAAAACATGCTAGCCTATCACAGACAATACAAACAAATATGAAAAAAAAAGAACCGATAAAAAAGCTCAAAAAGCCAAAAAAAATTCAGAAAAAGACGAAATTGTTGAATGGTAAAAATAAACCAGAAACGAGAACTTGTATAAATAAATCAAATACTGATAAATTAATAAATTATTTTAAAAAATTATTCTAATAAATCACTTAAAAACAATAAAGAGTCGTTGTATTTATTCATTCAAAAACGAGGCCGAAAAGAATAAGCGCAATCATGATGCCCAGAAGCAAGACTGCAAGAGCAAAAACCGCGCACTGTACATGCCCTTAGAAAAATCCTTTCGTCTCATGTACCCCTTCTCTTCAGAATCCCTCTCATATACACACAGCTTAAAAGACGTCTTGATCAAGCCTCCTCCAAGAATCCAAGCTTCCAACCATACATAGATTTCTCGTTTTCCGTACGCGGGGCAACATGTTGTCGCGGCGCCGGCCGTCGTCGTCCCGGCCTGATCATCACCACGCCGTGCTCTAGCGGCCGGCCGGATCATGCCTGCCGGCGAGAACTGTGCCGCCGCGGCCGCCATCGACGTCGCTGAGGGCAGACACGACGACGGCCAGGCTGTAGCTGGCTGCTCGTGCCTGCCGTTCTGCTTCTGGGGCTCCGGGGGGCCGGTGACCGCGCCGGAGCGGCAGAGGCGACGGCGCAGGTTCAGGCTCAGCCTGCCGTGGTTCTCCTGGCCGTGGCTCCGGAAGAGCAGCATGAAGGAGGAGGGCAGCAAGAAGACCGGGAAGAAGAGGAGGAGGATGCTGCATCTGTTCACGTCGTTGCAGGCCAAGAAGGCGTTCGCGTCCGTCTCGTTAGGAAGCAGCTTGTTACCCAAGGTACGACATGAACATCGCCGCCATGACCACGATCTTGAGTAGAATCATCGCACTGTTATCACAGTATATGTTACTCCTCGTGTGGTTAATTTGGTCGTTAAGTTCATCTGCATAGCTTCCCTTTCCCTGGCACGTTACTGGCGCAGTTAGTGGTAATTGCTTGGTAATTAGGCCCTTTCTTTTGTGTTCTTGGTTTATCGAAAGGTCAAAATAAAAATAAAAAGAGTGACTTCTTAAAATAAATTTTTTAAATAGCTTTTCAATTTAAAACCATATGTGATATTTGCTGCCATCTCAAATAGTATAGATAAAAGCCATCAGTTATAGAGCAAAAAAATAGAGCTTTAGTAGACAAGCAGTTTAACGGGAGAGAGGCCATGATCTTTTTTACTTAGGCTTCTGCTTTTGGATTTTTGCTTCTCACGGGAGAGATGTCATGTTTTTTTATTTCTGGCTTCTGAATTTGGTTTTTGGTTTCTTTAGAAAGCAAAAAACCAAACATATAAACAAAACAACTTCTTAAAACGGATTTTTCAAACGAATTTTTGAGTCTAAAACTGTTTACGACATCCACGTCAACATCTTTATCGTCTACTGTCATATTAAAAAGTATAGATAAAAATTATCTTATAAAATATAGATAAAAATTATCATCCCCTCGAGATCGGCGCCATGGCGATGTGGTAGGGCGCACCGCAGGAGGCTGCGTGATTGACCCACCAATGCCGACCCGTAGTAGAAGAGAAGGGGATTGGGGTTGGGGTTGGGGTCTTCTCTATAGCGTGTCACTATTGTAAGGTTTGCGTCTTCGACCGGTCACGTGTGTTTACTAATAAAACTTGCACAGTTGCACAACCTGTTCGCAGAAGCATCTAGGTCACGTTTGGAAATTAGATTGTAAAGCAATTGTGAAGGGTTTAAATTGTTCATATGAAGCTCCTGTTACGTGAATATGAGATCCCTGCATCGGTGCGTTATTGGGGCAGGTTTAGTTAGTTACGGAAGAGGTTAATCAATCATAGTCACGAAGGCAATGCTAAATGGTTTTTGTGTTACTACTTGCTAGTGATTTGTTTGTTTATGCTACTTGCTACTTGAAGTTCCTATGACATGTTTATATTGACTCTAGTTGATGGCTTTTGCTTACAGCTAATATAAACGACTGATAAATAGTAGTGTATTATGTAAGAAAAATGATGCAACGAAAGATACTACAATATTCATACCACCATACGACTTACAAAATTGTAATATAATAAAATATAAAGTAAGTTGCAATATATAAAAGCGAAAAGTAGTGACTAATGAATAGTAGTGACTGATAAAAACAATCTATAAAAGTTAGGGTGTTCGTATTGGTTTCTGTTTCTGGAATCAAAAGTCAATATGAACAAGCTCATAAGCTTTGCCGCTAAGCAAATCAGCACCCAGTAGTAGGGATGGAAAACGGTAATATTCATATCCGAGGAAATGTGAATGTGGTAAGGAAAATTCATATTCGAGAATGTTCATATTCTTATTCAAAAATATTTGTATTCGTATTCGAGAGAGACTATTCGATTCGATCCATTTTCATCCTGGCAATCTCTCTGGGGATAATTTTAGGAAACAATTTTTTAACAAACTAAGGTTTATAAGCAAGAAGTAAAAATTACTTTGTATAATTTTTAACTCTATGCATTACACTGCTAGTTCGTATAGACGTGTAGTCATGTTATATAATTTTTCACCGATATTTGTTACAAAAGTTTTAAGATATTCGCATTCTATCCAATTAAGTACATATTCGATTTAAATTCGTATTTGTTACGATATTCTATTCATATTCATATTTGAGAATGTTCGAATTCATATTCATTTTAAAAGTATGAATTTATATTCGTATTTATTTTAAAAATACAGATTTATATTCGTATTTAAGAATATTCAACCTGTTTTCATTCCTTCCCGGCTGTGATCCGAATCAAGCTTTTTTTTCGTAAGCAGGAGCTCTGCCATTTCGATCCCAATCAAGCTTCGTGGCTTTTTTATTATGGATTTTTCGCGGGCAATAACAACAACAGTTTTGCTATTGCATTAGCAACTGAAATTTTTTTATGTTTCAGTCACCTGAAATTGTACTCTCAATGAACTAAAATTGCAGTCCCCCTCCAAAAAAAAACAGCTGCAACTTTAGATGATTCAGAGTGCAACTTCAGGCGACCTGAAATTGCACTCTCAATCAACTAAAATTGCAGCCCCCCTCCAAAAAAAAATATGTGCAACTTCAGGTGATTCAAAATGCAACTTTAGATGACTGAAAGATAAAAAATTTTCATTCGCAAGTGCAATAGTCTATCCCTAACAACAAACAGTGTGATACTAAATTGTTCTGCTTGCTTTCTCCGGGCCCATGCCGGCGATGATAGGATCGCTTACCTTCCTGCCATTGTGCTCTTGGTTAATGCGCTGAATACATACCATTCATGCAGCATTGCAGCTTGTGTGTGCATCGTTATCGCCATGGCCTAAAATTTATTGCAAACTACTAGAGCAAAACATTCTCTTGCAAAATGATGGGATCAATAACCAAATCACGCATCGATATCCAGAAGTGTAGTTAGGTCCCATGCCAAGTCGTTTTTATGGATGCCTACATTTCATTGGCTTCGTTAAAGAAAAGTCGGCTAAATTTTCAAGTTCTTGTGACACCCATCACACCACTAGGCACTAACCAAATCAACCATATCGGAGGGTAGCTCAACCCCCGGCCGGTCTAGTGCTTTCCATGTCATCACACGATCCACAAACCTCTTTCTTTCTTTTTTTTCTTTTAAAAACTATTTTTTAATTTTTTATAGTAGCTAACTTTTAAATAATATATCTTTTTAAGACATAATCTATAAGTTGATTGTAGTATACGCTATAACAACTTCATTTATATCAGCTAAAACCGTATATGAATTTCTCTTATTCCGCTCTCTCTCATGGAATAATCAAAAGTTATAACTCATAGCTATAAGTCATAACAAGGTTCTGGGATTCAAAAGCCCAAAAAATTCGGTGGCCACCGAATTGGACGAATTTCGGAAATTTCGGAAATTTCGGACCGGTTTTCAGCCACATTGACCAGTCAAACATTTCGTATTTAACTGAATTTTGATCGAATTTTGACAAATTTAGTACAAAATTGACAAATTTTGACAAATTTTCAGCTACACTGTCCGGTTTACACCTTTCTCGGGGCTGTCCGAAATGGACGAAATTCGGTGAGATTCGTTCCTTTCGGGGCGAATCCCAGATCCCTGAGTCATAATAAAAAAAAAAAGACCCCTGGTTTGATTTCGCTGCTTCAGTATGCGCTTTACAGTCCTAGTCATCGCCCATCGCCATGATCTGCAGGTGAGCAGCTTCGGCGACGCCATGAAGCAAAGCGGAGCCAAGCCACGGGAAACGGCCGATGGCACCGCACCAACCACGAGCACCAACGAGACGGCGCCTGCACGGCCCGAGACGAGCAGCAGCCAACCGTGCCGGAGGCCGGCCGGCGGCGTCTGGCAAGCCCTGTCGAGGCGGCACTCGCTTCGGCCGGACCGTGGCGCCGAGCCGGTCGCCGGCCTGTGGACGATGGCCACGACGCTGGGCGTGGTCGTGTTCTTCGGCCGCGTCACCGCGGTGATCTTCCTGTGCTCGTGCCTGTACGGCGCGCGGTTCGTCAGGGCGCAGGCCAGCGGCGCCAAGGCCAAGACCATGAGCGGCGTCGTTGCCGCTGGTAGCAGCCGGCGGTTCGGCGACCAGGTGGTGGTGGACTTGTGCACGGAGGAGCACAAGAAGAAGGTCGTCATGGAGGGGTTGCTGGACAGAACGCCGGCACGAGGCCGTCGTCGCGCTTTTGTAAATAATCAGCAGCAGCAGCCGATGTTGTAAATATTTTAGGTCCTGTTTCTAAAAGTTACTTTTTGGTTTTTTTATAGTAACTAACTTTTAGACGGAGTATCTTTTCAAAATAAGGTCTACTAGTTAATTGTAGTACATTTTGTACCGACTTCATTTATATCTGTAAAAACCGCACATGAGTTTCTGTTACTCTGTAATCTCTCGTACGAATAGCCCAAAAAACCACAAACCGTAACCAAAAGTCATAAAATGCAGCAAAAAAGAATAGTCCCTAGTTTCATTTGGGGTTGGAATGATTCTGGGAGATGGCATGGTGTGTTGGTGGTGATATCGGTTTTGTTTTTGTTTTCTTTTTTTTTTTGCTTAAATTGGTACAGAAGAGAGCCGTGCACCATTGAGTTCATTTTTGGTTATGTTCAATACTCAATGACTGAGATGGCAATCAATGGGGGGCATTTGTGATAGGAGTTTTGAATCTTCAGGGGTGTATGTGTATGCTAGATTGTTAGAACGATAGTAGCTAGCTTCAAGCGCTGTCATTTTAGTGATATGGCACAGAAAAGAAAACAGTATTGTTAAAAACAATAGGCAGACAAAATCGTTCTGTTGGATGAACCAAGGAGAACTTTGGTCTCAACCCACTAGGAACCCAAAAGAATTTAGAGCTGGATGCCCTACGGTACTGTAAAATAGAAATAACAGCTCTGGAAGCTAGGAGACCTATGTGTGGACAATTTTGTCCCAAATGTGGATTAAAGTCGTGAACAAGTCAATTCTTGCAAAAAAAAAAAAAGAGAAAGAAATTACTTTATCCATTAAGTTAAACCGTATATCATAATTTTGAGAAAGACATAATGTCGCTTCCAATCCCTCCCAACATATGTAAGAGCCTATTCTTTTTGGCTGGAGGTTATGGCTTTTGGCTGCGGCTTATAGTTTTTGGGCTATTCATGCGAGAGATTACAGAATAACAGAAACTCATGTGTGGTTTTTGCCGATATAAATAAAGTCGGTACAGTATGTACTATAATTAACTAGTAGACCATATCTTGAAAAGATACTTCGTTTAAAAGCTAGAACTGTAGAAAAGCCGAAAAGCAGCTTTTAGAAGCTGAAAAGAACAGACCCTAAAACCCCAACTAGCTTGTCCGTACATCATGGAAAGTTGGAAACTAGAGAACTCAAGTGGCCAGGTATTATTAATAGGGGTGAAAATGGGTTGGATACGAGCAGGTATTACTCATCTTGCTCATATTTTTCACCCAGATTCAAAGTTGGATATGAGCAAGCCGGATACGAATACGAATTCAAAGTATTCAGGATATGGATACGAGACAGATACACAGTAGGTTCGAGTCGAAAACGGATGAAATATGCATATAGTACGCACATATAGAAGGAATATATGCGGAACGCATACTATCATCGCTTTAACACGAGTACAATGAAATAAATTTTCATGGGCTAAACAATGTAAAAACCATGAAATTTTAAGGTGCAAAGGAATGGCAATAATATTTCCTAATTATTTCTAAATAATAATCATTTCCATAACATACATTAATATGCCAAGAAGGTGAAACTCACGTTATGGGCCAATAGCCCACCCCCTGTCCAACCGTGCTTGCTTGGGTTGGTTTAGCCCCTTAAGAGGACAGCCCGATGTGTAATGTTCCTTATGAATGAATTGAAATATAGTTAAGGAATGAATTGAAATATTAGTTAAGTCAGATCACCTCTTCAAACAATATCTGTAGCTTTGATTTTAGATCTTCAAAATCAACCAAGTAAGCATCATAATATGTATTCACAATTGTCGCAGGAGGGGAATAGCTCTCAACTTCATTTTGATCTTCTATGACATATACCTGGAATAGCATGCAAGATACGGAAGGCTATTTGTTACTGCAAAATAGGTTTCCTAAAACTAAATAAAATACAAGGCTATCAAGCTCTGGCTGCTGGATACCTTGGCATCCAAGGCTAGATCAAGTTGAGCAATGTGAGCTTTACGATCTTGTATTGTAGAAGCACCTGAAAAAATTGGAAGTTTTTAGAAATACTAGGTTGCAATAAAAAATGAGTGAGCAAATTAGAACAGTATTGGAAAATTCTATGTCTAATGAAACAATCCTAGATCAGGAAGACAATATTGATTTAATAAATTGGACGCATGTTCCTTCCAGTAGGATGAATAGCATATCAGCAGCATAAAAAACGACTGTTGAAATGAAATAAGTATGAGACAATGCTTTCCCTCCCTATTGTAGTTTGCACCAATCTTGATGCATTCAGGAGGTAAGTAGTTATAATCAACCCTTGATTGTGTATCAATATTAGTGTAATTTACTATACACACGGTGCATTGAAGCATCTCCCATGAAAAGTTAAATGCACAGACTATGTTTCCCAGTGATCAAAATTCGAAGCAGGAAGCAATTATGTACACGTGGCTAATCAGAGATTTATAGTGCAAAGCAGTAGAGTACTGATGGCACAACGCAGAGCATCATACTTAAAAATGTGTTATCTTTTTTTTTTTTGAACTTTAAAATGATTATCTTGTGATACAGAAGACAAGCACTAAATGTCATCACGCGAGTTTTCTTAGGAGTGATTTAATGCTTTCCTTCTCTATCTTACACCAATCTTATGCATTCAAGGGGTAAATAGCTAGAATCAACTTTTGAATGTGTATCAATATTAGTGTAATTTACTGTGCACTTAGTGCATTGAAGCATATCCCGAGTTTTCTATGGTACATAATAGTAAGGGCATTGTACACAAGGAAGATGATAACAGTCATATGACAAGATGATTTAAAGAACTAAAATAAAGCATACTTGCCAAAACTATTGGTGAAAGAGAAATTTAGAAGGGTAGAAGCACATTGATGCGGATACGCACATGCTTAACACTTTTCAGTCAAATACATTATTTCACTGGAAAGAAGTATTGAGCCACACTAAATATTGTCAGGTGAATTTGTTTCTTAATGAATTTCCTTCTATTCGTGAGAACAATATACTACCTTATGCCAAATTCTTGTTTATTATTATGTTTAAATATTATGATGATTCCGGAGCCAAATCAATAGAGAAGCACAAGGAGGGTAATCATATTTGCTACCAAGAACAAAAAGCTCAAAGCCCATGGGGATGGAAAGGAGAAAACCAAGTAGCCCATACAGCTAATCAAGGAGGAAAGAAACCCATGCAGTGGGAGAGCAAAAGGGAGGAGCCCAAGGACTTAAACTACAAGTTTTAGATAAGATTTTCAAGCCAAATTCAGACTTCCAATGTGCTCAACCCAATTCAAACTCGGATTCAACTCAGAATTCAATTCGGATCCGGTTCGGGACAGCCTGACAGGTAGTTACTAAAAAGGCCATAACTTTTACAAACTGAGTCTGATTCAGGTGTTCTTGTACTCGTTGGAAAGATAATTTCAAGGCTACGCAATGGATCTAGTCCCACCTTCAAATTCATCACGGATAAAAAGTTATGACTGAAACAATATGATGGGTGGAAAATATAGTTTCCTTTTTGTGAGAGTTTGTATCTAAAACCATATAGGGTTGAGTTGTACTTGGTTTGGGGGACCATATGGACGTCCCAAGGGGCTATATAAGCCTTGTATTGACAGCCTTTAGGGCTCAGACCACGTTTGAGAAAAATCAATTTACTAAAGTTTTCGAGTTTAGCATTGTTGCCGAAATTCCTTATGGAATTAGGAGTATCTTCTACAATCAAGATCGTTCAGCTTTTTCGCTGGGAATTGGGTGCACAATAGATCTTCGCTTGGTGGTCGGCGAAATCAACACGAGTGTGTTTTGGCGGATTAAAGAGTGTTCATCTCTTGCACTGGCATTGGAGGATCATTACGATTCATCAAGACTCCCGTGAGTATTCATCCTACGTCGAGAAGATCGGGCGACCCCGTATCACACATGGTCGTCATGAGTAGAATTATTGCCTTTAGTAGCAACAGGAGAAGCTGTCATTCCAAACACAGCTGGCCTCCACTGAGAACCAAGGTGAAAGTCCTTCAAACTCAGGAGGGGCATAAAACAATTGCCCATTTGGTATGTAAGATTATCTTAAAAAATATGCTATCTTAAGCAACTTCTGCACTCTCCAAAAAACTGCATGGGGGTACAAATCAAAGCTATGTTATGTAGGACCGAAATGGCGACAGAGGGGGGTGAATGCCGTCTTTTAAAAAATTTCCCCCACAAGTATCCACGAAAACTATTTTCTCCGATAGCTATAAAGGCTATGAAGAAGGGATTTAAATTCACTCACTTGGACCCAAACAACTGACTGATAAAAACTACTAAAACAGAGAATCAATTTTCAGCCAATTAAAGGATTGATCAAGTAGCAAAAAGAGGACTGAAATTAGACCACTTAGCTGCTGAAAATTGAGGATAAATGAAGTTTACTGCAGCAAGAAGAGCTGTAGTTGGTGTAGCCAAAAACAACGAGGAAGGAAGAAATAACACGTGCAAAGCTGCAGCCAAAGTGCTAGAGCATGCTAGCAGAAACTCAATGATTATCTCAGCCAAAAGGAAGAAATGGATTGCTGCCCAAAAACTGCACACAGTAAAAGTTTCAGACCACCACCAAACTGAAAAAGAGATGAAATTCAGCTGCAATTTTTGTCCAAAAACACCAAGAGCATAATCTAAATATCATAGGGGCTCCAAATAAAACAAGAAATCAACAAACACTCATGAATTTCAGAATAGAGTCAAGAACCTGACAAGGTCCAGAGACAACACCAAAAATCCAATTTCTCCCAAATCAATGATCCTTTGGCAATGAAACTCAGGGAATAGCTAGTCAATATCCTCAGGGCTCACCACATCAAGTTCCATGCCATCTCATGAGGAGAAACGAGGAAAACACCAAAACCCTAGAAACTGGGCAAACCTTCAGATGAAGAGCTAAAGACCAAAATATTCCATGAACTCTCAAACTTTGCTTATGAGACTTTGCAATAAGATTAGCAGTAGCCTAAGGACCTGAGAGTCCAAATCTTAGAGCATCTCATCAGAAAATCCACAAGCCACCTCAAACCCTAGAACTGGAGACAAGAATAGAGGATGCTCAAAATGGAATCTTGAGATTAAAACGAAGTTGGCTCTTTGGGAAATCGATCAAATGATCTTGGAGCACTCACCCATCACAGAGCAACCCATTTTGAGCAATCCCAGCAAGCAAGAACTCGAAAATCATAAAATCACAAAATCACCAAAAGAAAGCAACGAAGAACAGAGAGCACAGAGCAGAATAAAACTTCAGATTTTCATTCATGAAATCAACATGGATACAGAGGAGTCCCGATACGCCTGGACATTAGAACAAGATGTTTGATTACAAGTCTCTCAAACCCTCATCTCCCTCTCCCTCTCTCTACCTCAACCATGAATGCTTGAGATGGAAGAACACAACACAGAGAGTTCACATTGGAGACATCGAAGAGAGACAACCCTTCTGCCCCTCTCCCTGCTCTTAACCACTAAAGAGTCTCACCAACTAAAGAGCAAAGGAGAACCAACCTCCCAAAGCCTCTTTTGACTAGCAAACCCTAATTCATTCTCCAAAATCCATGAGTGGGCATGCAGCCACCACCTCATATATATAGCCTCCGGCTAACGGGTCTCGCCCGTTCGCGCGCTAAATCAACGGAGCCGCTCCGCTTGAGCGACCTTGCGAATTTCGGTCGCCTCGTGCACCTTCCGGGAAGCTTCCGCGCTCCTTGCCTCGCACGCCTGCGCAACCACCTCGAGTCCACGTCGTTTCGACACATCCCGACCGTTCGACCTCGGCGCCACTGCGCTTAGTCCGTTCCACCGTGTCTCGCCACGACTCCGCCTCGATGTTCTGCGACCACACGGACAAGAAACACATCAAAAGCACCGCTCGATCGTGAAAGCGTAAATAACCTCATACTTACCACGATGAAGTCCAAACCGCCGAATCATCGAATATGTAACCTAACCCGAATCGACCAAGTTTGACCAAAGCGACCGAGTCCGTCGCTGCAACGCGACATGGTCTAAACCACTCAAACCAAACTCGACTTATCTAAACCACGGTCAATTACTCATTATACACATGTGGCCACCTCCACATGGTTCATCAATCTCCCCCTTGATGAGTATATTGACAAACCCCGAAAAAACGCAAAGAAGAGTTTGAGTTTAAAGAATCCAACATGGTCCAAAGAAGAGAATGAAACAAATGACCATGTCGACAGAAGGAACACTAGAGCAACAACTGAAAGAGCAAATTGTTCTCCAAAGCTCTAAAATGATCTCAACTAGCTTTTTCTTTTCTATTCTCCCCCTTTTGGCAATAAACGCATCAAGGATGCAAAGAAGAGAATAAGATCACAAGGATGAATGAAATGGCTGAAGTTTGATTATTTTAAGCATTTAGAGCCATGAGAGTTATCCAATATGATCAACAAGTACTACACCAAGCCATAATTCAATAAAAAACTATCTAGATCATGACAACATATATATAAACTAGCTAGAATACATAGATGACAATCTGAAACTGAAGTGCATTATGTGAGCAAGTCAAGTCATCAATAAGCAAAGTCCAGCTAGAGATATCCAAGGATGATGCAGGCCATGTCAATAAGCTAAGCGTAACCAAGAAGCTCAAATTGAGTCCAACTAGAGTGCTACAAGTCCGAGAATGAAACATTTGTTGAAGTACTTGATTCTTGTTGTAGCTTAAGCAAATTGAGCACAAATGACATATTTTCTTTTGGCTGAAGGTTGTTGACAACCAGATTTTTGTTTTGACATGTGCTAGACCTCAAGCCTTATCGACCACTCCAAGCGATAAGCTTAAGAAGATAGTCTAGGTCATCCAAAACTCCCCTAAGTTCATGCCAAGTGCAATGGCAAGCCGTCTCATGAGAAAGAATTGGTGAGATCAGTTTTTTCGCACAAAAGAGACCTTTTTGCATTTTAACATGTAGTACTAACTTATGCAACATCAGGAGACTTCAATAGCTCAATCTAAGGCTCAATAGAGATTCAACGCTCAACTTAGCCTATTTGACATGGCATGAATCATAAAAGGATAGCTAAAGCAAGACTAGACTCAAATGCGAGCGTGACAAGTTTTAATTCAAGTTGAGCAATTTTAATTAACTTATCATGGCAAAAGCTAGTCTACACATATGAAGTCATGATAAATCTAGCAAATGAAGCATAAATCATGGCAAGGTGTAAGGCATTGTAATCATGTCATAACAGGATAATAATCAAGACTCCATGTAGTTATATTACAATGCTAGATGCTGAAAAGCAGAAAATCCAGCTCCCCCTCAACATGAGATGCAACTTTTAGTTCAAGTTGAGTTATGTCAATATTAAGCTCCAGAAGCTCCCAAATGAACTCCCTCTGAACCAAAGCAATAAAATCGAGAAGCTGGCAAAGAAAACAGCAAACAGGCAGTCCTTAAAGCATAGAAAAGATATAGAAGCAACTATGGCTCAGACTGACTCTCATCTACCCCATATGACACTAGGACTATTAGACCGGTAATCTACCTCACTAGGGAGCAAACACGTACCCCGTCTATCCAAGGGTGGCCCGACCCTTGCTAGAACCTAGAAGCAGTGAGTGGGCTCAACCTAGTGAGAGAAGAGAAGCGGCTAATAGAGCAGAATCCTAGATCATAAGATAAGAGCAAGGAGTCCAAGCAGCTAGACGAGAAGACCACTCTAACCTATGCTAGAAGGACTAAACCCAAAGCACCCGAAATGCAATGCAATCAGAAGGAAGTAAGAGCATAATCAATATAGTACAACAGTAAAGCACAAACTCCCCCTCACAGCAGTCCATAAGGACAAACCACCCCAAGCTCTCCCCGCAGAGCTGAAAACCTCGAACTATCCAAAGGCTTGGTGAAGATATCAGCCAACTGGTGGTCACTCTCCACAAACTGAAGCACTATATCACCCTTCTCTACATGGTCTCTAAGAAAGTGATAGCGAATATCAATATGCTTGGTCCGAGAATGCTGCACTGGGTTCTTAGCAATGTTAATCGCAGAAGTGTTATCACAAAGGAGTGGAGCACTATCGATAACTAACCCAAAGTCCCGCAGTCGAGACCATCAAAGCACACAGCTCGACAACAATCGGCTGCGACAACGTGCTCGGCCTCTGCGGTGGGTGTGCGACACCGATCGCTTCCTCGAAGACCGAGAAACAAGAGAAGTGCCAATGAATTGGCGGTGCAGTGCTCTTCCTATCTATCCTCTGACCAAGTGATGCGCATCAGAAGGCTCTCAAGGAAAGACAAGAAGAGGAAGAGTACCAGATACCATAGTCAATGGTAGCTCGAAGGTACCGAAGAATGTGTTTCACCGACTGGCCGTGAGATACGCGAGGAGAAGCCTGAAACCGAGCACAAAGACACACAGCGAAGTGTATGTCCGGTCTCGAGGCAGTGAGGTACAAGAGGGAGCTGATCATACTACGATACTCCTTCTGATCAACTGGCTCGCCATCCTCATCTGGGTCGAGTGAAACTGAAGTAGCCATCGGAGTGGACACCGGCTTACCATCACTCATATCAAAGCGCTTCAGGAGGTCTCGAGTGTACTTGCCCTGATGCAAGAAGGTACACTCCCGAGTCTGCTTAATTTGGAAGCCAAGTAAGAAGCTTAACTCGCCCATCATGCTCATCTCAAACTCCGAGCTCATGACATCGGAAAACTGGGAAACGCGAGCATGCGAGGAGCCGCCAAAGATGATGTCATCCACATAAATCTGGACGAGCAACAGATCAGTGCCATGTCGGCGGATGAATAAGGTCTTGTCTACTTTACCCATCTCAAAACCATGACTCAACAAGTAGGACTTAAGCCTCTCATACCAAGCTCTATGGGCCTGCTTAAGTCCATACAAAGCTTTAGAAAGCTTGAATACATGGTTAGGGTATTTGGGGTTTTCGAAACCAGGAGGCTGTCTCATATAGACTTCTTCCTCAATGAACCCATTAAGGAAGGCACTCTTAACGTCCATCTGGTACAGCTTGAAACCTTTAGAAGCTGCAAAGGCAAGCAGGATTCTAATGGCCTCAAGTCGAGCTACAGGGGCAAAGGTCTCCTCGAAATCCGGACCCTCAACACAGGAGAACCACGAGCTACGGTCTAGCCTTGTTTCGACCAACCACTCCGTCCTTGCTCTGCTTGTTCTTGAACACCCACTTAGTCCCAATAACATTGTGACCTCGCGGGGGCTCGACAAGCGACCAGACCTTGTTTCTCTCGAAGTTCTCTAGCTCCTCATGCATGGCATTGACCCAAGACTCATCTGAAAGGGCATAACTAACATCCTTGGGCTCAAAGGAGGCGACAAAAGCAGAATGGAGACATAATTGAGACATACCCGATTTTGAGCGTGTGACTCGTTCAAAGAGGTCTCCAATCATCTGCTCGGAAAGATGCCTTTTCTGGATATGCCGAGGAGGCTCTGGATGAGAAGAAGAAGTGACCTCTACCTCATGAGTGAAGAGGTAGGAGCAGGCCACTAGCTCCGAGAAAGCGAAGGCATGGTGATCACTGGAGGTGCGGTGGAAGAAGGCACCTCAAGGGGTGGATGAGGGACTGGATCGGGTAGACAACTCTCATCTCCATCGTCCTCATCATCTACAAAGATGGGCTCGGACTGCTCTAAAACACGAGATATCGGGCCTAGTCCCGGACTAGCCTCGTCGAAGGTCACCTCCTGAGTCTCTACCAACTTACTAGACTCGCAGTTCCAAACCCGATAAGCCCGCGAAGAAGGCGAGTAACCTAGAAAGATACCATCACAAGAACGTGACTCGAACTTATATAGGTTCCCGGACTTCAGAATAAAGCACTTGCAACCAAACACACGAAAGTGAGAGACGCTAGGCTTTCGCCCATATCTCAGCTCATAAGAAGTGCGGTGCAAGAGTGCCCGAAGAAAGACTCGATTAGAAACATGGCAAGCGGTAGCTATAGCCTCAGCCCAGAACTTCCGCGGTGTAGAGTACTCATCAAGCATCGTCCTGGCCATCTCGACCAAGGTACGGTTCTTCCTCTCCACGACGCCATTCTGCTGTGGGATGTGCGGAGAAGAGAACTGGTGCTCTACACTCGTCTCATCACAAAACCTCTCAAAGTAGGAATTCTTGAACTCCGTGCCATTGTCACTGCGGATCGCTCGTAAGGCACCCGGGAGCTCGACAGAAAGCCTACTGAAAAGACCTCGGAAATGTGAAAACGTCTCATCCTTCGAGGCTAAGAAAAACACCCAAGAAAACCTCGAATAGTCATCGACCACGATAAGGACATACCACTTTCCTCCTGCTGACTGCACTCGAGCTAGTCCCACTGTATCCATGTGGAGCAGCTGTCCTGGTGCATCGGTCATAGTAACTGTGACCGGAGGGTGAGAAGCGGCAACCATCTTGCCATGCCGGCACGGAGCGCAAACTAGATCTTTGACCATCTTGAGTTTCGGCAGACCACGAATGAGATCGTGGCCGCTAACTCGAGTCAAATGGTCAAATCCAATATGACCAAGTCTCCTATGCGAGCGAGAGGTCGCGGGACTGAAGCAACTAAACACTGAGAGAATCACGGAAGACTCGGAAAAATCAGCACGAAAGATCCTCCCAAAGCGAGATATCCATAAATCGGACTACAGAAGAATCAAGAATTTTGCAATTGTTTTCTTAAAGCTCACCTCAAAGTCGTCATCGGTGGTGAGGCGAAAGCAAGTTATCTGCAGCTTACTAACCAAGGCAACATCTTTCAAAATGAAAGAATTATTAATCCATACTGTGCCTTTGGCGATGGCGCGCCGGATGAAGCATCTCGAAGGTGATCGTCTCATCACACGGAGCGCGGGCAGGGAAGAAAACCAACGGGAATCTCGGTCATGTGTCGTGAACACCGAGTCTGAGCCAAACCTTTCCCTTCCTGCCGGCGAACTGAGTCAAACAAAGAGTAAAGTCTCGATCTTGGGGTAAATCAAGAGTGATTTTGGCACCCAATCTTGAGCGACACGTCGAGTAGCAGTAGCCACACATGGTGACCTCTAGCTACCCTCGCTCTCTGTCACTCAAGCGAAGGTGCGTGAGCGACACTGAAGGCATTGCGAGTCCGGCGCTACGGGAGAGAGTCGAATACGCAACACGCGATCATGCAGCGGGTAGTTTGTCTCGACGAAGCGAGATGTACCCTCGGGGCGGAAGTCACGACCGGGGCGGCACGAGGGCGAAAACCAAAAACTTCGGAAAAACCAAGTCCTCGATGCTGCCCAAAATCATCGGCCAAGCGCAACCTAGACCTCGTGTTGGTCTTAGGTGCACTCGGGATCTGGGGTGACCACGAATACCCCTAAGAGACTCAACACGGTCTCTGCGCGATCTTGGCGCGCTGAAGCCTCTCTCGATCGAGTGCCCATCCTTCGGCGGAAGGTGCGGTGATACTTCACCTTACGAGAGGTGGAAGTAGCACGAAGTGGCCGCCTACGAGAGGCCGGCGGCGGTGGAATCACCTTGGCATCGAGATCCCTGGACAAAACCGCTAATTTGAATTTGACCTCATCAGATCTGGGCTCGACCTTGATCACACCTCCTACTATGGGTCGGAGAATAGCGGTGGATGCTTCCTCATATCCTCATAGAAATCATATCCTAGACCACGATTAAATCTGTAAATCTTGGTGGTCTAGAATAAGATTCACTTCTTCTTGCCTCCTACAAATCTCTTGAGTGTTCATAAGATGCGACACTCCTGAAGAGAGAGTGCAAGAAGCGAGGGAAGAGGAATAGCGGGAGGTAAGGGAGCGGATGAAGAACCAACAAGAGAGGAGCGAATGGCTTGTGCACACACAGTAGGCTTCGGAATGGACAGTCCTCGCTAGCGAGTTGGTTCGCGTCACTGGCGTCTCTACCTTACTGCGGGCTTCTCCCCATCCGCGACAATCACATCACAATCCGTTGATGGCTTCTCTAGTAGATCCTTAGTTAGCTTCACACATTTATCATTCAAAGCAACGAATTCAAGTTTTAATTTGTCACAACTAATGCATGGTGAGCTAACGGGGTCCTTAGTCGCAAAGCGAGCCAACTTCCTATCATGATCAATCATATCTTGAAAGCTGTTTGGAGACGGCTTCAAGTTCAGCGATTAACTTAGGGCGGTTCAAGCATGAATCAATCGGCTCAAGTAAAGAAGCTTGTAGTTCAGCAATTTTATGATCTGCCCGTTTAAGTTCATCTTCAAGTTATTGCAATTTTCACGGGACTCAGGGCGGATCAAGAAGCATGGCATAAGGTCCTCTAGCGACAATGTCCTTAACCTCACATGAGGTGGGAGAAGTAGTCTCATCGGTAGTAAGTAGGGTAACAGACCATCCTACTCAACTCTAACTCAGCAAGCGGACTAACATTCTCCACCTTAACAACATCAAGCTCGGAGGACACACTATCATGCGAGGTCCTTAGTTTCTCCAAATCACCCGACAAAGCACGGCATGTATCACAATCGTCACGGGAGGGAGCGGATGTAAGTGAAGTAAGCTCCGTGACAGTCTATCTACTTCCTTCTCTAACTCGGTACACCTAGCCCTAGCTCTAGCATAAAAACCTCCTAGCTTAAGAAATGCTTGATTGAGTGGTCGTAGGTGGGGCATACCTCGTCCAGAGTCGGATCAGCTCGCTATCATTGGGTTCGCCCTCGAGGCCATGAAGCACATCTTGGAGAAGTCGTCGCCGCCATCCTTGGGCTCTTGGTCACCGGTCCGTCGTCGTCGCTCCATCCCTCCACCTCGCTGAGGTCGAGGTCGTCAGCGGTAAGGGCGGTGGAAGAGCTTCTTGGCCTTCCGAAGTTGCGGAACTTCTTCTTTCGTGCGTCGAGTTAGAGGCTTCTTGTTGCGGTTCTTGTCGGTGTAGTCGATCTTGCCCGAACCGCCGTAGTCGTTCTTGCCCTTCTCGGCTTGGGGCAATTTGCCGAATGTGGTTGGGGCCACCACACTCGAAGCAAATGACAGGACCTCCTCTCTTTCTGTCCCTCCTTCTCTTGTAAGCATGGGAAAACTTCCGAGCTAGGAGGGCGATTGCTCATCCTCGAGTGCTCTAGCGATCATCGATTCGTCACATAGAGCAGCAAGGAGAAACCACGAGTGAATCGGAAGAATGACCCGAAGCCGAAAGCGGGATCGGTGACCAAAGCCATCGGTTGTGACTTGACCTCGAGAGACAACGTCAATCTCGTGAGTCTTGAGGTGCAGTACAGTAGCGTCAGAGTCAAGGTCGAGAGTGCATCGTGTCTTTGATTGTAGTCACTTTCATCTCCCAAACACGCGGATCGAGTGCGGTGAGCATGCGTCGGCGTTATCAGTCGGAGTATGTGAGGCCGCGGCCGGAGGTTTCTCAAGATCTTGTGAAAATGCCAAAGCACTCATCTAGGGACTCACCGGCAAGCATCTCAAACTTGTTATACTCACGCTTGAACTGGTCTGTCGCTGCGTCTTAATCAGGTGGTGCCCTCATGGTATGCATCGAGGTCTCACGAGATATCGAAGTGACGAGAGATGAGAGATGCGGTCAAACTCACTCGACTCGGGCCACGGATAATGATGTTCCTTGCCTTAGCATTCGCCTCAACATCAGCCATGTTCCCGGCATTGATGTTCTCATCGGCAGGAACCTCAAACCGGACCTTGACCTTACGCCAAATAGCGTACCCCTAGGTCTGGATGTATGTCTCCATTCGGCTCTTCGGAAGGGTAATTGATGCCATCAGCAGGCGACTTGGTGAGTACTTGTCGTCGCCATGGCTCTTGAGACCGGTTAAGATCTATTGATTAGAGCTAACCGGCTCTGATACCAATTGTAGGACCGAAATGGCGACAGAGGGGGGTGAATGTCGTCTTTTAAAAAATTTCCCCCACAAGTATCCACGAAAACTATTTTCTCCGATAGCTATAAAGGCTATGAAGAAGGATTTAAATTCACTCACTTGGACCCAAACAATGATGATAAAAACTACTAAAACAGATAATCAATTTTCAGCCAATTAAAGGATTGATCAAGTAGCAAAAGAGGACTGAAATTAGACCACTTAGCTGCTGAAAATTGAGGATAAATGAAGTTTACTGCAGCAAGAAGAGCTGTAGTTGGTGCAGCCAAAAACAGCGAGGAAGGAAGAAATAACACGTGCAAAGCTGCAGCCAAAGTGCTAGAGCATGCTAGCGAAACTCAATGATTATCTCAGCCAAAAGGAAGAAATGGATTGCTGCCCAAAACTGCACCAGATAAAGTTTCAGACCACCACCAAACTGAAAAGAGATGAAATTCAGTTGCAATTTTTGTCCAAAAACACCAAGAGCATAATCTAAATATCATAGGGGCTCCAAATAAAACAAGAAATCAACAAACACTCATGAATTTCAGAATAGAGTCAAGAACCTGACAAGGTCCAGAGACAACACCAAAAATCCAATTTCTCCCAAATCAATGATCCTTTGGCAATGAAACTCAGGGAATAGCTAGTCAATATCCTCAGGGCTCACCACATCAAGTTCCATGCCATCTCATGAGGAGAAACGAGGAAAACACCAAAACCCTAGAAACTGGGCAAACCTTGAGATGAAGAGCTAAAGACCAAAATATTCCATGAACTCTCAAACTTTGCTTATGAGACTTTGCAATAAGATTAGCGATAGCCTAAGGACACGAGAGTCCAAATCTTAGAGCATCTCATCGAGAAAATCCACAAGCCACCTCAAACCCTAGAGCTGGAGACAAAAACAGAGGATGCTCAAAATGGAATCTTGAGATTAAAGCAGAAGTTGTCTCTTTGGGAAATCGATCAAATGATCTTGGAGCACTCACCCATCACAGAGCAACCCATTTTGAGCAATCCCAGCAAGCAAGAACTCGAAAATCATAAAATCACAAAATCACCAAAAGAAAGCAACGAAGAACAGAGAGCACAGAGCAGAATAAAACTTCAGATTTTCATTCATGAAATCAACATGGATACAGAGGAGTCCCGATACGCCTGGACATTAGAACAAGATGTTTGATTACAAGTCTCTCAAACCCTCATCTCCCTCTCCCTCTCTCTACCTCAACCATGAATGCTTGAGATGGAAGAACACAACACAGAGAGTTCACATTGGAGACATCGAAGAGAGACAACCCCTCTGCCCCTCTCCCTGCTCTTAACCACTAAAGAGTCTCACCAACTAAAGAGCAAAGGAGAACCAACCTCCCAAAGCCTCTTTTGACTAGCAAACCCTAATTCATTCTCCAAAATCCATGAGTGGGCATGCAGCCACCACCTCATATATATAGCCTCCGGCTAACGGGTCTCCGCCCCGTTACGCCCGCTAAATCCAACGGAGCCCGCTCCCGCTTGAGCAGCCTTGCGAATTTCCCGATTCGCCCCTTGTGCACCTTCCGGGAAGCTTCCGCGCTCCTTGCCTCGCACGCCTCGCAACCACCTCGAGTCCACGTCATCTTGACACATCCGACCGTTCGACCTCGGCGCCACTGCGCTTAGTCCGGTCCACCGTGTCTCGCCACGACTCCGCCTCGATGTTCTGCGACCACACGGACAAGAAACACATCAAAAGCACCGCTCGTCGTGAAACCGTAAATAACCTCATACTTACCACGGATGAAGTCCAAACACAGTCGAATCATCGAATATGTAACCTAACCGAATACGACCAAGTTTGACCAAAGCGGCCAGTCTCGCTCGCAACGCATAGCGACATGGTCTAAACCACTCAAACCAAACTCGACTTATCTAAACCACGGTCAATTACTCATTATACACATGTGGCCACCTCCACATGGTTCATCATGTTATCAAAACAAGAAAAAGATCTTCAAATTCCCGTTACCTTCATTATTCGTGTATATGCATGGTTTCCACAAGCAAGATGGCATTCATCAAATATTAGCAAGCTCACTGCACTCATCGTTAGAGAAGAATGCCTCAGAGCATCCAACAATATCTGTGGCGTCATAACAACAATCTGAAACACACAAGAGATGCATTGCTCAAGGAAATACATATTTACAATCAAAGATAGCAACAGGACTCAAGCATAATATTGTACTTATAAATTCAGAGTGATAGGTAAAAAACGTATAAATAACTAGGGCATGCAATAAGCTGAACTAGAAAGTCACAGAATTTCAGATAGTTTGACCAAAGTGGCACATCTACAAGGATTGCTACATCTCATGGACTCAAACCACTATCCAAAACTAGCAATGGCAAGTTGGCAACACTGAAAGGAAAAATCATCTAGAACTTTAGTCCTGAACCAGCTATTTCACAGGCAACACTAAGAGCAAGTACAATAGTATAGCCAACTAATGGCTATAACATTTGTCTATTTTATCTATAGCCTTCAAAAAAAATAGTTCATACAATAAGATAGCTATTACAATAACTATTTGACCCCACGTGTAAGAGAGTGAAATGCATATTTTTACATGCTATAGCTAGCTGTAATTTAGTAGCCAGCTTCCTTATCTCTCTTCTTTCTCTCTCTGCCACATAAGATTTGGTTGATATTATATTTGATATAACCTGCTGACTAAGTCTTATTGTACCTGCTCTAAATAGCTTGAGTCGACGACTCTCACGTTTATGAATAATTAATAACCACAATCTACATCGGATTCAGAGCACAGTGCTGTCCGAGACGAAGGAAGGCTTGCCGTCCACAAGTCATTTGTCAAGCACTTTTTTTTAGATGCATTTGTCAAGCACGTGGTGGGCACGGTAAATGTACCCATCACAGTATATCCCAAGAGGACAATTGCCGCCCCCAGCATAGCGCGGGCTTACCTCCTTACTCCCAACTTCCTTCTTCCAATGCTCGGCGCTCCACTCGCCCGGCCCCCCCCCCCCCCCCCTCCCCGACGCTCCGTAACACTCGGTCGCGTCGAGGTCCGTATACCGGCGAATCACCTCAAATTGCTACAGTACAAGCACGCAACCAGGTCATGATCAGAACAGCATGTCCACTCCACATGTTCAAAAAAGTACAAAAAGTGGCCGTCACAAATCGTCGCTCCAAATCGCACCTGGTGGGCGAGGTGCATGGTGGGCGCGAGAACACCACAAGCCGACGAGGTGCCTCACGGGCGCACCGACGCGCGAGCATGGCGGCGACGGTGGCGGATCTAGGAAAAATTTTTGGAGAAATGAAGTACTTTCGGCTCGACCTCACCCCTTCTACATTATACATCCATGGCTAAAAATTTAGGAGGGTCTCGGGGACTCAAGGGTCCGTAGCGGTAGGGCTCGAGCCCCCGCCCCATCCGTGGATCCGCCCCAGCGGCGACTATGGTCTTCCCGACCCGTGTCCGAGCACCGCGACGGTGTTCCCCACGGCGCCGCCCGAACACCACCACACAGGTACTGCGCGACACGGCACCGTCGGCTCATACTCTGCCGCAACCAGTAGTGACTGGTGAGAGACGACGGCGGAGGAGGAGAGGGGAGAAGGCGAAGTGCGTGACGAGGTGGGTGTTGTGGGCTGCGCTGTGTTCGCTGCCTCGTTGGCGCGGGGAGGTTTTGGGGGAAGGAGGCAGCCGTTGTGGAGGTCAAGACGCCCCTAGGAGGATTCGCCTGGGGGCCGACATGTGGGGCTACCCTGTCAGAAGGCCATGTGTTTGCGGATGCTTTGCCTGAGAGTAGTTTTTGCTCCACCATCGTGCCTATCGGATGAATCTCTCTCTCACACACGCGTACCCAAGCATTTAGACGAGTTCTTTTCGGCTCGTGATTTAGGGTCAATTTTTTTAAACTGCGACTTATATTTTATAGCTATAGCTTATATAATTTTTGAACTGTTTGTGAGAGAAAATATAGAGTAAAAAAAACTCGTGTGCGATTTTAGCTGATATAAATGAAGTCGTTATAGTGTGTACTACAATCAATTTATAAACTCATCTTAAAAAAACAATCCATTTAAAAACTAGTTACTGTAAAGAATTTAAAAAAACAACTTCTAGAAACTGAAAAAAAAGAAACTCTTAAATAAACAAACAGAATAACTTCTTTGCTACTATTTTAAAGCGATTTATTATAATAGTATTTTTAAAGCGACTTATCAACATTTGGTTTGTTGATATAAACGCTCACGCTAGAGTTAAAAACCATAAGTCGTAGATAAAAAGAACCCACCTTTACATTTTAGAAATCCTTCTAGAGATATACATTTTTTGAAATTTACTACTATCAATTTTTAGACGTGGGAAAAAACAATGGGTAACAAGGGGATTTGTAGGCCCCGTTTGGCATAGCTCTAGCTCCGAGATCTATGCTGGATCTGTAGTTTGTTGACTAAATTAAAGTGATTTAAATATTTTTATTTAATATATAATATAAATGAAATGAGTCATGTAAATGCACTTAACATGCATGCAACTTTAGATCCAGAATTTCCTAGAGTTACAGATGACCAACTCTATTAAAGCTCTGCCAAACGGGGCCTACATGTCGAACTCCACACGACTACACGACGACTAAACCAGCACGTTTGCATGCACTAACAAGCAGCACTGGGAAAATGACCGGATTATTGTAAATGAGCAGCTAACACAAAAAAGAAAATACAACTCACATCATATGCAAGTTAAATAGGGCCAATTTTCTATATTAGCGTATGGGATCACACATACAACATATAGCCACCCTTCGATCCTACATTATCTGCATTGTGTACAAAAGAATGTCCTCAAATACCCAAGGCTCTGTGTCATCTATAATTTATGTGAAGAAAAGTAAAGCTTCTAGTCGTTGCAACATCTCCAATATAACATGAGAACCATGCAAATCGGACGCTAATCTCAGCATCATCTCTGCATCATGGAAGGCGGTGTGTGTCTGATCTTCTGCATGTTCCAGCTGCCTGGAACTGATCAAGGTCCCTGCTCTGCTTCCATCGCTGGGTAGACTTGTGCCAATCCTCCGCGGGCTTACAGGGCCTCACCAGAGATCAGGGGAAATCATGTCCATAACAAAGAGACTGGAAAACCACTAATCTCGAGCCGCCTTGTTTCTCCAAGCAGCGATTGGCTTCGGAATGTTGTCGAAAAGAGGGAGGGGCAGAGGGAGAGTAAAAGCATCCGGTTTTAAGCTCCACTTGCTCGTTGACCATATGGAGTAACTGCTGCTGTTGCTCTCTGGCTCTTGGAACTCTGGAGTGCTCGATGACTTCCTTACAGTTTGCAGTCCATAGCCGAACGAAGGTTCTGCCATTGCCATAAGATTCTCCTGACTCTTGTTCATATCTGGTCGACTGCCCGACTTTGGCCTCAACGCCAGGCCTTTCCCAGCCCTTGCCAACATGGCACTACCATTTTCCTCTCTAGGCAACAACTCACCATCAGCTTTCTGGCGCGCCTTATCGACCTTTCACTGTCGCCATTCTCCTCAGCCTCACCATTCACAAGAGAAGAACCTACTGTCAAGCTTCTGGTTTTCCTATGCTGAAACGGGAATGGGTCGGAATTTGGCGGCTCTGCAAACCACGGCTCATCATCCAAGCAAACAGATTTGCCTTTTCCATAAACTGCCATTTCAGTGCCTTCATGTGCTGGATCCCTCTTTGGACGTGGTGTGAGACCATAGTATCCTGCAAAAGGCTCATGGCTGGCGAAACTTTGTGCCTTGGAGTTTTCAAAATTGAATCAATAGATCATCATGAAGGTGCCGTGGAGGGTGCATTCCCTGAAATAATATTATATTATTACAGCTGGTATTGGTAACACATAAAGTAGAGCTGGCAAAAATGTCTACTGTCTGCAGAGGAACCATAGCAAGTGATTAGTTTGTAAAGTGCGTGCTGTAATATCTACAAAATAGAAACAAGAATCATTTGCAATGCCGGCTAGAGCAGAAGACTTAAACTCTATAATAGATTATTGATGAAGCACTAGTATAGTCGAATTTATGCCCCAACACACACACACACAAAACACCTCACACTCAGTAGGAGTAAATGTTATTTTGCTGACTTTATTTAAGAAAGTGTCCAGATTCTACATGCTTTGGTGGAAGGGAAAAACATGTGCCCAAGAAGTGTAGGCACAAGATGATTGAGACTAGGGGTGCTAATGGATTGGGTTCAAATGGATTAAACAGGGTGGGTCCTTAATCGGGTTGGCTTTAGATGGGTGGAAACGGGTTGGAAGAGCGAGCGGGTTGGGTTACCTCATAAAAAGGGTTGGGGTGGGTGGGGTGGGTTCAGAAATTTCAAGTTGATATCGGGTTGTGAGCAGGTTCAACTCGTGTCGTGGCCTAATGGGGTGGGAGACAGCCAGTGAGCCAGACTGCCAGAAGACAGGGTCACATCCGTGGCGCACCAGCATGAATCACCAGAGACAAACTCCACTGCCTTGAGTTG
The DNA here is from genome assembly GCA_036346575.1 of Dendrocalamus sinicus. NCBI lineage: Eukaryota > Viridiplantae > Streptophyta > Magnoliopsida > Poales > Poaceae > Dendrocalamus > Dendrocalamus sinicus. The sequence continues at coordinate 22,615 of JAYEVI010000415.1, read as the reverse complement.
GAGAATGGAGTCACCACCGCCATGATGCACTAGTGTGAATCGCGGCGGCCGCCGTCGACTCCCTGAAATTTAAGCGTGACTCAGTTGGAGACAGGGTAGCAAGTAGCCCTAGGCGCCTAAAATTTCAGCGGCGGAACCAATAAATGAGGGCTGGCATTTGGGATGATGCTAAAAGCAAATTGCAGCCAAGTTGAACATAACCACGGGAATTGAGCAATTGGTATGAAAATCGATTAATACACATGCTAACGATGCACCAGTGAAATAGAGACAACAGACAACACGAGAGGGAAAACAACCTAGCTGCTAGAGTACTAGACAGATTGAGATTGACATTAGAAACCGATCGGCGACTTAGAGTTGGTAATAACTAGTGATACAGTAGCATAGCAGAAATTGAGAAATTAACTAGCTAATTACAAGAGATTTAGACCTTGAGTGAGTTGTGACCTAGGTGGGACCGGGGAAACTCAACATAGTGGCGACGGCAAAGACAAGGCGAGGCAGCTCGCGGCATGATGGAGGAGTTGGTGGTCGCTGGAGCTCACTGTTGCGGGAAGAAGAAGCGGGCTCGCCGGCGTCGGGAGGGAGGAGTATGTATACAGTGCAACTCTAATAGCAACGGCAAAGGAGAGCGAGCGAGCAGGGATGCCTACCGTAGCGATGAATTGGACGGAGAGCACGGGCTCTGCCGCCGGAGATGGGGAGGGCTGAGATCGATGATGGATACCTCAACTCTTAGTCCTGGGCTGTGCCTCTCCTTTCTTTCTAATGTTGGTCCGAGCCAGGTGAATAAGTGACAGGTTGGTAAATGGGCTGAGAAGTGGGTTGAACCCATGGGTTCAGGTTGGCTTGGGTTTAAATGAAGGTGGGTTGGCTTGGCTTGGCTTGGCTTGGGGTTTAAGTGGAAGGTGGTTTGGGTTGGGTGGGATTATGAAAAATCTTTTATGGGTTGGGTTAAGGTGGGAAGTTGGCTTTGCCTCATATGGGTTGGGTTGGGTTTTAACCCATTAGCAGGCCTAATTGAGACCTCTTCGCAGGTTGGTCAAAATGTATTTTCCCTTTTTCCCTCCCCGTCAACCGTCAATGCTCTTCATGCATCAGCTTAGCTTATGTTCAGAACTACAACTATGGTCACTTGATGAACCATAGGAAATAACAGCACAGGTAAAAACTGCCAAAATAAAAATGCTAATAGTCATGCATTCATACAGTTCAAATCCAAAACCCAAGTTATGTAACCACCTAATTGATTAACTGTACATCGCAGAGAGAAATTGGCCAAAGACAAATTCATAGCTCCAACACCTTTGGTTATGACTTACAGAAGCATGCATGCATTCAATTAAAAAGGCAAGATTTAAATAAACAAAATATATCAAATAAAAAAAACATGTGTGCGTGTAGTAAAAACTTCATTTAAAGCAAAATTAGTTTGATAAAAAAACATTAATACAAAGGTCAAAACAACTCAAACACTCCAGAGGAAAACACTGAGCTGTTAAATCGGAAGCACTCGTGAAACACCAAAAGCAGAAAAAGGGCTAGCAAAGGGAAATTTGTTGTCACCATTGAACACAGAAACATGGTTTGAAAAAGGTCATAACCCTGACTACATTTCGAGATTCTAACAAAGGTGTTGTTGAAACAATAATCCTGACTACATTTGAGATTCTAACAAAGGTGTTGTTGAAACAATAATCCTGACTACATTTCGAGATTCTAGCAAAGGTGTTGTTGAAACAATAATCCTGACCACATCTTCGACTACCTTGCACCAGAGCTCAAATCAAACCCAATATTGTATTACCCATCCGACCCTGCTACACATCTGAGCAAACTACTTGCGATGTTATAAATAATTCTTGACTATCAATCAGCACCACACTAAGTTAAACACTCGCTCAACAGCACTGCGACGTGACAATCACTAATGACATGGTTTTAGGTAACATGCCGATGCAAAGTCCACCATTCTAGGTACCTGTCATCACCCTCGTATGAACCATTCTGCTGGTAAGACGACGGAGGATGCCTCCCGGGGAGCGGAATCCGCAGCGTCTTGTGTGCAAACATCTGGAGGTCGGTTGAGAGGCCATTCAGCCTCTTAATGTCCGCTACCTGCGTCGTCGAAATACACAGATAATTCCAAAATCATTTCATCATCAATATACAACAGAATTGTATTCCACCTAAAACAGCTAGAAGTTAAAGTCTGTTATTTTATATCCTCTCTGATACAAATGTAATATAAAAACAAGAGGCTCTAGAAAAAAAGGTACTCCCGTCGAATTACCTCGACGCCGTACTTGATGGCGACGCCCGCGAGTGTCGAGCTTGCCCACCCGGTGCAGCATGTACTGCCCGCACGACGACATCGGCGGAGACGACGCCAACGACGGGGACGGGGACTGCGATGGCGACCCCGACCCCGAGTGCTCGACGGCTATGGTGGGCGCGGCGTCGTCCGCCTCCTCGATCTCGCCGAGGCGGCGGGCCCCGCCGTCCAAGAACCCATTGGCGCGCGGAAAGGCGCGGTCTTCGGGCAAATGGGGGCGGCTCATCACATCCGGAGGCGCCGCGGGGGGAGATCCGGGCGCGGGCGGCGCGGATTCGGGGCGGGGCACCGCGGATTCGCCGTCGGCGGCGGCGGATTTCGGTGGCCGCGAGGGTGGGAAGGAGATGGTGAAGGAATTGGCGAGCGGAGAGGAGGGAGGGAGGAGGAGGCCGGGAGGGGGGGTAGCTCGCAGCCTCGCACGAGGTTTGTTTGACGCGGCTTGGGGGAGAAGGCGACGCGAGAAACGTGGCGCATGGAAAACTCTCCTCCCTTTTTCCTCTCGCTGAAAACGTCTGACAGTTTTTCTATGGCGCCCTTCTAAACGTGTTTAGGCTTCTAACATACAGAAGTTAGAAATCGTTTTAAACCTATTGACATTTTAGACACCAGTAGTCTAGCTATCCTCTAGGGTTTGAACCATGGTTCGTCACAGCTCGTCGTTTTTCGAAAAGGCAAATTAGGCTATTATGATAAAGCTAATTTACGAATATTTCATGCATCTCACCTTTTGTGATGCGTATAACCATACAAGACATCGGTATGAACTTGAAGTGATTCATAACAAACCTTTAAATCACCGTTAGTTAAAAGTTAAAATTAAGGTCAACGTAAGATAATCTAGTAGTGGGATACCGTCTCTCTAGTTGAAGGTTTATAAGTGTGATAATATCTCTCTAATTAGACGGGTTATTTGTCTGAATTTTCTACTAAGACTTAAACTTGTGACCAGCTTTAATATAATTGCGCTATCCAATTATTCTCACCGTACAAAAAAGATACAAAATTGCTTGAAGCGAATGTCGATTCGGTTTATGAAGGTAGGGAACATATTAAAGGGGGATGTACGTGTTTTGTATTGATGGCTCGTACAACGTACTTGATCCGAGCTAATGAATACACATGAAAGCAGCTGGGTCCTTCTGTACTTGCTGCATATAGAATGTCATTCACTATTGCGTGTTTGACTACTGATCACTTTTCCATTGTGTCATCGTTGTCACTTGCCAAGTCAAGCTCATCTTTTGCAGGACGGTCATCTTGAGTGGGTCACCGGGGCAACCAAAGAGGCAAAGACCTCTGAAGCTTATTGAAGAAACGAGTATGAACGGTTCGCCTTCTGAATTGTTCAGCTTCTTTCATGCAAGTCATTTGCTCATTGGTTTAAACTTGCAATAGGGCGCTAACAACTTCTAAATATCTTCTCACATACTCTCAGACCATCTTATATGCTCCTCACTGTGGGGAACGCATTGTATGCAACCAAGCATTTTCGTGTAATCATTGTACAATCCAACTAAACATAGTCACAAAAAAAATCATTTGCTTGCTTGATTGCTTAAAATAATAATAATAAATCTTTCACTTGTTTAAATGTTTCATCATTCCCCAATAAAATGGAGGAAAAAAACATACTAAATTGTTACTTGCCACTTGTGTATCGCGCTCTGTCGTTTACGTAGGAACCACATGACAAAGTAGAGATTTCTGCTAGTTTCAGCAACACCATTGTTTTTCGATCCTTGATTGTGGGAAACGGCAAAAATTGGAAACGCTTGCTTACGATCAGTATAAACATACTTCAATACATTGACGTTGAGATGCATATCCTGATCAACTCGGCTTCGGCTTCTGACTTATTTTTCACTATTCACAAGTTTCGTCTTTTTCTAAACTTTTGGCTTTTTGTTGAGCTTTTTTGCCGGTTCGTTTTTTCCCGTATTTGTTTGTATTATACGTAATGGGCTAACATATTTTTTATATTTTTAAATTTTTTTAAATTTAATTATGCTAAATAAGCCTCTGTCATTTCTGATGTTTTTCACCAATTCTGATGTTTTCAGCCATAAGCCATGAGCTTTTCAGCCGAACCGATCACCACCATATACACATCAGTTTATTGCTCTGCTGATAGTTTAAATTAAAAAAAACATGGTGGTCATAATTGCACGATAACTCAATTATTATATCACATCAGAAAATTGTTACTTATATTTCACATATACAAATGTTCATGTATGAAGGCCAGGCCACGAAAAAAACACCACTCAAAACCCAGAAATATTTGTGGTTACATAGCGATCCTTTTTAAGTGCTTTGATTCTACTTTTCCTGAAAATAAACTATCTGATGTTTTTGATGCAGCAAGTTGGGCGAAAAGCCTTGGCCTCAAATTGTAAAACGGGGTGGGTGAGCAGAGTGGAAGTGGAATGAAATGCTCACCCTTCATGTTGGCAGCCGGCTATTTTCCTAGTTTGAGTTCTTTCTTCGCCCTTCAATTAGTCTTCTGTATGACAGCTTTCTGTGTGAAGGGCACTCTCATGCAACATATAGCGGGGTTGTCTCGAACCCCGTAGTTGGGAAATGTGATGCTGGGCAAGGTACAGTCGGCTCCAAAGGCAACTATGTACATCATCATGCAAGATTGTGGAATGACCTGCTAACAAATGCATCCAATGTTCAGCTTCCTCACGTATGAAGATGTTAACCAAGAACAATTTTAAATTAGATACAAGGGCCCCTCAGTACAGACGAAGACCTAGACGAATAACCTACACTGAACCGAAAATCTATAGCCCCAGACATTTCTTCTTGCTACGGGTCATGTAAGCGTATTACTAAATGGCAGATATGACACAAATCATGATAAAGCAGGCACAAAATAGGGGTGGGACAGAAGCAGTTGCTGATCAATAGTCTCAACAAGAAACAGTCGTCACTAGTCACTCTTCACTGCAGGAGACACTTCTTTCTTGTATTCACTGATTTGAATAACAATAAAGTCAACCCAGAATCATGCATGGTAATACCAACCAGTCCAGAAAAGCTAGTCGAATACTGTCTTCAATGCTCCTGCAGCTACTCATAAGCGTAATGAGCTAGCAGGGTCTCGTTTCAGCAACAAGCACCTACAGGCCGCCCTACTGACAGTCTGATACTGAGTGCATACATCCTAAATGCTTAGCCTCAGTAGACTTTGGATATACCAACAACTACCAATCCACCAATGCTCAGCCAAACCTAGAATTGACCAAATACTTGTTCCCACAGCAAGTAGGCTAAAAGAGTAAAACATAACCTTGATCAAAAGCAAGCAGACTGTACTAAAATCATGATGACTACCTCCATCTGCCTTCCCGAAAGACATTCAGCCAATGGGATTTTGTCCATTTTAATGCTTATTAGCTCACACAAAGACTATAGCCATTAGGGTGAATAGCATTTCCCACACATAAAATAGACAATCAACAGTTGGATCAGTGATGGCCTGCAACAGCCAACAAGCACCACTTCTGCATGAATATTGAATAATTAAACAAATATTGACAAGTGCAACAAGACACAACAGTAAAGTATATAATGGTTAACACTACTTTAGTGCAATGACAGCTGAATAGTAAACCACAACAAGGTGAGATACACTTTACCTTAAACTGCATCACTTAAAGTGAAACTAGTCAGGAAGCCTCAACCGCCTAAAGAATTCAAAAAGATGAAAATTTGATGTCCAGTAAAAGAAAGCTATCACAGGACCATCTCTGATGAACTGCAAATTACAACGAAAGTTTGTTTTAAAAGTATAACAAGTACACCAGTTTGGGACAACAAGTTTGTTGTTGTTGTGAGTACACAAAAAAAGATGTGCTTCATATAAATAATTTCACCTTTCCATCTAGTATCAAAAGTTCGCCATCAACCCACCGAGGGTTTTGGAAACCAGGATCCGCAATTCTCCTTTGCCCCTTGTACCTAGCAACCTATATTATATTGCAATGTAAGAAATGCAGTTTGATTGTAAAAAGACAAAATCAATAATACTGTCAGCGAAAATACCACTCCAAGTTCTCTAGGGATGATTCCCTTATGAGGAAGCTGACAGTGTTTGCCAACTTTTGCACGAAAGACAACCTGGTATGCAAATAATATCAGATAAATTTAAATTGCTGTGCTTATCAGCCAAATTACATAACTATTTAGACAGCATTGATTATTCAACAATTGTAAAATTGAAATAATTATCTCGGAAACAAAAAAGCTGAGCAAGGATGACATTCTGCAGAAACTGCGAGGTGAAAAAAAAACATCTTAATGAGCTCTAAAAATCAGTTAATCACAAACTCTTAGTTAGTATATGATCACAGAAAGACGAGACTGGTATGGCAATGCAATTTAAAAGATTCAGAGTATGGGCATGCAACCTAGAAGATTGAGAGACTGAGTATGGGCATGCAACCTAGAAGATTGAGAGACTGAGTATGGGCACTCTTAAATTAACATGCTATGTAAAACTCAAGGAATTCCACAAGGACGACTGTCCAAGAATGTGCCTGATATGACTGACCATACTTCTTAGAAGAGAGAACTAGGAAGAGCAAAGTTAACATGAAAGTTCCAAAAAAACTTATGTATTTCCCTTCCAAATGGGAAGGGTATAAACCACAACATACATATTACTTGCAATGTTTTGATATTTTTGTATGGCAATAAGAATTAAGTGAGCAAAAAGCATAATACCTGACCAGCTGGCACAAGGTTGTCACCAGTCAATTTTACAGCTTCCACATACTCATAAAATTGTAGATCCCTATGCTCCTCAGATGAATCATCGTCCTGCCACTGGCCAAATTTTTGTTGTAAACTAAGAATTTCTGAGTCAAATCCTGATGCAGTCACATATAAGCCTGCCAAAAGATGCCTTTCAGCCAATGCCAGCAAAGGGAGAAAATAGCGAATAGGAGAATGAAAACATGAAAATGCTCAAGTGGAAACAGGGAATAGGAGAATGAAAATGCTCAAGTGGAAGGTATGATTTGGAAAATACCACTAAGAGGATCTGAAGAGATAGGCATCTGAATACGGCTGAAGTGGGTAACTCCATATAATTTTTGTTGAACCTTGTTATTATGTTGCTTAACGCCGAGTTGTAGTATCTGCATAAGATAAATTGAGATAATATCATGAACCAGTCTCAAACTACTCTTTCTTTATGCAAATCTGCAATGCTGTTTAAAAGGAATAAGTCCACATAACACCATAATTTTGCTTGAAAATCCGTCCAACATCTCAAATTATAAAACTAGACATTTGACGCTCCTAACTTTGCAATCCGGTTCAAATAACACCCTAACCCGGTTTCGCATGGTGGTATTGTCCGTGTGGCGCGATAAGTGGACGGTTTTGCCACTTAGGATTACACACTGGCCAAATTGGGTCAATGACATGTGAGGCCTATAAGGATTTCTCCCCCACCGAACTCCTAACTGTACTTCCGTGGTAACCATCCCCTGTAGTTCCCTTTCTCTCAATTTCGATTAGAGAGAAGGTCATATGGCTCCACTTGTCATTCACTTAAACTTGATCAGTATGCCATCATACATGGTAAGATCGTCTACTCATCATGCCACGTGAGCAATACCACTATCCGAAACCGGGTCAAGGTGTTATTTGAACTGGATTGCAAAGTTCAAGAAGTCAAATGTCTGGTTTCATAGTTTGCGGTGCTGGACGGACTTCTAAGTAAAGTTCGGGTGCTATATGGACTTTTTCCATTTGAAAATCCATGCCCTTTCTTAGTCTATAAATATATATTCAAAGCTTGTTGAATTAGTCGATATGCTTGTATTTATATACAGTCGAGAAAGAAACACAAAAGAGATATGAAAGGGATTCACACTATCTTCATGTTCAAAGGTACTTGATACATACAGACAACTATCAGGCGAATGGCAATCAACAGATATTATACAAATTCTGCAGAAAAATAATTGACAGATCCATGATCTTTATCAAAAAGACAAAAGGTGGTGCAGTTTACAAAATGTAGTTCACCTCGCTGACAATTCAGGCATAAAAAGCTTAGATTGATGCTTTACCAGTTCGTACAAACTGGCGACAGCTAAGGAGAAACTAAACCAGCAGATAAAGTTCACAATCAATAATTGATCTTTCTTTTCAGTTTAGCAGAATGCATGATATCCGAACTTGTTTTGACATATTATCATATAGAAAGAGCATGATATCGAAAGCTAATGCAATTATGCAAAACAGTATAGCAATTACAATATTTACCGATAGTTTCTTGTTGCTGCCAACCAACTTCACACGATCAAACTGCAGAAAATCTTCATCATGCTGAGTGGTACGGAAACCAACTCTTTTCTTAGAAGTCCGCTGGGCCCTTTCTGCATCTTGTTTCTTACTGTATTGTTCAGTATAGAAGGATAATGAAAAGCGGTCTCTTTTTTCTAATCTAGCAGGCATGCGTTCAAAGGCATTAGGTGATGACCGAGAAGCAAAATCCTTGTCATTCTCAATTTCAATTCCAATTGAAATCAAGGCTTCAATATCACTTTCATCACCAGATTTGTCACTGTTCCTTCTGCAGAAACTGTTTCTGCTTCTTAGCTGTTATCCTCATCACCAATATCTTGTGAAGATTCGTTTTCAATCTCAGCATCATCATTGTCATCACCTTCCTCTGAAATCTGATCGAAAATTTTGATTATATAGTCTTTGTTGACATTCTCCATGGGCACCACTTTCAATATTTTGATCCTGAGAACTGGAGTTGAATCGCTTGACAAGTTTTCAAACCAGCTGGCCCAGCAGCAACATCACTGTCATCACTATTTTGATCATCCATGTTTATGCCTTCACCGTGTTCCTCATGTTTAGCCCCTAAGGAACTGCTAGATATGTTTATACTGTTGATGTCTAGTTTTCCCTCAACATATTTGGCAACTGGTCAGAATCACTGTCATCTGGTTTCAGATGCACTGCCTGAAAACAAGAGCCCCATTTTGTCAGAAGATGGACAGAAATAAAAACCTTAAGTTGACAATATAGCAATCCTTGAAACCTTGCCCAGAGCTCTAAAAGCTTATTTTTAAAAAAAAATACTGGCTATTTATAATAAATTAGGTCAAATCAGATAGAACAAATCATGTCATAGTGCATGTCAAATACATTTGCCAGATTTATATAAATGCTGGAGCTCAATGTGCATGGTATTTTGGCTACCTCAACCAAAAGAAAAGGAGTTGCGTGAAACTATGCTTATTTGTGACCATCAGAAAACTAATGAGCAGCTATGTTGGGAAGGCTGTTAACTCAAAGCGTATGAAGAATACATATAGCAAGCCTCCCAAACACCACAACAGTAACTGTGAAAGTGAAGACATGGTTTTCATGTGAAATAGGAAAGTCAAGGACCATTCGACACTTCCAGCTGTCATTATCGCATTCTAGAATGATATTTTCATATAAGTCAAGGACCAGTAAGACACTTCCAGCTGCCACTATCGCATTCTAGAATGATATTTTTAGTATCAAAAGAAAGAATAGATGTCATGGTGAGTTTAGAGGAGCACGTGCAAAACCCATAACTTGGCATTCTACTTATGCAATTTGTAACAAGTGGAAACTGCTTCTATGACATGGAAGAATGCTTTCAATTTACTTTGCATTAAAGTGTAAGTCAGTGTACCTGCAGGTTGTATCCTCCATTTGCCTCTACAAGATAAATTTCAAATATAGGAAACCTGGGCCATCTGAAGCCAGCTGCCTGAACATGTAAGAGAGTTAAAACTTAAGAGCCATTTATTTTAGAAAACAAAATAAATATTTGACACAATTCATGCCATGGAAATCTCATCCCAATATGATTTGATGAATATTAGTACTATCGGAGAGCTTAGTATTGAGCCACTGAATGAGTAGTCTCAAGGAACTCCACTTATAAAGCGCAAGCTCAAAGTTCTGAAATCAGATAAAAACATGGGCATTCACACATGTAACAAAATTAGAGAAAAGACCAATTCTTCCATTATCATCTGTACAAGCATATGGACCCACCAGGGTAAATTGAAGACAGATAGCAAGGGTGCTAGTGATATTAATTGATACAAGACATAAAATTATAAATAATTTTGCTACTATTAAAGCAGCCCTACTACACTATCTTACCAACTATACTTCCTAAAAGGAAATAATTTCTTTCTGAAGTTCTCCATACAACACTGTTATGATCAAAGTGGATACTGAGATCTTATTCATGTAATAAAATAAATTTTGTTGTTAAGAATCCACGTTCCATTTTGTCAACGAAATATCATGATTTCACCAAATTTCTTCACAAATAAGCTTCAACAAATGATTTCACCATCACATTCTCTACTATGTCAATAACATCTATGCACACTAACTCAGACACAAACATAGCTTCAACAAATGATTTCACCATCACATTCTCTACTATGTCAACAACATCTATACACACTAACTCAGACACAAACATGTCTACTGCCATACCCTTCATGTGGTCTTATTTCTCTAGTAGTAGCACTCCAATCCCTAAAATCACTACTAATAAGCACCCATTTCCATGATGAAATTAGCTCATTCAAAGTGAACATTCTGCAGTTGTCATAAACCTAGTTCATAAAGGGATAAACATCCGTCCGGGAGGGGGTCGACGGCGACGACTTGAGGTAGAACGGCGCTAGGTGAAGAGGGCACCGATTGATGGAGGAATAGGTCTAGAATAGCTAGTCAACGAAAAGACCACAGTGGACTTTAAGAACTAGGGATTTGTATATTCATCTTTGCTTCCTTGATAATGGATCGTACTATCATGGTTGTCACGGGTCACGGGTCACGGCGTCGCCTAAGCGACACCAAGTAGACTGCGGCGGGGAGGACACCGGGCTGTTGGCCTAGAAATCTCCGCCGCTAGCGCCGATTTGCGGCTTTCACCCACCGCGAGCCGTCTGCGACCTTCTCCTGCTGCCGCCGAGCGGCGGGAGGAGGCGTGGGAGAGACACTTTGCAGGGAGAGGAGGGCGGCGGCGGAGGAGGCGGTAGGGGAGGCGAGGCGGCGAGGGAGGAGAGGAGAGGCGGCGGGGAGGCGAGGCGGCGGGGAGAGTAAGTGCGGGAGAGAGAGAGAGAGAGGAGTTGGCAATAGATGTATAAGCATGCATGTTGGGATACGTAGACATGGAGTAGCACGCCTCGCCAAGGCATCGTTGTGGTGTCGATTGCCCCTTCGATCCGTGGTCGCCAACTACACTGTGAAAACCATGCATGCAGTCCCTTTTATAAGCATCATCGATTTGACTCATAAGAAATAATCTATAAAAAACTTATCTCTAACAATCCAATCTAATAATAACACCTAATTAATAGATAATACCAAACACCTAATAAATAGATTCCTAAATAACAAATCATGCATAATACATGTGGTGCTACAGTATTCATGTGGTACAGTTCACACGTGCTACAGTGCACACGTGCTACAGTGCACATGCGCTACAGTGCTTTCCTGAGTATTAGACCATAACAGCAGTAGCTAATCCACCTCACCATAGGGATTTTCTTCCAATAACCAAAACAAGAAATAAAACAAGAACTCAAGTCATGCATAAACATAATGCATGAACAGAAAGGGCACCCCCAAAATGATTGAATAAAGCAAAATAAACAGCCCATAATAGAGTAAAAAGTCCAAAATGCTGTTGCAGTACTTATCCACATATCAGACATGAAATTGTGCATGTAAATAATAAATAATCAGCAAAAAATACCTGATATCATAACTTTTTGCCACATATCGACCGTGTTCAGCACTTATGCGAATTATAAGACCATATGGATCAGACAAATTTCCAGAAATGCCAGACCACCATCCCAACTGCGTATGCTCTAAAGAATCAGGTAATGGCATTCTTTTCCACAGATGGAAAGAAACAAAAAGTAGAAATAGGTAATCATAAATTAGACTGTAAGAGTACAATAATTAACAGCAAATTAGAAAATACTAATTATTTACAAGGCTAAATATCTTGCCCAGATATTTACTTTTCTTCTTATCTCTGTGTATAGTTGCTAGGTTATAGGACATAGGCATCATACAAAAACCACAGTGCTAGTAGTGCCATTCACCAGACAAGCCACAGGCCACAAGAGACCAAACTAGAAAATAGTCAAAGTACAGTGTGTGCACAATAATACTTGCTCAAAACTTGTTGCTCCTAGATATCGAATATGTATGCAAACCTTAATGCCATCCCAGTAAGTAAGATGGACAGCATTTTTACTTGAAATAAAATTTTCAGTACCATTCCTAAAATTACTTTTCATCTTTTCCCAACAAATAAAGAATTCTTTGGCTCTAAAATGACTAGCTAGCTAGATTAAAAGGAAAAACAATAATATAAATAGCGATCTTACTGTAAATGACAACAGGGTTATCTAAGTTTAGTATATGTTGAGTATGTCTAATTTGCTGCCAACACATCATAGTCGAAACTCAAAAGTACTAAGATGAAATGAACAAGAACCTCTTCAGCCTAATACTTAGATTAAATCAACCAGGGTTCCTGTTGTGGTTCTTTTCCTTCAATGTACTGGCTTAATCTAGAAATATTAACCTAAGTGACAAGTGGTACATATTATGTAGTTAATAGTTGCAACAATATAACCAACCAACACAAAAATAACAGATTGTACATCCTTTCTAATATTAAGTTACTAACCAGTCCTGCACCAGCATGATCTCTAATATGAGCTGCATCCCTGTAGCGTTCCTCTTCTATGGCCCTCTGTATCCATTAAAAATAATATTAGACAAACAATGGTCAACTATCTAATAAATATCAATCCTGATCCCTCTACTAAGTCTGCTTCTGTCATGGATCAAATCAGTCCCTCTACTTGAAAACCATTCAGATTGATTCCTCTTATCTACAGAAGTGGTGTACTGTCAGTGATTCTGTTATCAGTGGCATTTAGACATCTGACATGGACTAATGTTGCTGATTAACATGGGAATGTAAATACAATAGCTAAGAGAACATTTTGGTGAAAGAAAATCTTGTTGCCCCCATAAATTGGGTTATTCTAGTTATTAGAAAACTTATTAGCTACTATTTATTATTATTCATCAAAATCAGCGACCATGCCAGAAATTCATCCCCTCGTAGCACAGGACTGATTGTATACCATTTTAGCAAGTAGAGGGACAAGGACCTACTTGGGGTATTTCAAAGTAGAGGGCCAATTCGATATTGCAAGCAGAGTAAAAGAATCAAAGTGCCATTTAACATCAACTATACATAGAGGGAAAAAAGATATTTCTTACATTTAAGTCAGATATTGCTTTGCCAACAGTGTCATTTCTTGATGTAGCGGCAATGGCCAATTTCAGTTTGTGAGCACTCCTATAGTCTTCTCTATAAACAGCAGCCCGGAGTTGCAGCTGAAATGCAATATACAGCTATCAGGAAATTTGCAATTTGACACGTAGTAGGGGGGAAACACGTCTGGACAAAAACACAATACACATGGGTACATCAGCCATGTGCACAGAGTTAAGTTCTGTCAGCATATCTTTGAAAAAGTCGTATCCAGATATCCACAATAGTTCACAAAATACTTATCTTCAAACTCCAAAGCAGCCTGTTCAAATTTGAGTCAGGCTTCGATAGTTTGTATAAGAATAAGTTTCCTCAGAAATAGTTAATCGACATTGATGCAGTATATTCAGAATTGTGCCGCTCAAAGTCACAACTCATAACGCACAAGCTAAATCACAAATGGCAGGAGATTACATACATCCTATCCATCCAATGGTGCAACTGCACTGTGTTCAAGTATCATAGTTGGCCGCCCCTTTCCCAAAAACTGAACTTGTTCGTGTTACTAGTTACTATAAGGCAACTATAAACAGATTGGCAGAGGAAAAGGGAAATGTGGAATTTGAGCATAGCTCTCAAGAGGCATTTCTACTAAAAAGCGTCCCAAGTTCGATATCACTTAGAAACGAAAATTTTCATATGCATTCAACACTGTTTTCAAAATTGTGATAGACAGTAAGTAACTAATAAACGCCACAAATCCAACATTACGTTCAGCGCAAGCCCCATCGATATTCACAGATAAGTAATTTTAGTGAGAAAATCAACCTGCAGTTCATCAACAAGGCGCTCGCTCTCTTCAATGAGAGCGAAGTGTCGCTTCCACCTCTCCCAGCTCCACTTTCCCTCTTCCTCCTCCACCTCCCTCTCCTCCTCATCTTCACCCACCTCCTCCGCTCTCACCTCCTCTTCGTGAGAACTCTCCACCCACTTCCCCAGCCCCGCCTCCCTCGCTGCAGGCGGCAGGGGCCAGTAGTTGCTGACGTACTCGCTCCACCGCCGCACGGCGCCCTGGAAGGCGTCGTGGAAGAGCGCGTCCCAGCCGCGGCGGCGCTCGCCGCCGGCGTCCGCGTCGGGGCTGTGCGCGCTGCAACGGACGACTGCGGCGTCGGACGCGCGGCGCGGCGGGGCGGCGCCCGCCAGGCGGCGGACGCGGAGGCACTGGCCGCGGCGCGCGGCGAGGAATCGGCTAGGGTTCGGATCCAACTGCCGCGCCGACGCCGAGGAGGAGGAGACGGTGGCGGGGAGCGGGACGCGAGGCGCCGTGGAGACGGACGCCATGGCGGCGGAGGAGGCGGCGGCAGAGGCCGAGGCGGACGTGAAGGCGACGCGATACGCTCCCGAAGAGTCGTGCTCGTGCTCGGGCGCTCGGCTGCTCGCGTCGCGCGGGCGCTCTGTGTTTCCTGTGGATTAGAACGAGGACGAAGGAGGAGGGGGTGGATCACTCACAAGACTCGCGGGGAGCAGATGACCTCTGTGGCGAGATCATGACAGGTGGGCCCGGGCGCTGGACACTTGTTTCGGGCCCATGCGTTCGTGATTCCACTCGGCACTCGTGGCTGCGGCTCGCGTTTCATGGGGTTCTTTATGCCTTGCTTGGGTCCTCGGAAATGCAGGGCCACGGGAAATGCTTGGTGGACGACGATACGTGAGTAGGGTACATGTGTCAGCAGGAAAAGGGAAGCTTCCATGACTAGGATCCACCGGCAGAAGAAAATTCAGTGCCCGTAGAACTCGTTTCCTCCACCGGCAGCAGGCATTTTGGGGATAACCGGATAAGTATGTCAAATAGGAACCGTTCACATATATCATCTACTTTAAAAAAAAATAGTCTCTAGTATCTATTTTTGCCAATATAGCTCTCTCCTTGCAACTGTTGAGCTTGGCAAGTAGCTGCGAAACTCTCTAGCTCGGTAGATCACCAGTAATTGCATTTTCAATTAATGTGTATATTTAATTAGTGTTAATCATATTTAATTAGTACTAATTGTATCTAATTATTGCTAATCAATGAGAAATTAATAGCCACCACAGTGGGGAGCTCGCGACTCTTGTTGCGAGCACTGCAATTTCGGCAAGTAACACATGTTGTCTATCGCGTCTAATGAGCTTAGAGTGGGCGTTAGAATTACAAAAATAGACGTCCAAAGCTAAATTTAAAAAATAGCTATAGTGTCACTTATACTTATGTAAATAGTTCGACAAATAGGACCCACCATGCGGGTTTATTTTTGGCATTTGCTTCATTATTTCTGAAAGAAAAATCCCATATAGTATTTCAACATGTTTGGTCTACAACATTTTCGTGGACAAGTTGTGTGTCCGTGCGTTACAACGGAAAATCAAATACTATGCACATTTTCTTTTATTTACATGATAATTTATTGTAGAAAAAAATTCAGGCCAACATTGATGATAAATCGGATAGCATATATCTAATGTTGTTAATTTACTCATCGGCAAACTCAGCAATAATGTGACACTACAGAAAACCATGGTGAGATGCGCAATAGACTTAGGAAAATAGTGTTACTTGTGCATTTATCATTTCTAAGACAATCATTTGATATTTCTTTTTTGCATAACAAACTTATACACCTAATTATATCCACGCTGAATGAGGATGGCACCAAAATTACAATTACATTGGTACTCAAGACAAAAAAATCATCAACAAATACATTTGTATATTTTGTTAGTCCCCTCAGGGGGTCACAGTATACAGCTTATCTCAAGATGAACTAATAAGCCTCCAAAAAATACAGTAGATAGAAAGCACCACTAATGGCTTCATATTAGCAGCTCCCTCCAGGACGTGCATGAATACAAGTGAACTAATGCTAAAATGTAGCTCAGCTATATCTTGTATCAACTAATGGAAATATGGTGACAAGGGATTAGGTGAACTATTACACAACATGGGATTGGGAGGCATCTTTGAACCGTAGCTACTCCTATGGTCTGAGCTAATAGGGAGCATTTCTAAACAATAAACCAAGGAGAAAAAATCGTGAGGAAACTGGGACAATGGCAGATCAAAACATAAAGATGGTATTCAGTACAATATGATTAGATGAAAAGATTTTCGGCTATCATCTTGGAATAGAACACCAAAGGCATGAAACTAAAAAAATAATCATGTCTCAAATCTATGGGTACTTCTTTAGTTGTTTGACTTAGTTATTTCAGATAACTAGGGCTTGTCATGATGGTGGTAAGAACAACAGCAAGGCTAAAAAATCGTTTGGGCATGGAACTTACAATAGTTGCCCTTGCTTGGCCAAAATAACCGACAAATATTCAAATTTAGACTTCAATTGTAATCTAGTCACTAAAGACCATCTGTGTTTGCTTGCAATCCCTAAACTAACATATCTATCTAAAAAACCACATGATAATTCTACTTCACAATTTCTAAAACATTATGATCTTTTAGCTTGAATCAATGGATTTTTGGTTGAGTATATGGTTTGCATTCTTGCACTCAACATAGACCCATAATAAGAATAATCAGGATGGGATCATGAGATGTATGTTGATCTATTCTCTAATATGCATGTGCGATATGACATTTGTGACCTTCATTGGCTTAAGTATGTATCGGTGAGAGCAATGCAGCAATATATCTTTTCATCTATACAACATGATGCATATCATGTTAGGATTAGCTTTAGGATCTCCTAGGTTAGATCTAGCGGGGTTTCATTTACAGGTTCGAGTTCTTGAGGCAATACCGAGAGGAGAGAGAACTAACCATCCGACGCGGAGGAGGAGGAGTTGGCCATCGCGGGATGCTCGGTGAAATCTGCGCGGAGCGGCGGCGGTCGGGAAGAGGTGCAGGGCTCCTCGGTGGCGGCGTGTCCCGGCGACGGCGACCTCACTGCGGCGGCGATCGGCGGTGGTGCTTCCCATCGCTGGGCGCCTCTTAGATCGGGTCTAGGGTTTGTCGGTGGGGATGGCGGCACGGTGAACCTGGTATTCGTGCCGCCCGCCCCACCTCTATTTATGTGGCGGCGGCGACAGGCCCACCACCTATTGGTGGCGCCCGATCGAGCGCGCTGATCAAGGAGAGGGTGCATTTGGCGTTGGGCCAAATACCTGAGATCACATTCTAACATTCTCCCCTTGATCTCAATCTATGCTTTATCTTTAATTACTTTTGCCTTTACACATTCCATCACAGTTAGTGCATAGAACATGTCTCATCGTCACGGTCAATCGCCGATAGATTCAACGACTACAATACACCTCTCTGCTCAAATAGTTACTTTAATCTTTTGGGCCATCTTTTAGTCCAGAATTATAGGCTTTCCCTTAAACCCATGCGGCTACATGTTCTCGAACACGTTGGATGGTAAGCCTTTAGTAAGCGGATCCGCTAACATCTTTGCGGTACTTATATGCTCAAGACTTATAATTTGATCCCGAACTTTATCTTTCACAACATAGTACTTTATGTCAATGTGTTTGGCAGCACCACTTGACTTATTGTTGTGGGCATACATTCTGCGGGTTCATTATCGCGGTACAACTTAAGTGGTCTATTGATGTCGTCAACCACTTTTAAACCGGTATGAACTTCTTTAGCCGATTCACCGCCCGTAGCATCATAACAAGCTACAAACTCGGCATACATTGTGGGCGATGTAGTGACGGTTTGCTGAGCTTTTCCACGATATAGCTCCTCCAGTGAGTGAACACATATCCGGATGTTGACTTTCTATCATCTCCGTATAATCGAATCAGTATACCCCACTATATGGAGTGAATCGATCTTCGTATGTCATCATGAGGCCTTTTGTTCCTTGCAAATAACGCAATACTTTCTTTATCAATTTCCAATGTTCTATTCGAGATTGCTCGAATCGCCAATAACCCGTAACAAATGCTAAGTCGAGGCGTGTGCATACTTGAGCATACTGTAAGCTTCCGACGGTTGAAGCATATGGAACCGCTTTCATTTGATCGATCTCATCTCGGTTCTGGGGCATTGAAAATCCCCATATCATGCGCCCTTGACTATAGGTGCGGTGAAGGATTACATTTATGCACACCAAATTTCTTTAAGACTTTCTCTATGTATGCCTTTTGTGATAGTCCCAATGTCCCCTTGTTTCTATCCGGTGAATTTGATCCTAGAACGAAGAAGCTTCACCAAGATCTTTCATATCAAAGTTTGAGGACAAAAACTTCTTTGTCTCGATGAGACTAACATCACTACTAGCTAGCAGGATATCATCCACATACGGGATTAGGAAGATAAACTTCCCATCTTTAAACTTTGCATGAACACGCTTGTCCTCTACATTCTCTTTAAACCCAAATTTTCTTATTGTCTTGTCAAACTTCAAGTACCACTATCTTGAAGCTTGCTTTAACCCATAAATCGATTTCTTTAGGCGGCATCCCATTCTTTCATTTCCTTCCACGACAAAACCTTTCGGTTGTGCCATGTAAACATTTTCCTCCAAATCCCCATTAAGAAATGCCGTCTTTACATCCATCGATGTAACTCTAAATCATAATGTGCTACTAATGTCATTATGATTAAGGAATCTTTACATGAGGCGGAGAAAAGGTCTCATTGTAATCAATCTCTTCTCTTTGCGTAAAGCCTTTTGCCACAAGTCGCGCTTTGTATCTTTCTACATTCCTTGGGAGTCAAGTTTTGTCTTGTAGACCCATTTACCCTCTTGCTTTGGCTCCTTTAGGAATAATTTCCAAGTCCCAGACTTTATTAGTCTTCATGGACCTCATTTCCTCTTCCATGTCCTCAAGTCATTTTGAGGAATTTTAAGCTCTCATGGCTTCTTTAAATGAGGTGGGATCATCCTCCATTTGAAATTTCTTTGTATGATAAATCGATAATCATCGAAATAGCCGATCTTCTTACTCTTTGAGACCTCCTGGGCCTCCTCATTTGGTACATCTTCTGTTTGAGCTCTTTGTTGCTCCCCCTCATCGTGGCAATAGGTTCTATAGGATCTGAAAAACAGGTTCCTCATTATCATTCATTGTTGCCACAGGAGGAACAATAACAGTCTTGGCACCACAGATGTCTTGCACGTCGATGCAATGACGACATGTAGTGTGAAGAATGGCTCTTGAATCATCGGAGTGGGCGCATAACACCCGCTTCTCTTCAAGATCAATCTCACGAGCTACCATACTTCCTCTCATCATTTCATCCTCTAAGAAGACAGCGTGTCTCGTTTCTGCAAACTTTGTATATCCATGCGGGCGGTAGAGAAACGAAACCTTTTGACTTTTGGGTAGCCAATGAAATGACAACTTACATTTTGGGATCAAGCTTCCCAAGGTTTGGGTTAAATACTTTAGCCTCAGCAGGACTCCCCCACACACGTAAGTGGTTTAGTGAGGGAACTCTTCCTGTCCACAACTCGTACGGTGTTTTGGGCACCGACTTACTAGGTACTCTATTGAGAATATGAATGGCGGTTTTCAACGCCTCCATCTATAAACTCAATGGAAGTGTGGAATAGCTCATCATGCTTCGCACCATATCCATCGAGTGCGGTTTGCGTCTTTCATTACTCCATTTTGCTGAGGTTCGCCTGGTGTAGAATCTTTGGCCACTATGCTATTTTCTGTAAAAACCTTGCAAAGGTCCAGAACTTGTCCATATGGGGTATGTCGACCGTAGTACTCCCCCGATCGATCGGACTATCTTAATTTTTAAATCGTGTTGGTTTTCAATTTCAGCCTTAAATATCTTGAATTTATCCAAGGCTTCATTTCTTTCTTTGATTGGATAAATATATCCATAATGGGAGTAATCATCCGTGAACCACAAATATCCTGTGAATAATTTGTAGAACTCTGTGCTTCTTTTAGCGTCTTTTTTAATTTTCTTTACATATTTTCCTTTAATGCATTCTATGCATTGTTCTAAGTCTGAGAACTCTAATGGAGGAAGAATATCATTCTTAACTAGTCTTTCTATTCTCCCCTCAAATATGGCCTAAACGCAGCGATGCCATAATTTCGACGACTCATCTAGAGTTCTCTTTCGTTTCGTTTACATTCGTGAGACGAGATTCAATCACTTTCGCACGCGACGTTCCCATTATCGCATACGACATTCACATCATCACATAATGATAACAAATAAAGCTCATTCTATAAGATGGCAAGACGAACACATTCTTTATTAAACATTATTTCACACTTGCCATTTCCAAAATTACAATCATAACCATCTTTGTCCAAATTTGAAACACTAATCAAATTCCTCTGTAAAGAGGGAACAAAAAGGACATCTCTAAGTAAAAGATTGGAGTCATTAACTAACTCTAATGAAAGATCGCCAACGGCTTCAACTTCAGCTTGGACTCCATTTGCAACTTTAATGCATCTTTCGTTTCTTTGCGTAGTCCTCGTCGAACGAAATCCCTATAAGGAATTAGCAACATGAACAGTTGCTCTGAGTCAATCCACCAAGTGGATTTGAATATTGCACATACAAGCATTCATTTATAAAGGTAATAATGTTCTCACCTTTCTTTGCCATTATCATCTTTAAGTAATCGGACGCTTCTTGTAGTGTCCCGTCTTCTTCATGATGAAGACACCGATCTTTGTCTCAAACAAATTTATTCGTTGAGGTGATGGATGAGGCTTTTCCTTGTTCTTTGAGAAGGAGGTCTTGTTGAAGTTCTTTTTCTTGTTATGCTTCACATAGTTGATAGAACCACCATGTGAGAATTTAATTCTTTCCTCCTCTTGCACACACATAGCTATGCACTTTTCCAAGTCTCATTTCTGGTCGCATATTGTAGTTGACAACAAATGTGTCAAACTCTTTCTGAAGAAAGCAAAACCAAATGAATAAGGAACTCATCCTTGAGAGCCAAATCCATTGGTTTAAACTTGGATGCCAAGTTGCTCATCCTTAGTATGTGCTCTCTTATGCCACCGCCATTACCAGAGTACCTTTACTGTCACAAGTCGCTTAATCACCGTGTAGCATAAGTCTTTGAAGAGCGTGAACCGACTCTTTATCTTATCGAGTACTCGTGACAGTGTCACACTCTGCGATTGAGCCCACAATAGCGAGCTCAATCGTGTTCTTTATCACAACCATACATTTTTGTTGGTCGTGGTCCATTTCTTATGCTCAAGGTCATAAGACATCCATGAGGAGCATGATCCTCTGTCTTTTCGCCAAGCAAGATCATCCTCATTTTGATCCCTCACCGGTGCCATAGGCTCAGTGGGACGTGCTGTAGTGAGGACCCAGTCCACCTCAGCCAAGACAAACGCTAAGTCTATCTTTTTCTTCCACTCTCCATAATTATCTCCTTTAAGAGTGGGGATCTCTCTGATACAACTCATCCTCCTGAAAAATATTTCAAATAAAGTGAGAACATAACAGGAAAATTATATGCCTTATTTCTAACGTTGGTCAAAATACGACATACAATTAAATCAATTTTATCTATACATTAAATCTACATCACCGTTGGGCAGAAATAGAAATAATGCATAAAATCATCAATTAAAAATTATAATCTTCTGTTATTATCAACGTTGGTCAGAAAATAACAATATCATAAATCTCTGGAAATTATATCTATTTTTCCAAAATTAAATTCTCCCGTTGGTTCGAATTTAATAATGAAAATCAATCAACATTAACTTTTGCAGCGGAAACTGTAATTATTCTAAAAATAATTCATTATACGTAAGCATTATCTCAGACATTTAATCTCTGAAAAAATTAACACGTTGGTGCAAAATTTTACAGAGATTTGAATCAAATTTCAATCAAATTCATCAAAGAATACTTCAAAATCAATAAATATCAAAATCGGGTTCATCGCTCATTTGGCCATTTCGGCTCGCTG
>JAYEVI010000414.1:0-256160 GCA_036346575.1 Dendrocalamus sinicus | reverse complement strand
CTAAGTAAATTCAAGAATGAACAATAAGTTCAGCCCGATTTCAAATCCAAAAATCTATACAACTTTTGATCCATATATCCAAATGACATAAAATTTTGCAAAGATCTTATTTAGGTTATTAAGAACATATTCGAACAAACGATCATTAAAATCATGGCCAAAGATGAGGTATTTTTCAGTTTGAAGGAAAGGTACACCGAAACTGAGCCAAAACTAAAATCTATGAATACAACTTGCTCGTGAGTGGACGATGGCCAAGATGGCTTTAGATATGATCTCACATGTCCCAGCAAGCAAGAACACCGAAGAAATCACTCTAAAAACTCTCAGATCAAGAAACCACTTGGAAGGTTAAGAACGTGCAAAAACTAAGTTTCTTGATGAACTTGCTACCAACGTGCCTAGATGGGTGGAGGGAGATTTCCAGAGAATCTCTCCATATCTTATACGTTCTTGGCATAGCAAGATTAAGAAAAGGGTGAGGGGAGAGGAAAAACTAACCAAAACAAAAGCAAATCATTCAAATAGAGAGATAGCCATGGAGAATATCAAAGATTGATTCTATTGCTGTTTGAGGAGGAAAGTTTTATAGCCAATCCCTTATAATAGCAGAGCTCTAAGCCTAGAGTGCGCACACGCACACTCTTTAACCTATCTCTTATGGGAGCGAGGAGGAGCTAGCACCAAAATGCCTAGCCAACCTTTTCAAACCCCTAACTCTTATCTTTCCTTCCCTTATATAGGCTCACAACCTGAACCCAAAACCTAATGGATCCTCCATTAGGCCAAACCGGGGATAACCCGTTAACTCTACCTAACACCGGATTTTATTCGCACGCGCTTCTCAAAGCAGCTTATAACCATTACCCCATTAGTGAATCAACGGTTGATCCACTTCACATTTTTAGCACATACAAAACCTAAACCACTTAGGCCAACACCGCAGTTTCACATACAACCACTTTCCCTATTGGACAATTTACCAAAATGCCCCTCTTTCATTTTCCATGAAGCATCCCGCTTCCTTTTCCACGAAGCATCGCCTATATATCGCCATATTCCACGTAGCCCCAATGACTTGCCGCCAACCTCTCGTGTGTGCGGATCCAACCGAACCGTCCTCGCTTGCAAATGACTCAAGTCACTTGGTGCACCACATACTTCTCCTCGCACATGATGACACTTGACTTTCTTGACCGTGCGGACCTCGGCTCCTCCCGACCCTAGTCCTAGTCCACCTTGCCATTACCGTCATGTCCATCACCGATAGCTCCGCTCTGGTTCCTCATCGTCCCGGCTTGCAACTACTCTGCAAGCCTTGGTCATCTTTAGCGTCTCCTTGACTGTTCTGGACCTTAGTACCACCATGTGCCTAGTCCCGATCCTCCTACGCCACACTATGACCTAACTTCGAAGTTCTGCAACCAACAACAATGAGCAAACCATCACATAGAACCGCACAATACACAAAATCATCAATTTGTGCATTTCAACCATACAATGGAAAATGTATACACCGAAATACTGATCCTATACCTAGTACCAAAAATTAAACCCATGCGCACACAAGCAACAACTCCGAGGTCAAACCATGACCAAATCCCCAAAAGCCCTACTTTTTTTGGGAAGATCGGTAGTACTGCTCTTAATATTCTGATACTACCATTCCCCATAGCGATACTTTCGCACCTTCGCACCTCGCACTGGATCCCTCTGGAAAAAACATACCACTGCTTCATCGGTACTACTGCCTTACGGTACTACCGCACAAACACCTGTGGAACTACCGCCCTGCGGTACTATCTCGTTTATGCATGTGGTACTTCCGAAATTCCTGATACTTCTAGGAAACAGTCCAAACAAAGTGCGATCTTTGCAAAAAATACTAAATCACTACTCAAAACTTACAATGATTCATCGTAGCATTATTTTGGACCTTCTTACATGATCCTTTAACCATAGATGAGCTGCGAACTTGGGTTTTTCTTGTTCAGATATCAAGAAGTACATCAGTTAATTACATCTCGATCAATAATATGTATATATCTTGAATATCATAACATATAAAGCATGAATTACAACGCAAACTGTAATGCTTGTAATTTCGCGTTGGATTTGGAGATAACTGTGAAGCGTGACAAAAGAAGTACAGGTCTGATACTGCACAAACAGACTACAAGGACATCATACTCTTAACAAATCATTAATTCTTGTGGACTGTCCATTGTTTTTAATCAAGTGGGCCTGATTAGATAGGATTTGGTTATTTTCTAGCAACAAGTATGAGGAGTATTGATTTTTTAAAACAACGAATGAGGAGCATCATTCCTTTATGGGCAATTTTGTAACTGCGCTTGACTCGCTCCCAGACTCCTCTTAATTATCTGTATTTTTCTGCTACTGTATTATCTCCTATTCGTATTCATATTCATATCAAAAGATTATAGATACGAATGTGGTAATAACTTTTTCCATCCAAAATGTTACTTTATCTAAACTATTCATATTTGTTTTCAAATTTGATAAAGCAATATGCACATTTTATTGCAATATGCCTAATTAGTTTGACAAGTTTTCAATTTAATGTAAATTTATGTTCCTTAGGTGAAATAAATAAATTAGAGTGACTAAGTATGACTACATGAGAATAAAGTATCATTAATATCTTCACATTATATAAGTTCGAGGATATCCGGATCCAACGAATTGAGTAGATATTCGATTCAAATTCGTATTTTTTACGACATTTGATTAGTATTTATTTTGAAGCATAATAAAATTCACATTTGTTTTAAAAACACAAGTATGAACATGATATCACCACTATTCGATTTGTATTCCATCCGTTTCACCCCTAGTTCCTACCCGATCAAGTTGATCGGATCAACAGTTCCCAACCATTCAAGATCGATTTCAATGCTTCCGGACCAGTGTTTCAGCGAATTAATCTGGCCTCTTCCTATCGTAGCTGAGTCACATTGGTGCTGTGAGTTGTCTCTGCATTACCAATCGATTGCAGTTCAGTGAATGTAATCGTGCATCTCAACTAAGGTCTTGTACTTAATTCAGAAGTCAAACTGATACAATTTAATCTGAATGCCATCCTAATGGATATGCATTGCAGTGTGATGAATAAGTCTCTGTACTGTGGTCTTTGTGGGGCTGTGGTAGTTTTTGTTTTTTTGACTGCTTTAGGACAGCATCTGCTTTTAGGACAGCATCTGCTTTTGCTTTAGGACAGCATCTGCTTTTAGGACAGCATCTGCTTTAGGACAGCATCTGCTTTTAGGACAGCATCTGCTTTAGGACAGCATATTGACCGCTTTTAGGACAGCATCTAGGATAGCACCTTAGCATATGCTTGGCTGGTTCTCAGCCTATAAATTTGTATCCCCAACCCCTCAGGTTGGCATGGCATTGTGTGAGAAATAAACAAGAAAATTGCCCCATCTCCTAGTGTCATCCTCTCCATGAGAGTAAGGATCTTGCTATCACCAAGAGCAAGAGTCCAACGACTAACAAGTGGTATCAGAGCCTTAGTATCCTGTAGCCTGAGCATCTCCTGCTCATCTCCTTCTCCGGCCTCACAAAGAGCCCCAACATGGAGTGCAAGAAGCAGCCTCCGGCCGCCCCGCTCACTCCTCTCCGAGACGGCAGCGACTCGTCGGCAGCCCTCTCCACGCAATGATTATAAGCTAGATGCGCGCGCCATGTCCGCAGGCGCTCGGCCTTCGCCGCCTCGAGCATGCGGCGTCGTGAGACGGCCGAGCCTGCGCGTGCAGCGCAGCAGCAGCGGCAGCAGCGGCAGAGCCTTCGGTGCGCTGCGGCGGAAAGGGCGCCAAGGCCGGGCAAGGCGCGGAGCCGGCGCAGCAGCGGTGGCGGAGGTGGAAGCGGCGCGGCAGATGCAAGCGCGCGCGCGGCGGCGGCGGCAGGGTCAAGGCTCTGCGGCGCAACGAGAGCTCGGCTCTGTTGATGGCAGCGCCGACGCGACCTCGCCTGCTGGAGAGGGAGGCGCGCAAGGGCGAACGGCGCAATGGGCAGCCGCGCCGCGCCACGCAGCCGCGCGGCAGCCTGCATAGCGCGGACGCGCGGCGGCGCTCTGAAGGAGGCGCGACACGCGGTGGCGCTCTGGAGGAGGCATGCACGGCGGCGGCGTGACGGGTCGACGGAGAGCGCGCCCTCACGAGTAACGCGGCTCTCTCCCGGTTCGTGCCGTGGTCACCACGAGTACCGGTGCGTCGGGGACGTCGGCCCGGCGGCGGTGGCCTACCTCACCAAGACCAACTACGTCGAGTGGGCTGCGGTGATGAGGTGAAGCTCCGTGTGCGGCATATGTGGGATGCGATCGCACGGCGACGTCGACTACGATCGGGATCGACGGCGCTGGATGCTCTCATCGCCGCATCCGCCCGAGATGCGATTCGCTTACCAACAAGCGGACGCCAAAGAGGCTTGGGACGCCATCGCCGCAAAGACGCGCACGGCGGCGACGCGCCCGCAAGTCTACACCGCAGCACTACGCGCGGAGTGGGAGAACACGGCCTTCAAGCGGTGAAGACGTTGATGACTTTGCTCTCGTCTCAACACTCGCTTGCGAAGTTGGTGCAGTTCGGTGGCGACACCTACGGCGAGGAGAGAGCGTGGAGAAGCTCTTCCGCTGCGCCCCCGAAGTACAAGCGGATGGCTCGCTCGATCGGGTCTCGCTGGACCTTTCCACGATGACCATCGAGGAGGCGTTGGGTCGCCTCAAGGTCGCCGACATCGATGAGCCACGAGCCTCTCGGGACCCGTCACCATTGGCGGAAGCTCCTCCTCACTCGGGAGCGGTGGGCTGCCGGCCAAGGTGACAAGAAGAAGGGGAGCCCTCTTCCACGACAGCGGCCGCAAGAGTGGCAAGCGCGCAAGCGCGCAAAGCGCCAGTGGCGGCGATTTGGCAAGCAAAGCCGGACGAGACGACTCTTGCCACAAGCTGCGGCAAGCTTGGTCATTGGGCCAAGGAGTGTCGGCGACCACGACGCGGCCGGGCCCACGTCGCAAGCGAGGAGGAGGAGCGGCCGGTCTGTTCATTGCTCATGCGAGCATCGAACTACCTCCAGCGGCACCGGCCGCAGTGGCTCTCCTCCACCTTGACGAGCCAAAAGCACACGCCCTCCTCGGCGACAGTTCCGGCAATGACAAGACCGACGGGTGGTGCCTCGACACCGGCGCCACCCACCACATGACCGGCGGCGGAGTTCTTCTCGAGCTCGACTTCAGCGTTCGAGGCACCGTCAAGTTCGCGACGCCTCCGCCGTGGAGATCAAGGCGTCGGCTCGCTGTCTTCGTCGCCAAGACTGGCGAGCACCGGCTGCTCACCGGCGTCTACTACATCCCCGATCTGCGGAACTCCATCATCAGCTTGGGACAGCTGGATGAGAACGGCTCGCGTGTCGAGATCGAGCACGGGGTGCTGCGGATTTGGGATCTTCGACGCCGCCTCCTTGCCAAGGTAACCAGAGGCGCAAATCGACTCTACACTCTTCACGTGCAGGTGGCACAACCCCTCTGTCTCGCAGCTCGTCGGGACGACGAGGCGTGGCAGTGGCACGAGCGCTTTGGGCACCTTCACTTCGAGGCCCTGAAGCGGCTCAGTGCCACGGAAATGGTGCGAGGCCTGCCGTGCCTTGACCATGTGGAGCAGCTCTGCGACGTCTGCGTGTTGACGAAGCAGAGGCGACTCCCCTTTCCCCAACAGGCGAGTTTCCGAGCCAAGGAGAGGCTCGAGCTCGTGCACGGGGACTTGTGTGGCCCGGTGACACCGGCCACACCGGGAGGACGACGCTACTTCCTGCTGCTCGTCGACGACCTCTCCCGCTACATGTGGGTGATGGTCCTCGGCAGCAAGGGAGAGGCTGCGGACGCCATCAGGCGCACGCAGGCTGCTGCGGAGGCGGAGTGCGGTCGCAAGCTGCGCGTGTTGCGCACAGACAACGGCGGCGAATTCACGGCGGCTGAATTCGCGTCATCTTTGCGATGAGGGCATTCAGCGCCACTACTCCGCGCCGTACAGCCCGCAGCAGAACGGCGTCGTCGAGCGGCGCAACCAGACGGTTGTTGGGATGGCTCGGGCCCTCCTCAAGCAGAGGGGGATGCCGGCTGTCTTCTGGGGAGAGGCGGTGGTGACGGCCGTCTACATCCTCAACCGCTCGCCTACCAAGGCGCCGACGGCGGGACGCGTGCGAGGCTTGGCATGGCGCAAGCCGGCGGTCTCCCACTTGCGGTCTTGGCTCCTCGCGTTCGCCAAGGAGCTTGGCCACATCGGCAAGCTCGGCGGCGGGAGCACTCGGGAGTGTTCGCCGGCTACGCGAGGGCTCGAAGGCCTACCGCATCTCGACCTGTCACACGCCGCGTCCGCATCTCGCGTGACGCGTGTTCGATGAAGGCGGGCTGGCGTGGACAAGGCGGTGGATGACGGTTCGGCCTCGACTCGGGGACTTTGTTGTCGACTCGTCCCACTTCGAGAGCGGGAGCTAGCAGCTCGTCTTCACCGAGCTCGTCCACCTCGACACCTTGCTCGCCACCAGCTCCGGCGAGTGCTCCACCACCTTCGGCACCGGCTACGCCCCACCCTTCACCACCGGCTCACCACTCTCCTGCACCGGCGGCCACACCACCGGAATCGGCCCCAACAGCTTCGGTCCACGATGAGGAGCGCATGGTGGAGTTCGCTACTCCGCTGTCCCACGACGAGGACCGCGTCGACGCCTACCACGACGACGAGCCTCTGCGCTATCGTACCATGGACAACATCCTCGGCGAGCTGCCCGCCCTCGATCGCGCGCAGCGCGATCGCGAGGCGGAGCGCACTGGCATGCGACGACGGCGAGCCCCGCTCCTTCGCTGAGGCGGAGGGAGACGCGGCGTGGCGTGTCGCGATGAAGCAGGAGATGGACGCCGTCGAGCAGAACCGGACGTGGGAGCTGGCGGATCTTCCTGCCGGTCACCGCGCGATCACCCTTAAGTGGGTGTTCAAGCTGAAGCGGGATGAAGCCGGCGCCATCGTCAAGCACAAGGCTCGCTTGGTGGCACGAGGCTTCGTGCGGCGGGAGGTCGACCGATGACGCCGCACCGTCGCACGGATGGAGTCCGTGCGACTCCTCCTTGCGCTAGCTGCCCAGGAAGGCTGGCGTGTTCATCACATGGATGTCAAGTCGGCATTTCTTAACGGCGACTTGAAGGAGGAGGTCTACGTGCATCAGCCGCCGGGATTTGCGATCCCCGGCAAGGAGGGCAAGGTGCTCCGCCTGCGCAAGGCCCTCTATGGCTTGCGACAGGCACCGAGGGCGTGGAACGCTAAGCTGGACTCCACCCTCAAGCAAATGGGGTTCCAGCAGAGCGCACACGAGGCTGCAGTCTACCGGCGGGGCAAAGGCGGCAACGCCCTGCTGGTGGGTGTCTACGTCGACGACTTGGTGATCACTGGCACCAAGGATGCGGAGGTGGCGGCATTCAAGGAAGAGATGAAGGCCACCTTCCAGATGAGTGACCTGGGGTCTCTCTCCTTCTACTTAGGGATCGAGGTGCACCAGGATGATTCCGGGATCACGCTTCGACAGACCGCCTACGCCAAGCGCGTCGTTGAGCTAGCTGGGCTCACCGACTGCAACCCAGCTCTCACTCCAATGGAGGAGAGGCTGCTGAGCCGCGACAAGACGACGGAGGAGGTGGGCGCTCGCAGCATCGGCGTCTTGGGGAGCCTTCGCTACCTCGCCCACACACGCCGGACTTGGCATTCTCCGTCGGCTCGTTAGTCGGTTCATGCAATGACCGACGACGAGCATCGGCAGTCGTGAAGAGGATCATCCGCTACGTTGCGGGGACTCTTGACCACGGCCTCCATTACCCGAGGTGTCCCGCGCGCACACCGTCGGGTACAGCGGCAGCGACCACGCGGCGACATCGACACCAAGAAGAGCACAAGCGGGATTCTCTTCTTCCTCGGCAAGTGTCTCGTTCATCGCGATCGATCAAGCGGCGGTGGTGGCCCTGTCAGGTGTGAGGCCGAGTACATAGCGGCTTCCACCGCTCGACTCGAGCACTCGCTCGCTCGCTCGCTTGGTGATCTCCTCGGCGGGGACATCAAGCGGTGGAGCTCGTGGTGGACAGCAAGTCCGCTCTAGCCCCGCAAAGAACCCGTTTTCATGAACGGAGCAAGCACATCCGGGTGAAGTATCATTTCATCCGAGGCTGCTTGGATGAAGGAAGCATCAAGGCAAGCTACATCAACACCACGGATCAGCTTGCGGATCTGCTCACCAAGCCTCTTGGAAGGATCAAGTTCCTTGAGCTCTGCTCCAAGATCAGGATGGTTCAACCCTCCCACAAGACGACGCACAAGACTTAGGGGGAGAATGATGAATAAGTCTCTGTACTGTGGTCTTTGTGGGGCTGTGGTAGTTTTTGTTTTTTTGACTGCTTTAGGACAGCATCTGCTTTTAGGACAGCATCTGCTTTTGCTTTAGGACAGCATCTGCTTTTAGGACAGCATCTGCTTTTAGGACAGCATCTGCTTTAGGACAGCATCTGCTTTTAGGACAGCATCTGCTTTAGGACAGCATATTGACCGCTTTTAGGACAGCATCTAGGATAACACCTTAGCATATGCTTGGCTGGTTCTCAGCCTATAAATTTGTATCCCCAACCCCTCAGGTTGGCATGGCATTGTGTGAGAAATAAATAAGAAAATTGCCCCATCTCCTAGTGTCATCCTCTCCATGAGAGTAAGGATCTTGCTATCACCAAGAGCAAGAGTCCAACGACTAACACAGTGAACCATCAGTCACATCAATATCACGGTAGGGAACTCGAACGCGGATTTAGGTACGCACAAAATCTAAAACTGCACAAATGGATAACAAGAGCTTTTGCTTCTCATCTGAATATACTCTGGCTGCCGGCCCCTCGAAAAAGATAACAAGAACGTCCACTAATTACAAGTACTACAGCTGCACAAACCGGTTTCAGGATCAATGAATCCTGTACGATGTACGCACGGGTACAGTGAACTTGGTTGGTAAAGTGTGATTCGAATTTAGATCTGTGTATAAATCGAGTCATGTCAAACGTGGTAATGATTGGCGCAACTAACTCTTATTTTCTATTCTTTATATCTACCTTTGTAGTTGCACATTTTAGATACACCAAATTTCATCATGACTATAATTTCCCTGGTATAGTATGTTAAATCCGTATCTTCTATTCTTTTGGTCATTTATTTTTGCTGTGTATTTCATATAACTATTAAGCATATTACATCTCAATCACATATACGATATACGATCATACGGTACGTAGGACTTAGAACTATTGATTCAAGAAGAATTAACTATTTCTGCTTGCCGCTGTACTTGTTGGCGCAGCATACGAAAACCGCCAGATTGAGCGAGCAGAGCCCGGCGACGAGCCAGAAGAACCGATCGAGGTGGCCGTCGTCGAGGTCGTCGGTGATCCAGCCCCGCGCGTCGCCCCTCGACGTGAGGCTCGACACGACGGTGAGGGTGATCGAGCTGAGGTAGCTCCCCAGCGACCACGTCATGTGGCCGAGCGCCGAGCAGAGGCTCCTCATGGAGTCCGGCGCCTGGTTGTAGTAGAACTCGAGCAGGCCGACGTAGGCGAATACCGAGCTGGCGCCGAGCAGCAGGTACTGCGGCACCTGCCACACAATGCTCATCGTCGCCCCCTCATCGTCGGCCGCTGCTAGCCGCCTCGCCTCGACCGACGCCGCCGCGGCCATCGCCGCGACAGACAAGGTGAGCCCAACCCCGATGCGCTGCAGCTCCGAGAACCCCCTCTCGTTGCCGGTTAGCCGCCGCGCGATGGGGACGACCGCCCTGTCGTAGAGCGGCACGAGCGTGAGCACGGTGATGGCGTAGATCGAGTTCAGCGACGCCGGCGGGATGGCGAAGCCGCCGACGCGCCGGCGCATCGCGCGGCCTTGCTCAAGGAAGAGCGACTGCTGGACGAGCACCATGCAGTAGACGATCCCGGTGGCCCAGACGGGCAGCATCTGCAGGATCGCCTTCAGCTCCTCCACCTCCGTCGCCGTGCACAGCCTCCACGGCCGCGCCGCCTCGTCGGCCGACGACGCGATCGCCGCCTTGTCCAGGAACCTGAACACAAGAACAAAAATCAAGTTACCGTGTCAGGAATTTCGCAGGAATTTCGTGACAAACTCGATCATAACTACACACGCACGTACAAGGTACAACCTGAATGCAGTGGTGTGCTTTAGCTTCTGTCCTCCTCGTGGCGATTCATCATACAGGATGGAATCATCGAGTGGCAAGATCACATTCCTCTTCCTGAAAGCTGCAACGATCACCCGACAAGCTGTCACCACTGGGCTCCCCTGCGGCTTCTGATACCTGTACCTTGTAGAGCCCAGAAGGAAGGTCGCCATGGCCAATGCAGTGCCCAGAGCTGGGATCCCGAACCCTATCACCCAGCCATAGTTGTCCTGCACCCACACAACGCCCGTCCCTGCCGCGAGGCCGCCGACGTACATGGCGAAGTAGAACCAGTTGAAGAAGGAGCTCTTCTTCAGCCTCTCCGCAGGGTCGCCGCCGTCGAACTGGTCGGCGCCGAAGGGCCCGACGCAACTCTTGATGCAGCCGGCGCCGATGGCCATCATGTACAGTCCAAGGGAGAAGACGGCAGGCTGGATGCCGGGGTTGATGGCTGCGGGCGATGCTGCCGATAGCGCCATTGTGCCCATCCCCTTCATCAGCAACAAATGCGGCATGTCACTGACTTGGAAGATCATGCCAATGCAAATGACTTCTACCTCTAGCTAGATACTACCTCCGTTCTTTCCTACTTATCGTTTCACAGTCTCCAATACACTCAAGTGACCATTACTTTATCTAGTTATACGTTAGGAGAAATTATTCAAAAATATAATTATATCAAATTATTTTCGATGACAGATCTAGTAGTATCTTTTCTAAATGAAAAAAATCCAAGTAGTTTTGTCATACTAACACAGATGCAGCATATACTCGGACAAGAATTGAAGTTGACATCGAAGCTTTTTCTGAATAACGATGATCTCAATGGAAGATCCATAGGTCGGATCGGAGCTTACGACGAGGTAGACGGAGAAGAAAGCCACCGTTGTCCAGTATCTTCCGAGGCAGGAGTCAGCCAGCACAGCCCCGGCGAGAGGAGCGATGTAGCAAGTCCCTGCCAAATGGTGTAGCTCCTGGCCGCGGCGACGTTGCTCTGGTGCAGCTTTGCCGTGAGGAAGGTGACCAGATTGTACTGAATCCCGAAGAAGGACAGCTGCTCGAAGCATTCAGTCGCTGAAATTCACACCGAAATTTCAGTACAAGTCGCGCGCGCATCGATCGACAAGTTGGGTTCATGCAATAATGCGATCTTAAGGCGGGCGATCTATCGGAGATCGATGCTTTTACCAAGAATGAACGCGCTTGCTCTCCAGCAGCCGGTAGAGTGCCTCAATGCAGGATTTCCTTGGCATCAACAGATCCATCCCTTGTGTGGTCTCCTCTCTCCTGCAACATGGAAAGAAACAGCTTCTCTTTGTTAGAATTTGTTACCAGGTAGGCATGTGCTACTGCAACTCTGTCACAGTTGCATGATATATCATATATTTGCTTGGGATGGCATGGTTATCTTGGGATTGAAGAAAATTGAGGGTAGAGTTTACAACCACCTGGTACTCCACAAATAACGATATTTATATAAGATTTTGAAGTACTCAAGTTTAGTTTTGGAGGTGCGAATGTGCCCCTTTTTTTTCCTTAACTGAGAGTAAAAATGTTGCAGGAAAAATAATTTGTGAAGCTACATTTGTATACATCGCTGAAACAATCTAATAAACTGGTGCAACTAACATTCAATGGATCATGCGTAAATATGTAGCTAGTTTTCTTTTTTAAGAAATAAGGAAAAGTCTACATTGCGTTATACCAAACGGGTAGATATGCATGGTAAAAGACATCTGAAATTAAAGAACAAAGTAGCTAGAAAAGTTGTTAATTTAGGATGCAGAAGCATGCATTCACCTCGTTGACATTGTTAAGACCCACTTCGTCTGCCAAACAAGTCGACTTGTATGCTTCCATTTCTTTTGTCAGGTCGGAATTGGGCAATGCAACACATGCATGATGCATCCATATATACACTTCTAAATAATATAAACAAGAAACCACGCCAAGAAAAAAAATTCTAAGCAACACTCATGTAACATGAGGGGACAGCTTTGAAGGATCATTCAGTTGATCTCCATCTGAGAATCCGCATCTTAAGACAGCCTTCTCTCTGATAATTGATTTATTTATGATCCTTTTGGACTTGTTCACTTCATGATTGAACACAAGAATTTAAGCTGCATATATTGAGAACTTTGGAGCTTGATACAGCCTTACAGGTATAACTTTTGTGCACGAGTGAAATCCTGCAATATCCTACTTCAAATGTTTGGAAAAAGTTTGTTGTTGTTGACTTAAATATATGTAGACACAAGTTCATTCATCTAGAAGATATGTACTAGCTGGTTCTTAACAACTCAGAGCCAACTTGAAGATATGTTCCATTGTGAAAATGATTTGGCGCACTCCAGGGCCGCCTTGTTCATGATTCGTTGAGAGAGTATATATTGAGTAATTACTTCTCTAGCTAGCTACATATACTTAATCTCTGAAAAAAAAACCTCCAGTTAGCAACTGCTCTAGGCTAGGGCCAGAGAACATATCCTTGCCCACGTTTGCTAATTTTTTAAAACTTGCACGCCCAGGTTTTCAGATTTTTGTCTTGCACCAAAGTAAGGCTTTTATCTTGCGAAACATGAGGAAGTCATTGTAATACCACAAAACAAAAAATAAAAGAGAAGAGAGGAGTTCTGGGCTGGCTTCGGCCCAGCCCAGCCCAGCCCATGCCACTCCTCCCTCTCATAAGGGCAAGCCGAGAGGAGGAGGCCAACTCGAACCACTCCTTCCCCCCATGCTGAACGCCGCAGCGCCATCGTCCTTGCTGTTGATGCCAACGCTGCTCTGCCCTGCTGGCCACCGCTGTCACCCAGCTCTCATGCTCACGCTGCCGGCGCCGTTGTTGCCGCCACCGGAGTGCCCTTGTCGTTGCCCGCGCAACGCTATCGCCCCTCCGGACAACTCATCGCTCAGCTACGCGCTGCCACCCATAGCCTGTCACCTCCCTACTCCCCTACCATGCGGTGCCTCTACTCTCGCGCCGTGCAGGAGAGTGAAGTGGAGAGCAGGGAGTCGGTCGTGCGAGAAAGAGGGAGCCGGCCGATCGAGTGAAGGAAGAGGATGTGAGCCAATAATCCAGGCATGGGTGACTTGGAAGATGTGGGACCGAGTCATTCGCAAGACAGCGTTCTGCGTTTTTCAGAAGCTTCAGCATTTTCCTTTCCTGCAGTTTTCTTTCCTTCTTGTAATATGCGGTTTGCACAGAATCGTTTTAGCTCTTGTAATTGCGGATCGTGGGATGGCACGATTCAAAGTTGTTAGCTTTATATTTGGCATGTATTAGCGTTTACAGTTAACAGAAATCGGAGAAAATCGCCCCAAAACTCACGCTGTCTTTGAAAAACTCTGTTCTTTTGTTTTTCTCTGAATTACACTGTTCACCGTCCGAAACCTTTGCATCGGGTGGGATTTTAGAGTCTTGGGCTGAATCCAACATCTGGTATCAGAGCTCTAGCGTTGAAATCTCAACTCCACGTCAAAGATGGCGGTCGTTCCACAACAAGCAGCGAAGGAGAGCGGTGCGATGCCGTTCCACCCGCCGATGTTGAATCCATCTAATTACCCGGTGTGGGCGATTAGGATGGAAGCTATCCTTGATACTCAGGGAGTGTGGGAAGTTGTGGAACTGGCAGAGGGAGCACAGGTGAATGCAAGGAAGGACAAGATGGCGTGGGCGTATATTCTGCAGAGCATCCCCAAAGACGTTTTACTTCAAATCGCAAAGAAGAAGACGTCAAAGGAGATTTGGGACAGCCTCAAGACGAGGTACTTGGGAGCAGAAAGGGTGAAGAAGGCGCGCTTGTAGACGGTGAAGAGTGATTTTGATGCTCTTCGGTTAAAGGAGAATGAAACGGTTGATGAATTTGCCGATAAGCTCAGTGCAATGTCTAGCAAATATACTCTTCTCGGCACTACACTTGAAGATTCAGTCCTTGTCAAGAAACTGCTTGATTCTGTCCCCGACAAGTTTATCAATGTTGTCGCCGGGATTGAACAGTTTTATGACCTTGAGACAATGGCGTTTGGGGAGGCAATTGGGAGATTAAAGGCGTATGAAGAAAGAGCTTTGCGGATGCAAAGCAATTCTAGTAGCACTGATGGCCAACTTT
Organism: Dendrocalamus sinicus; assembly: GCA_036346575.1. Classification (NCBI taxonomy): domain Eukaryota; kingdom Viridiplantae; phylum Streptophyta; class Magnoliopsida; order Poales; family Poaceae; genus Dendrocalamus; species Dendrocalamus sinicus. Next base: position 241,783 of record JAYEVI010000414.1, on the reverse strand, counting down.
TGCTTACACATGCCGAATGGTAGGCACAACAGAAAGGTAACAGCGACGGCACTTCAACCGAAGGAAGAGGGCAACGTTCCAACAGCCCAGATCAGGCAAAGTGGCGTGGACGAGGCCGTGGGCAAGGAAGACGCGGCCGAGGGGCATCACACCAAGAGAAGACTGGGAGCACCAGTGGCGGTGGCCGGGGAACACGAGACAAAAGTAATGTCAAGTGTTATAGCTGCAGAAATATGGGGCATATTGCAGCTGAGTGCCGGAGCAAGCGGCAAGATGATGAAGCTCATCTCGTTTGTGCTGTTGACGAAGAGCCATCACTGATGTTGGCTGTGTCCCAGGAGGGAGCATACATTAACCAGGAGAGGCAAGCTGCTGTTTTGCTCAATGAAGAACGAATACTTCTAGAGCTGTACCGCGGCGACAAGCATGAAGAAAGTGAGGATATATGGTACCTGGACAACGGTGCTAGCAATCACACGACCGGGCGTCGGGAGAAATTCCTAAAGCTGGATGAAACCACCACCGGGAGGGTAAGATTTGGCGATGGATCCACTGTCCAGATCATGGGAAAGGGATCAATTGCCTTCACCTGTAAAAATGGAGATCAGAAGCTTCTCCAAGAGATATACTACATTCCCAAATTATGCAGCAATATCATAAGCATTGGGCAAATGACGGAAGATGGGAATATGGTGCACATGGCAGGAGATATCATGAAAGTATATGGCAGAGACGACAAACTGTTGATGCAGGTGAAGAGAACAAAAAATCGCCTGTACAAGATAAGTTTGAAGACTGAAAACCCAGTGTGTCTGCTGACAAGTCTTGAAGATCCAGCGTGGCTATGGCATGCGAGGCTTGGCCATGTAAATTTTCATGATTTAAGGCTTCTAGGGGAGAAGAAGATGGCAGTCGGTGTCCTGGAGATGTCCCAGCTGAACAAACTCTGTGAAGCCTGTGTAAGTGCAAAACACGCAAGGCTGCCATTCTCAAGACAGGAGAATTTTAGAGTGGAGAGGCCACTTGAGCTCCTCCATGCTGACATATGCGGACCGATCTCTCCCTGTACACTTGCTGGTAACAAATATTTCCTCCTGATCATTGACGATTACACTCGGTGGATGTGGGTGTATGCGCTTCCAGCAAAGAGTGAAGCTTTCCAGGCATTCAAGAGATTCAGAACCCTAATTGAAAACAAGACTGGGCACAGGATCAAGACACTCCGGACGGATCGCGGAGGTGAATTTCTGTCCACTGAGTTCACTCGGTATTGCGAAGAGGCTAGGATTGAGCGGCATCTCACAGCTCCTTAGACGCCTCAGCAAAACGGTGTTGCGGAACGCCGTAACCGCACCGTGATGGCCATGGCAAGATCACTGCTCAAAAGCATGCGAATACCACGAGGTTTTGGGGGAAGTAGTTAGACACGCTATCTATCTGTTGAATCATCTCCCAACAAAGGCATTAGGAGAACGTACTCCATTTGAAGCATGGGAAGGAAGGAAGCCTCACCTCGCCCATATGAAAGTGTTCGGTTGCACAGCATACGCGAAGAACATTGCTCCTCATCTCAAGAAGCTTGAAGATAGGAGTACACCCATGATGTATTTGGGTGTAGAAGAAAATTGCAAAGCACATCGGTTGTATGACCCCTGAAGCGGTAAGGTGCAAGTAAGCAGAGATGTTGCATTTCAAGAAAGTCTTGAGTGGAGGTGGGATGTAGGAAATGGTGGAGAAGAAGAGCAATTGGTTGTTTTTGACAACCTCCACTCGGATAGCTTGCACACTGCAACTGAAGCTGAAGCAGGCTCGGGAGAAGCAATGCCTGTCATAGGAGAAGCTCAGGGAAACTCTCCATCTATTGTAGCAGGTGCTGGATCGGGAAGCATGTCATCCACAGCCAAGATGCCAAGCCCTTCTACACCACAAATAAGTGTTGGTACATCCATTTCATCTCAGGTATCGTCATCACCAGAGTCACTCGGTGGACCAGTGCGTTATCGATCAATTGCAGACATTTATGCCAACTCTGAAGAAGTAGCAACTGCCGATGAAGAAGAAGAGGGGAGGTTGATGCTGGCAATGTCTGAAGAACCCTCTAATTTCCAAGAAGCATCGGCTGAGCACTATTGGTTTGAAGCAATGGAGGAGGAGCTAAAGTCCATTGAAAAGAATGGAACCTGGACTCTAACCGAATTCCCTGCAGGCCACAGACCCATTGGATTGAAATGGGTGTTTAAACTGAAAAAGGACTCGGATGGTCAAGTAGTCAAGCACAAAGCAAGATTGGTTGCTAAGAGATATGTGCAGAGGCATGGTATTGACTTTGAAGAAGTTTTTGCACTGGTTGCTAGACTTGACACAGTTCGAGTAATTCTTGCTCATGCCGCTAACCAGGGCTGGGAAGTGCATCACTTAGATGTAAACTCAGTATTTCTTAATGGTGAATTAGAAGAGGAGGTTTATGTCACTCAACCAGAGGGATTTGAGGTGAAAGATCAGCTGCACAAGGTGTATAGACTGACAAAAGCGTTATATGGGCTATGGCAGGCTCCATGCGCATCGAACACTCGGCTAGACAGAAGTCTGAAGGAGTTGGGCTTCAAGAAGTGCGCTTAAGAACAAGCAGTCTACACAAAAGGGGAAGGAGCAACCAGGGTCATTGTAGGAGTGTATGTGGACGATCTCGTTGTGACAGGAAGCAGCACCATTGAGGTCTAGAAGTTCAAAGAACAGATGATGGCTGAATTCGAGATGGGTGATCTGGGTCTCCTCTCCTATTATTTGGGAATTGAAGTAGAGCAGCAGATGAGAAAGTTCATTCTCAAACAGTCAGCTTATGCCAAAAAGATTCTGCATCAGTTCGGTATGGAAGACTGTAATGCCACAAAATTCCCAATGGAACCGAAGATGAGGTTGCACAAAGACCCTAAAGGGGCTCCAGTTGACACCAGGGAGTACAGACACATGATCGGTTGTCTCAGGTATCTATTGCATATACTGCTAGATCTTTCTTATGCTGTCGGTATGGCAAGCAGGTACATGGAGAGACCTACAGCTTTATACCACAAAGATGTGAAGCAGATTCTCAGATACTTAAAGGGGACAATTCACTCTGGGCTCTCTTATGTGAAGGGAAATAGTGAAGAGAGTATTTTTGGTTACTCTGACAATGATTTGTCGGGTGATCTTGATGGGAGAAGAAGTACAAGTGGCATGGTTTTCTACTTGAATGAGAACTTGGTAACCTGGAACTCCCAGAAGCAGAAGACGGTGGCATTGTCTTCATGTGAGACCAAATTCATGGCAGCCACAACCGCAGCTTGTCAGGCGTTGTGGCTGAGAAGTGTTGTCAGTGAACTGACTGGAACGGAGGTAAAGCCAGTCATTTTGTTTGTTGATAATAAATCGGCAATAGCTCTTATGAAGAACCCAGTTTTTCAAGGCCGCAGTAAGCATATAGACACAAGGTTCTACTTTATTAGAGAGTGTGTGGAGAAGAAGCAGATACTTGTGGAATTCGTCAATTCTGGAGAACAGCGGGCAGACTGTCTGACGAAGGCCTTGCCGGGAGTGAAACTTGGTGCTATGCGTTAGCTAATTGTCATCCATGATCTGAATCCATGCCAGGATTAAGGGGGAGAATGTGAGCCAATAATCCAGGCATGGGTGACTTGGAAGATGCAGGACCAAGTCGTTCGGAAGACAGCATTCTACGTTTTTCAGAAGCTTTAGCATTTTCCTTTCTTGTAGTTTTCTTTCCTTCTTGTAATGTGCGGTTTGCATAGAATCGTTTTAGCTCCTGTAATTACAGATCGTGGGATGGCACGATTCAAAGTTGTTAGCTTTATATTTGGCATGTATTAGCGTTTACAGTTAACAAAAATCGGAGAAAATCACCCAAAAACTCTCGCTATCTCTAAAGAACTCTGTTCTTCGGTTTTTCTTTGAATTACACTGTTCACCATCTAAAACCTTTGCATCGGGTGGGATTTTAGAGTCCTGGGCTGAATCCAATAGAGGAAAGAAAAGGAAGAAAAGAATGAGGGGGCTTAGCCGAGAGGAGGAGAAGAGAGAGTTGACTGGCCAAAAGAAGAGGAAAAAAGAGAAAAAGTGGAGAGAAAAAGAAGAAAAGAAGAAAAAGAGAAAAAAGAAGAAAAAGAAAAGGAGAAGAAAAGAAGGGGAAGGCTAAACCAACGTCTGATCTGCTAGATCTGGCCAAGAAGAAACAAGAAGGTTCTCCAATCCAGTTATTTAAGGCTAGGGTAACACCTCAAATTCCTTTCCCCTGCTTGTTTTTCGATTTATGTAGAGGTCAGAGTGTCGATTAGCGAGATTGATGCATGGCATGGTTAGAATATAACTAGTAGGTGGAATTCATATGCAATGCCCTCTACAGAGGTTTTGAGAATATTTCGGGGTTAATCCAAGAACTTGGTATACTAGAAACTTGTAGCTAAGCTATTAGCTATATGTAGAATGCTAGAACACCAATTTTGGCACAACAATTTGGAAGATAAGCTTCTGAGATGACTGCTCCCTGGTATGGGATAGCACGGCCGTCGGGGCTAAAAACAAGAGTTTCATGGCGTAATCTTTAAATTGTGACAACTAGACCTACATGAGTAAGTTCATGTAGATTCCAGAACTCGGATTGCTTGCTATGCTAGGTTTCAAGATTGAACGCTATGTTTTTTCTAACCATCGGGTCAGGAGGAAGGTGCCTAATTCAATAGTTTTGTATGTGTCGGGTTTGCGCATAGGAACGATGCTTTTCGTATGTGTGCATGTATTCATATGATGTATTGAGGTGGGTTGATGCTTGTTTAGGTGGAGGTTCAGGTTTGGTGGTATTCACGCATCGTCCACAAGGTTAAATAGGCAAGTGCATGGTAAAGTGAGAAATTTGGGGCAGTGATTGCTATTGGTTGAATTTTGATACACTACCTACCATGCCACCATGAGTTGATTATTTCTATCTACATATTGATAAATGATGAGTAATGGTACATAACATGGATAACTGATGCTGATTTGTTGTCGAATAATGGTTAATGGAAAAGTTACATTGCAAGCATTCATGTCTTGAAAATAGATAGTCTTTATGGCATATATGGTCTACTTTTTATGGACATCTCGCGGGAGTGGGAAGACTAAGACCTATTTCAGTAGTCACTCCACGAGATTGGAGATTGAGATCCCTATATGAAAAAGAATGGGCTAATGAGGTTCTCGTATGAAAAAGAACAGGCTATCTAGGTCCCTGCATGAAAAAGAGCGGGCTTAGGTGAGCGTCGATGAGTGCTCGCTGCACTATACTGGTATAAGCTAAAGAAATTAAAAGAGATGTGCATGTGCATATGCATTTGCATTGTGTCAAAGATAAGGTGCAAATGTATAAGAAATGGTTGTTGAGAAAATGAAAGGAGTTAAATCATAATTGTTGGTTAAAAAGAATGTTGATGGTTAATGAATGATACATGTAATTATTGTTTACAGTTTTGCTATGTACTTGTCGAGTCTTGGATTCATGCTTGCTTTGTTATGGTTTGTTGGTAATCCTTTGAGTCGTCATGCATAAGGAAGGGGAGTTAGCATATCCACGCCACATTGCAAACACTAAAGCTATCCGTACTTCCTAGATAATCACCGTTGAATGTTGTATATCTAGTTTGGTAAGCTATCTCATTGTGGTTGAACCTTAGGATGTTGTATGCTATGATGGACTTTCTACTATCCAGTTGTGAGTGTTTCTCAAGCGTAGGTGTCTTGAGCGTTCTTGGGTGCAAAGTCTTTAAGTTTTATTTATGTTATGTCTATCATTGTTATGGAGTTGTCTCTAATGCAGCTTGTTCTTTATATATTGCTTGTCCCTGTTTGTGGACATATAAACAAGGGATGTGCTGCTGAAATTTTTAATAGTTGTTTGTATACGTTATTGGAGATTTGAAGGACCATGTGAGAAGATCGAGGATAATGTTATGATGAACGATTACAAGTTTTGTGGAGTGGTTGTTCGATTTTGCAAAGATTGTATTTTGTTTAGATCATTTTTTGAATTTTTTTGGGAAACGGTAGTACCATTGTTTGGTGCGGTCATACCGCCATGTGGTAGTACCATAGCATGGTGTCGGTTATACCGCTAGACGATAGTTCTGATTTTTACTAGGTAGTAGCTAATTTATAGAGAGGCCCAATTGCGAGGTGTGGTAGTACTGGCTTGTGTGTGTGGTAGTATCGTTCTAGAGGGAACATTCTTGGATTTTGGGAAATTGAATCATGGGTCAAGTTGGGTTGATCTAGGTCAGTGCATTAACATTGCATGAAGCATGTTTCAACTAACATGGGTCAGGTTGTAAAGAACTTGTTAGCTTAACTCAAGGTCTTTAGCTCATATCTCATTATGGAGTTTAGGTTCAAGATTTATCTTTGGTTTTAACATTGCCTATATTAAATTCTTAATCTTTTCAACTGGCTTTGGTTTACCATGAATCCTACTACAATTTCTCCTACCTCTGTCTCTAGATGATAAATTTAACAACCTAGCATAAGACATGGTAAGATATAAAGCAAGATATCATGTCACATAAGAATAATAGTCAAAACTCCATGTATTTATATTATAATGCAAGTTACTGAATTTAAAATGCAATATGATACAATGGATACAAAAGAGTCAAACTCACCCTCAAACACAGGCCAAAAAAACTAATAACCCCTAACTCTCCCCGCAAAGAGCAAAATGAGAAGAATCCAGAGACTTAGTGAAAATATCTACACCTGTTATCAAACTCTGCAAAGTAAAGCACAACATCACCCTTCTCTACATGGTCTTTAAGAAAATAGTATCTAATATTAATGTGTTTGGTCCTAGTGTGTTATACTAGGTTTTTGGCAATGTTTGTGGCACTAGTGTTATCATAGAAAAGAGAAGCACCATCTAAATCCAACCCATAGTCCTGCGGAGTAGATAAAATCTAGATAACCTAAAAACAGCTACTAGCAGCAACTACATACTCCGTTTCGAGCTTATGTGCTTTAAAAAGCATGTATAAGTGTACATGTGTGAGTAAAACCCATGTGTGGGGCTATCGGGTTTCTCCATTGTGCTAAGTGGATAGTAACCACTAAGAGTTAGATGCGGCTAGCTAGCATATCTATTTAATAGGTTGAGATGGATACTTACGGTTAACTATCCAACCTATTTCTTTTGTGCTCTCTTATTTAGGGTTAGGGTTTGAGAATTGAGTGCTTGGTGTGCTCTCTATCCCCTAAGGTATAGTAGCTATAAAACTTTCTTCAAGTAGCAATAAAATCAATATTTGATCATCTCTATGGTTGTCTCTTGTTTTGGTTGATTTGCCCTTGATTTATTTGTTTTTTCCTTTCCTTCCATCCTTTCTTAATCTTGTTGTGCCAAGGACGTATGAGAGATAATATCTGAAAATCAGTCTCCACCCATCTACGCATTTTGGTAGCAAGTTCATCAAGAAACTCGATTTTTACATACTTTTTATTTTTCAAGTGATTTCTTGATCGGAGGGTTTTTGGAATTATTTCTTCGGTGTTCTTACTTGCTGTGATATGTAGGAACATATCTAAAGTCATCTTGGCCATCCTCTGCCCACGAGCAAATCTTGGTCATCGATTTTTGCCCACCAGCTTAAATGTGACATTAGTCACCATTATTTCCCACAGACGCTACTAGTTGCGTTAACACAATCGACCCTCGGGTTTGCCTTTAAGGACAATTTTATCCCTAATCCATTTTCCACCGGAATTATGTCATAAGATCAACTCAGAACTCTATTAGCCACACAAATCTTTATGATCACCCTATTACCAACATATCAACCATCTCACTATAAATATAAGCCTAATAGAGCTTCAGGTTATGAATTTAACCTTCGATTCGAGAGCAAGGGATTCCAATCCTTCAGCAACCCTCCAAAGTTAAGAAGTCTACCAAATTTAAACATCCAAAACAGAACAGAATTCCAACAGCTTTCCTTCTTCAACCAGACAGGACTTTAGAATGAGTTCCCACTCCCCCAAAATAACTACAAAACTCTCCCAAAATAACTACAAAACTCTCCCAATACGGGATTCACTCTTTCAATGATGTAACGCCTAGACAGGAGAATCATTCCCTCTGGCCTTAGCATCACATCACAACAAACATATTAGGCAATTAACACCAAGAAAATGGAGAGATGCAAAAAAAAATCCAAATGTTACATTACCCTAGTCGACATGTCTGGGCCCACTTTAGACTCCTAAATCAAGACGGCCGAAATTACATATTTGGGAAACGCTCAGGACTCACTCCTGAGTACGCCTAGGACTTCGTTCCTAGGTACGCCCGAAACTTACGCGCTCGGGAGTGCCACGGACCACTCGTCCAGGAAATCTCATATGCAGAAGTGAGGAAAGTCAGGTAGCACTCATGACACAAGCACAGAAATCAGTCGATGAATCATACGGTTCTCCTGCCGTACCTCCAAGCATTCATCATTAATAGGAACTGAACATGGCCCCCTTCGAAGTCATGAACTCCAAATGATAATGCATTCCAAAACACAAAGCATTTCTTCTAAATACCAACATAGAAATCAATTAAAATTCTTTTCCCCATAACAACGTCAAGCCAGTACCTCTTGTACTGGTTGCACAGATTAGCAAATGTCTATTCGCTAGTACATAAGTTATTAATTTGTAGTATCCCATCTTGAACCTTTCCACTGCTCACCGGATACTTTATCACTTGCTATACAAAACAACGCAATCATAACGACTAACAAGTACGCATACCACAAGATGTGGTCAAGGCTCTTGATCAACAGATCCACTATCAATAAATGATCCCATGAGCACCTAATTCCAAGGCGCTAACTAATCCCCACCAGCTCGACTTTAAGGATGATCAATCTCCTAGATTTTTGCACACATCATATGAACTTCCGTAAACCACAGTTACTTTTAAGCATAGAATCCATCTGTTCTACTTCCGTAGGTGTGCACATTATTTCCTACAAAATGCAATGGCCACTCCACCAACTCAGGCTTGGATATTGCTACCAAAGTTATTAAAATGTCATTAACTTCTTCCTCAGAATTTAAGTCTCACACGACTTTACAACAATTCTTCTCCATTCAATCTAGCTGGGAAACTATCCGACATCAAGATTCCTATTCTAGTCCTCCCAACTAATTCCAGTAGAGTTATAAAATCATAACTATTAAAACCTTTCCAAAACTTCAATCATGATTAAAATAATCAATCATGGTGCGGGGTTGGCGGACTTAGTTTTATAATCATTCACCTATTACCAATTGAAAGGATAACTCCAGATGAGGGATTTTCCATCAAGCCTTTTTTTTGGCAAGCCTAGATCGCCTAGCTAAGTTTATCGATTGCAACCAAAGCAAAACCAATCATTCGATGTAGCTCAATAGTCTAAGCAATCGTAATCACCAACTGGTTCACCAATAATTCAAATCCATCTGTTAAGTAGAAATGGATCGGCCTTATGCCGCTACTCCTCATGTAACTACTAAATCCCCATTGGATTCAAATCAACTTTGATCCCACAACCATAACTAAAATTAATTACTCTCCTAGGTTCTCACTATTTAGAATACCATGTCCTACCATCTTGTTACTTTAATCACCATATCCCACATACGCCTAACGGCCTAATCCAACACTTCAACCACTATTGGATATTGCCTTCTCTAAAAATATTGGTTTCATCATGCAAGTTACTCCAATCATTCATATAATCAAAATTCTCCCAAAAAATAGACTTGCATGGAATATTCCCCACTATCGGGTATTTATCAAACAACTCAACGAGTTGCTAACCAAAAGGAACCAATTTCCTGGAACTGAAGCAAAACATCCCTACCTCAATGCCACAAATGGCAACATGACCAGGCCTCTCCAGTGGCCGCGATCTCAGTCTCTATTGCATCGGTATACGACACAAGCACGGCAAAGTCCCGTAGGACACACAAATAACAAGTTCAAATGATTGCTATCAACTCACAAGCATCAACATCAAGCATTACAAATCAACAACATGACTAACAGTAACGAAAATGCAATGCTTGACCCAATCCCATCCTTCTGTGCACACATCCGCGTGCTTTAGCTCTCGGCATCTCTATTCAAGACAGATAGCCAATCACACAGGTAGCCTACAAACATCCATTTCAACAGCACAAATCAACATCAAGGCGGCGAAAGCGCAAATGCAATGTAAGTCGCATTCCCCATCCTATGGTGCACCAGTGTGTCAAATTTTTAATTTAATTATTAGGCCTATGTCAAATTTTAGTTGAATAATTAACCTAGATCGTCAAATTTCTTTACCATGGACCTAACGCCCGCTCTGATACCAACTGTAACACCCCGCCCATCCTCTAGGCCAGAATGCTACCACCACTGCATACTCATACCATTTTATCAACACTAGAAGAATTTAAACCAATACTAATATAATCAGGTAGCAGCGAACACATACAATATAGGTTTAGTTCATTAGGTGTTCACTCTAGCAAACTAGTAGAGACTAAAATAAGTTGACAAAAGAGTAGTTCAGAAAGTGTTGCTGGTTCGTGCATGTTGTTCATGTGCTACTCCCGCCCATGCATGTCGCCTTCAGGGGTCACCTAAAAAACAAACAGAGCAAGGGTGAGTCAGAAGACTCAACAAGTACATAATAGAACAATAGACACCACCAACATAAGTAATACATAATCCATATGTATTATCACATTCGTATCGTCATCCTCTTAGCCAAACATTGCCATGCCCTTAATGCAATGCATCATTACTCTACATGCTCTTTTGTTCTTCACATTGCAAGTACGGGTACTGCCGAGTGAACACCCGTCGATGTTCACCCATCGTGGGCCCGCCCTCATAGGCACGGGACCCTCCACTCCGTGGAGGCCTCACCAAGTAGGTCTTACTCAAGAGCACTCGGATTAGTCCGCTAGCCTTACTCATAGCTAGGGACTTTCTCACCGCCCTCACTCTTGAGTGCTCTTCATGCAAATGCATATGCCCATGATCATAATCACGCTCATCATTAACATTATTAACAGATAAGCATCATTGCCTACCTCACTCCATCATCATTGCCATCATTTACCATGCAACCTTATGTCATGTAAACATCACCTTTCCACATAGATTCATGCAATCAACGCATTTCCACATAAATATTATCATATCACGTAAATATCGCATATTCATAAACCTTGGTATACCGCTCTACCATGTACTTGCCTGTTAACCAAATGGAGCGGAATGACGTGCGGACGGCATCGACTCGGGGCCTCCACCTGGACAGGCAATTAATCCGACTTAACGCTTCATAATGAAACCAGTTATTAAAATAGGCGACGATGGCCCCACACGGATATCCTGAACCTGGCGTAAAATGCCCGGGATTAAGGATTCGGCAAGCAGGTACAAAACCCTTTTTTTTCTTTCTTTTTCTCCTCTTTTCTTTTTTTCCCCTCTTCTCCTTTCTCTTTCCTTTTCTTTCCTTTCCCCATTTCTTCTCTTTTTTTTCCTTTCTTACCCGGCCGGCCCACGTTCCTCTTTTCTTTTCCCACCCAACCCTCTCTCTCCTCACCTCCACTCGGCCGAACCGGCCTCCTCTCTCTCTTGTTCGGCGACGCCCCATCCCCACGGCCGCTCGGCCAGCGGCTCGGCGGCGGCGTCGGCGCGTGGCCGAGCGGCTCGCGGTCCCGAGCCACCACCGGTCGGCCCGTGCGCCTCTCTCTCGCCGACTGCGCCGAGGGTTCCCCCAGGCGGCACGGCGGCACATGGCCGTGCTAGGGCCCCCCACCGGCCCCTAGCTCCCGCCGGCCACTCCTCCTCCACGCCCCCACCCCTTTCTCTCTCTTGGTGGATAGCCGCGCGGAGGGGCTCTGGCTCGAGGAGGAGGGGCGTGCCGTCGGTGGCTCTTCCTCGGCTAGCCGGCCGTGGCCAGATCCGGCCGGCCCTGCCGTCGGCTGCCTACCCCCTCACTCTTCAGCTCTTCACCTCGGACCCGGCCAACCCGGGCCAGATCCGCCGCTCCCTGCGCGTTGAGCTCGCCGGCCACGGCTTGCAGCCGGCCGGCCGCTCCCCACTGCTACCAGGGTAGTATGCCTCCCCTTCCCAAACTCTATGCTCTACTTTTACCATTGTGTGCTATGGTGTGCTGTGGAGGGAAGTTGTTTGCACTCACGGGTGGCTTGCGCGTTGGTTCGACGGCCGTCGACGTCCCCCGTCGTCGGCAACGAAGCCCTCACTCTCGGCCTTCTGAGCTCCTTGGGACCTCCTCTTCACCTTGCCTTCCTCCTTGCCTTTCCTCTCTTTCTCTCGGCTGGGGAGTGAAATGATGTTGCTTGGCTTGGTTCTTGAGGCTGTGGCAGAAAAGTGGAGTGGGTGCAGTGGCTGTGCTGTCTTGTCTACTTAAGAAGCATGGCTACCACACTCACTGCAAAATGTCGCTTCTACCCCTCCCTTTTTGCCTTGGCTGGCTATGGCCCTAGGGGCTTTTTGGTCCAACAGCTGCCCTACACTATTTGGTGCTCTTTTATGACATCAGGTAAATCGGTAACTGGTAAGAATAGAGTTTCCTGCCGAATGACGAAAGCCCACAACGCGAGACGGTGCCGACCGGCCCTGGACGGTCTGGGAACCCCTGAGAGCGCTACTTTTAGTCGCTTTCTAGGCGGTGCCGACCGTCCCTGGGTGGTCAGGGAACCTCTGCGAGCGTTACTTATTCGGCGTTCCAAAAGCCGATGGGTCTGACGGCAAAACCACCCCTCTATTTCCTTAACTCTCTCTTTTGAAATTTAGTGGTATTACACTAGGGCACTGGGTTGCATATTACCTTAACATTATTGCATATAGAATTAAATTTAAGGTTTTTATGGATTTAAAAGCAATTAAAAAGTATTTTCAACACATCCGATTTGACTGTTAGATTGCTGATGGGACCTTCGAAGCAGCGCAATCGTTTTATCTGTTCACTCAGATGTTGGATTTCAAAAGCAATGGTTTCAAGTGGGCAACCTTAGGTTGCATCTGCATTGTGCGTCAGCCTCGCTGCCATTCGTAAGCCCAGCTCCCGACCCGTCTGAAGCATATCTGGCACTCGTGACTACGGAAGCAGCGAAAAATGACGTGTGTTACCTGCCGCGTCCGATCACTTTCTGCCGCTCACCCTCAGCCAGTTAACCGCCTTGCCCTCGTCGAGTCGTGAAGGTATTCCGTTGGTGGCGCAGCCGCAGGTAAACACGCCCGGCGTCGCAACTGAGTTCGCCGGAGAAACGGCGGGACTCTGCACCGTCTCCGGCACCTTCTCGTCGGACTCAGCATCTGGTATGCGATGTGCTAACTCTTCATTTCGGTTTCACCATCGGTGACTTCATTCTTGGATGATCTACCTGCTGCTGCTTGGTCCTTAATTTTTCTCCTAATTCTAGTTACCTAGATACGGAATCCGCAGAGTTCGATTGGGCCGAAAGACCGAATATGCCATCCGAAAATCAGGCGCACGGCGACACGCTCTGTTTCACAAAGAAGATGTTACATGCAGAGTTGATTTGCTCTAGCTTATTGCAAAACGGTCATTGCGTAATAGTATGATCTATTGCAAAGAGCATAGAAGAATCTCAGGCCTTTTTCGAATGGGAATAGCTGCTTAATTACTGGTTACCGTAGATATCGTAGAACATGGGAAACTGATTGCCTTTTACCCAGACAAGCTGCTTGGGTCATGTGAATTTTCCATCGCAAGAAGTCTCATTGTTATCTTGTTGGACAAAGGGCATCCAATAGTACTCAAGTTACATACAGTGATGCATCGACATGCTTGTGCTGTTATGCTTTTCTGACAAAGTTGTAACAGAAAAGTTGTAAAATGAACTATTGATAGTGCCATAGTTCTTCTGTGTGGCAATTTGCCAATAAAAAAGAAATATTTATTAGAAAGTTCCTTTGTTGGTCATATAATTGTTAATTCTATGTCAGGAACAGCGGAATCTGATTAATACATTTAATCACTAATTGCACAAGTGTACTGAATGAGTTACAGCACAGTAATACATTTATTTTGAACCAAGGGAGACCTCCCTTGCTTCTATTTGAGGAAATTTGATTTTAATGTAGAAGCAGACACAACCACACTCATAGTTGTCAGAAAAAAACCCAGCTAGAGCGATGCGAGCGCTTCTGCGATCAGCGACTCAGTCCGGCTGGTTTTTCAGTCCGGCTACAGTAACTGAACGTTTTTCAGTTCTGAATAACAGACCCAGGTTCAGGCGAGAACTGCGAGTGAAAGGCAATAACGAAAACGAAATATACTGGCTCAGTTTGTGCTGCAAAACTGCCGCAGCTTTTCTGTTTCTTCAGTCCCATTTATTAGCAACTGACTGCAAACAACCATTTCTGTTACAAAACCGAAATACTCGTGAAATACTCTAACTAAACAGAACTACTCCCCGTTGAATCGTTCACGCAGGACCGAATCAAGCGGGTGCTAACTCAACTCAAGAAAACTAAATAAAACTAACAGGAAACGACAGACTGACGAAAAAACCGACAATACTACAATCTGACGGAAATCCGACAAGAGCTGAAACGCTGAACTACTGAAGACATTATTCCAGATACTAAGCGATAATCAAGACTTATTTCAACAAGGGAAATTTTACCATCCTTGAGGGGGAAGAGGTACCAAATTTGAGCCGTTGATCACACTGATCGAACGGCTGAGATTTGGCAGTACCTAGTGGTACCGGACGCGAGGTACCAAGAGGTACAAGGTACCAAGAGGTACCAAATTTTGAGCCGTTGATCACACTGATTGAACGACTGGATCTAATTTGGTACCTCTTGGTACCTCCTCAAGGATAGGAAAACTGCTCTTTCAACAATAGTTGCCTATCTTATTCCACAAACACAATCTCACACCACAGCACCTGTCAATTCATTATCACATGGCTTGCGACTCTGTTTATACCAAGATCTCTTCAACATGACAAGACGCTCTGCTACATCTGTCATCTCTGGTCTTTGCTCCACATCAAGATTTAGACATTCCACAGCAATCGCTACAAGACTATCAACAAGCTCCAAATCTTTTGGTGCTGCAATTTCATCGTCAAATAGCTCAGTTGCTCTCTTCTGCATTTTGTGAGCATCAAGAAAATTCTTAACTAAGCTGCTGTTGTCAGAATACGTGGCCTTCTTCCGGCTAATAAGTTCCAAGAGCACAATTCCAAAACTGTAGACATCACTTTTATCACTTAGTAGGCCTGTCTGTAGATATGCTGGATCCATGTAACTCATGTCACCAATGACAGAATTGGTGTGTTGTTTATCTATAGCGATCAGCCTCGATATACCAAAGTCAGAGATCTTTGGTACGAAACTATGATCCAAAAGTATATTAGCTGGTTTAACATCACCATGTAAGATCTTACTGGTGGTTTTTGAATGCATATAAGCTAGACCTTCTGCTGACTCTGCAGCAATATTTAAACGTCTATCCAAATCAAGTGGAACCCTGCTGCTTCCATGAAGAATTTCGTCGAGGCTACCTTTGGGGAGGAACTCATAGACCAGCATTGGGATGTCAACTTCTAGGCAACAACCTATAAGCCTAACAATGTTCTTGTGGATCACTCGAGATTGGATGTTGACTTCATTTGCAAATTGTTCATTATGTGTGACACTTCCATTAATGGGCTTCTTTACTGCAACTAGTTGATTATCAAGAAGGCCCTTGTAAACTTCACCAAAAGCACCTTTTCCAACGAAATTGCTTGTTTTTAAAATTGGCTTGAGATCCTCCCTTCTGTAAATCTTTATATTTCTTGCGTTTTCTAATGTAGGTCCTCCATTTTTTATGAAAAATTCTCTCATCTTCCTTTTCTCTTGGCGAAGAAGGATAAGGAACACCAAAAGTGCAATAACAAATAAACCACCTATTGCACCTACATGAGGAACAAATAAGAAACTGCATTATGTATCTCATAGACTTCATATAATTTAATATATCAGAAAAAAATAAAATTGTTGATGGAGTTGCTGTAATTATTTGCAATGCAGAAGTATCTAGAGCAATCACAAATTTGAGTGCTGACTTGCTAACTTGTCATGAGACTTGTTGATTCGATTGGTTCAATGAAATACTACGGTCACATGGAGGGACAATTTGCAAATAATCTTTATAACTCAAATGCAAGTTTGCTCTTGATACATCTCCATTTTGGATTTTGTCATGTCTAGGTATAATCATGCAAACAATCCTGTGGATACTTGTATCATGGATTTGTAAACCAGATTTGGAGGTCTTGAGAAGGAAGCCTTCAGATTCAGTTTTTTGTGAATTTAAAAAGCGATGCTATGCCTAAAGATACCGCGAACTTAACTACGACCCCAAAATAGGCCGTTGTTATCTTATTGCTAATAGCTTGCAGCTGTGATATCTGCAGCTATGCAACATTTTAAGTATTGATTTTCCATTCTTTGTCACTTTGTGATAGAGTCATGTTTAGAATATGATTTTATTTAATATCGAGTTTTAAAAATGAATTATTTTCAATTAAAATTGGGATGGAATAATATATTCGATTGACTAGTCAATATCTGCATGTGGTTTTTACCCAAATTTAGGATTATGATATTATTGTATTCAGTTTCTAAAATTATTATTCCCGTATATGTGTTTTGATAACATCTTTTAGTTTTAGATAACACTGAATAATGCTTATTAAGAGCAACTCCAAGAGAAGAGCTAAATTATTTTCTAAAGGTAAATTTGGCTATTATTGGAGAAAAAACGTTTCCAATAGACTCTGTAAATGACTCTTCAAATTTAGTAGCTCTCCATCCCTCCTCATTCGCTCTCTATTTTTGGATAGCCTACCTCGCTCACCGTCCAGCCTCTTGGCGCGGTCGGCGTTTCCTTCCCGTACGCTGCGCCCCATTCCCGCGCGTACGCGACCCACCGCGCGCCCTCTAGTTTAGATAGCCTGTTGGAGTAGTCTTATTTTTTTGGGTGAGATTCATTTTAGAGAATAGCTAAATCACTAAATTTAGATACTTCTTTTGGCTAATCTCTTGGAGTTGCTCTAAATACTCAAATATGTGAGGAACTTATCCATCATGTGACCCTCAGGCTTGGCCAAATCTGATCCATCCATCCCCTTTTGACGATTCTTGTAAAATTTTAGGGTTATGATATTATTATATTGCAGTTCCAAAATTTAGGGACTCAAGTTATCCTATTTGACAAGTTTACGGACCACGGTGTATTTTACACTTGATATTAATTGCACCTAGATATGAGTGGACATGTACTAGATATGAGTTCAACGAATTACTGGTAGTTGCAGCAACATGAACGTAAGAATCAATCTCTCTTTCTGTGTCTAAAATTGAAGTTTGACCATCAATTGTGCCATGCCATTAAATCAAAATTCATGAAGTAATATCACTCTTGTTTTCTATGTGTACACACAGCACGTGAATATATGCTCGCGTACAGCATACAGCATGTGAATGATAGCTATATGGACTATATACTAATGCTAATCATTTTCGAGTGACTTGTTGACTGTTTTGACAGCCTTCAGCATATAGCATGTGAATGGCAGCTATATGGACTATATACAAATACTAATCGTTTCTAGATGACTTGTTCTTGAGTGAGGGGACTAATATCTAGTCTTTTAGGATTTAGAAAGATATGCTATAAGAAGTTTTAGATGAATCCTATAAGAACTAATTGCAATAATTAAAATAAGATAATTTTTAGTGAAAATTCTAGCCACCAACACTAGTATTAAGGCTCTATCGACCAAAGTTCAATGAATCGAATTTGGTCTACCGACTAGCTCTATCTGCCAGAATGAACACCTGAAAGCTCTAATCACTCCTAGATTCCCAAAAGCTGATTTAAAAATATAACCATAAATGTACCATGTGAAATCACACATTGCCCACTCTTGACTGTAGGCACGACTATTTAAATAGTTTTACACTCTACAAAGGTTGTATAATTTTACTCACAAGATATTATCGACTTGAGCTATCCGCATACACGCTTTCTTAAGCATGCGACTAAGTTAATTATAACAAAGCTTTACAATGCGCCAATCCAATCTGACTCCGCCCGCTAAGGTTTCATCACTAAAGGATTCTATCTGTCTAGTCAGAAGCCCCCCTCTTGTGCCATGTGGCAATGTCGCTATCTGACACCCACATTCAGCCCTCTAGCAGAATCTAAGCTAGGCCATTGTAAATTAATTAGCCAGGTTGTAACATCCTGAAATTTTGAATCCTGAGAAATGTATAACTTTTGAAATATTTGGTAATGTATCATTTGATATTTGGATTTTAATGGAATTCTTTTGGATTTTTGGTTGAGGTTCCAACAATTGAATAAGAATCATGAGACATAAAACTAATAGAAAATTTTGAAAGAAATGTGAAGATAATAGAAGATTTTTAATTTGAAATCAAATATGAAAAGATGATCCATCAAAAGGGAGAGAGTATAATTTGAATAAAGATTTAAATATTCACCTTGGGCCAAATAATAATAATAGTAATAAATGAATAGATATAAGCAAACAATATATATATATAAGGGAGAGGCCTCCCAGCCTGGCCGAACCGGCCCAGGCCAACCCACTATCTTCCTTCCCCTCCCCCGCTCGCTTCGGCCTAGCCGAAGCCTTCCCCTGCCTCACCGCAGCCTACCCACATCACGGCCGCCTGCGCGGCACCTCCTTCCTGATCGCTGGTCGTCGGCATGCTTCCACGCTCACGTCACCGGGGCCCACCACCGTTCTATCGAGGTCCCGTCTTCGCGTCAACACTGGGTCGCCATCGCATTCGGCCATCCCGTTCGCCTCGTCGCCCCTGCCGAAGGATGACACCACGACGCCGAGTCATCCACAGCAGGCAGCCATACTACTAGGACTACGGACCTGCCACGCACATCGCCCTAGGGTCAACCCGTGTCACGCACGGCCACCCCGTCCCCTCTCCCGAACTGTAGCCATGCCGCTGCCGAGGTCGGCTTTGCACCGCGCACGACGCCTAGGGTTCCTCTTGGCTATAAAACCCCGTCCAAAGCCCTCGATTGCACCACCCTGCTCCGCTTCACCTCCCACCCAAAGCAATTGCATTCCCAGTGCCTCTAGCTTTGCCGGCGGCCCTTCTTCTCCAACTCTAACCAGCGAAGGGATCTGCCGCTTGGAGCCACGCCGCGCCAATTCCTCCAAGTTGGAGCTTCCTCGGAGCGTCGCCAAGCTATTCCCGTCATCGGCCGGGCTCTTCCCCACCTCTCCTTCGCCGGCACTGAGTGCTTCCCCTACTCGCCGCCACCTCACGTCGCTGGACCGCCACCGCCTCCCTCAAGCCTCGCCGATCGCTGAGGTAGCCTTCTAGCTTCGCCGAGAAAGGTATATAATGTATTAGGCAAATCCGTTATCATTCATTAATTGGGAAAGGTATCGATTTGGAAAGGAAGCCAATGATTTGGCATGCCAAATCAATCATTGAATATATATATATATATATATATATATATATATATATATATATATATATATATATATATATATATATATATATATATATATATATATATATATATATATATAGAGATAGAGGAAGCCTTTTTCTACACCCAGTGTAATTACACTATATCGTATCTCACAACGTACGGAGTATCTCGCGTAACGAGAAGTATGTACATGTAGTATACGAGTATTTCAGACTATATAGGTGGTATGAACAATTTTTCAGAGGTGGTATGTATATATTTTTCAACATACTCCTTTTTATGTATGTATATAAAGGTACCGGTTGAAAACATTTATTGAAACTATTATACTTATTGCCCGGTTACTACATGGCGTCACACTTTGCAGCGAAATTTAGAACGGATTTGATTGTATAGTTGCCTGTTTTGGGTGCCTTGAGCATACAGCATGTGAATGACAGCTATATGGGTGGGCTCTTTTCCACTTCCTGTTTGTGGCTTTCCACTTATGCTACAGTAATAAATTTTCAAACGGTATATCTTTTTAAGATATGATCTATAAGTTAATTATAGTACATATTATATTAAATTTAGCTATATCGTTAAAAATCACACGTAGATGTCTCTCTCTTTATACTCTCTTCTATAAATAGCCAAAATTTATAAGCGCCAAAAGCCATAAACCACAATTTAAAATAATCCACTCATTGTACTAATCGTTTTCGAGATGGCTTCTTGACTGCCTTCAGCATACAGCATGTGAATGACGGCTATATGGACTATATACTAATGCTAATCATTTTCTCGATGACTTGTTGTTGACTGTTTTTGACTGCCTTCAGCATACAGCATGTGAATGATAGCTTTATGGACTATATATTAATGCTAATCATTTTCGAGATGACTTGTTGACTGTTTTGATTGCCTTCAGCATACAGCATGTGAATGACAGCTATATTAAATACTAATCATTTTTTAGATGACTTGTTGATTGTTTTGACTGCTGTGACATTCCAAAATTTTAATTGCTTTTTATTGATTTTTCTAGGATATATTTGGAGTTATGTGGATTTTATTTCAAAGCCCAGAGTAAGAAAATTTACTTTAAGCATTTTATTAAAACCAAAAAGGAGTTTATTTTTCTTTTCTTGAGCTCCCATGAATTTATAGTAATTTTTTGAGAATTTTCTGAATTTAAAAATTAATTTTAAAAGCCAAAAAGGTATTTTTGTAAAAATTTAAAAGACTAATTTAAATTATAATTTTTTTTCTAAGTCTAAAACAGCTCCAGGAATTTGTTTTCAATTTTTCTGTAATTGTTAGACTTTATTTACTATTTTCTATGTATTTTTGAAGCTTCCTAGTATTTCTGAAAATTTAAAACAAAATTTAAATCTAAATTCATCTCAGGCCGACAAATGTCACTCCCAAATTAAATCCACCCTGCCCTTGATCTAATCTTGGCCGTCCACCACCACTTACCCCTTCATTTCGGCTCAACGGCCTGGATTCAATCCACCGCCGCCCGATCTCATCCACCCCATCCATCTTCACTTAAACCTTCAATGGCCCTGATTCTTCTTATCGCTGCGCATCCTTCATCCGGTATTCTTGATAAACTTATAAAAATGATAAACTTTTGAAGTGTATTCTTGATTTTGGTGAGTTAAGAATGTTTATGAAATATTTTCAAATAAAATTATAAAAATTGGTTAGACTTAGGCATTGGTATGGTGGTGGGTGCTCGCTGGCATGCATTGTTGTTTGATATCTCAATGTCGATTATCAGGCACAAGGGATATGTGGTTAGGCCTAAGTTAAGAACCAGTCTGTGAGCTACTATTATAAAGTCACACCGTACTACCACAAGTTTGGTATGGGACAGACCTGACTGAATAATTTGTGAAGTTCCAACATGATCTCGCTGTAGGCTGAATGTGAGCGTGGCACAGGTCGCGAGAAGTCTCACATAGCACAAGAGGGGGCTCCAACATGTGGATTCATGTTGTGGTGAAACCTTAGTGGCGGTGTGATCTAGTTGACAATGGAACATTGTAAAGGCTTTGTCATAAACTCTCAGCCGCACACCTAAGGCAGTGTGCTAATCGCGTGCCAATACGAGAGGACATGTCTTGTGGGTAAAGTTGTACACCTCTGCAGAGTAACAAACTATCCTGGATAGCTGTGTCCATGGTCAAGGACATGCTGAGTATGGTTTTTCACAGATTAGACTTTGGTTTAATAAAATTTGGTTTATGGAAAAATTTATATATCTTTTGGAAAGATGGTCCGGGTGGGATACCCGTGGATAGATTAGTGTTTGGTTGGAGCCTGCACTAACGATATTATTATGTTAAAATCTTATTTCTATTATTGTATCAAATTCAGCTTTCATTCATACTTTACGATATTTACTCCAATGTTGCCTTTTATGCAATTACCATACTATGCCTTCCTTTGATAATTCTTATGCATACATTAACTCTGTTAAACTCCTAGTGTAACTTGTGGAGTACTTTATGTGCTCACGTTGCTCAATTTATCATATTTCCAGAGGAAGCCTTCGACGACTTCGGTGAGGATTGCGACGAATAGGCCACGTCTTATAGTCATTCGCACCCGTGGGAAGGTTGGATGGGCTGCTACTTTATTTATCTTCC
The DNA here is from genome assembly GCA_036346575.1 of Dendrocalamus sinicus. Lineage (NCBI taxonomy): Eukaryota > Viridiplantae > Streptophyta > Magnoliopsida > Poales > Poaceae > Dendrocalamus > Dendrocalamus sinicus. The sequence goes on along the minus strand of JAYEVI010000414.1, from coordinate 219,552 downwards.
GCTGCCTACTTTTTGTTTTGGCATTGAGCCGTTATTGTAAACTTTGGCCATAGGGCCCATACCTTGTTTTATAATAAAGCGTGGTTGTTATGCGTGATATGCATCTGTCGGGACCCCGGATTTCGGAATCTGGACCCTGTGTGTATTACAGCACTAGTCCCAGATAAAAGCTAGTGCACACAGTCAAACAGTGATGATTACATAACCAACAACGCCTATTACAATAATAGAGGGTATAGACCGAAAGGTCTCTTTATTACAACTGAGATTTCATGACCTCACACACTCACAAAACACAGCGGAAGCAAAAGATAAAACCGGTGAAGACCCATCAATACGCCACAGGCAATTGACTGGGGAAGCGCAACCTAGAACTCCGGGAATCCTTCGTCGAATCCACACGCGAAGTAGTCGTAGTCTCCCTCTTGAGCTTCATATTCCTCTGAGTTGATTTTTAGTGCAGCAGTGAGTACATAAAGTACACCACAAATCTTAGGAAAGAAATGCAGTAGATGCAAGGCTTAACAAAGAAAGGCTATATGGTTCTTTTGCACAAAGCAATATTTTATTTCAAATACAATTAAATATTTTCGAAGGCATTAGTTTATCAAAGTAATTGTTTTAACTGAAACTATCAAGCATTTTATAGTGAAGGTTCTATTTTTTCTGATTTATTTTTATACTGAAAATCGTATTTATGACATCAGCAAAATTTTGAAATTTGAAAATTTCGGACATGTGGGCCCGGTCCACCGTGGACTGAGTCCACGCACCGCGAGCCTTGCCGAGGTGGCACGCATGGCCGATGTGCCATGCGGCGCGCACGCGGAGGCCACGCAGCGCTGGTGGTCGGCGTGGCCCAGTGCGGAACAGCGGCGGCGCAGAAGCGGCACAGGCGCTCGCTTCGCGGCGCCGCGGTGCCGGACGAAGGCGGCGGGCCGAGAAGGCGACGGCGGAGCGGCTCTTACCGGCGGCGGGGCTTGGGGACGATCGGAGGCGAGCGGCAAGAGGAGAGAAGGCTGCGGGCTCCGGTGGCGAGGGGCTCGGGTGAGGAGGGGAGGAGGGACGGTGAGAAGAGGGGAGTTTAAAGGAGGGAAGCCGGACTCGGGAGAAGGAATTTATCGGCGGGGGAAGGGAGAGGAGCGGCCCGCGGTTTAGAGCTCGCCGGAGTAAATGGGGGCCGGCAGTTTTTCGGGTTTAAAGGGGGAAAACGGTCGGTGTTAGAGAGAGGTGAATAGGGGCATTCATTGCGCACTCGATCGGTAGTTAAAGGAGGAGGAAACGGCTGCATTGTAAGCTTTTGGTGCGGCATCAATGGAGGAGGAGAGAGAGAGCTAGAGGAAGGAGAAAGGGAGGAAGAAGAAGGATATGACGGGTGGGGCCCGCGCGGCGGTGAGAGAGGAGAGGAGGTGAAGGGGTATGCGGCCGGATTGATGACACGTGGCGCAATCTCGGCCTTTGGGGTTTAAGTGAAGATGAAAGGCTCATATTAGATCAAGGGTAAAGGTAGATTGAATCCAGGCCGGACACGTGTCAGCCTGAGATTAAATTGATTTTAATTTTCGGATTAGCTTTTCAGAAAATACTAAAAACATTATAATTACTTAGAAAATATTAATTAATGTCTAAAAATTCCAGAAAATTCATAGAATATTCCTGGAGCTATTTTAGACTTAGTAAAAATAGTTTTAACTTCAAATTTGCCTTTAATAATTTTATAAAATACTTTTTAACTTTTAAAATTGATTTGTAATTCCAGAAAATTCTCAAAAATTATATAAAATTCAGGGAAGGTTGGAAAAAATAAAATAAACTCTTTTTAGCTTTAAAAAATATTAAAAATACATTTTCATGCTTTATATTTTAAAATAAAATTCAGATAAATCCAAATAAAGTTCAAATAATTAATTTGAAAGTAAATTTTTACAGAAAGCAAATTTTTGGGATGTTACAAACCTACCCCCCTTAGAAAGAATCTTGCCCTTGAGATCAGGACGAACTGGGAAAAAGACTAGGGAACTCTGCTCTTAATCTTCTTCACGCTCCCAAGTTGCTTCTGATTTAGAATTATTACTCCACTGCACTTTATAGAATTTGATGATCTTGTTTCTTGTACGACGCTCTGCTTTATCCAAGATTTTGACTGGATACTCTGGATATGTTAAGTCCTCCTTCAAATTCACTTCATCTAGAGGCATCTGTTCCTCTGGCACTCTAAGACACTTTCTTAACTGGGACACGTGGAAGACGTCGTGTACCTTTGACAACTGAGACGGAAGCTTCAACTGGTAAGCAACTTCTCCCTTTTTTTGCTAGAACAGGAAATGGTCCAATGAATCTAGGAGCAAGCTTTCCACTGACTCCAAAACGTCGCATTCCTTTGAGAGGCGAAACTTTCAGGTACACATGATCTCCAGGTACAAATTCCAATGCTCTTCGACGATTGTCCGCATAGCTTTTCTGTCTTGTTTGTGCAGTTTTTAATCTATCCTGGATCAGGCGAACTTGCTCTTCTGCTTGTTTTAATACATCTAGTCCAAACACTTGCCCTTCTCCTATTTATTTCTAATACAACGGTGTCCTGCATTTTCTGCCATACAAAGCTTCAAACGAAGACATTTGCAAGCTGGATTGATATCTGTTATTATAGAAAAATTCTGCATAGGGCAAACTTTGATCCCAATTAGTTTTATTTGCCAAGACAGAAGCTCTCAACATGTCTTCCAATATTTGATTTACCCTTTCTGTTTGACCATCTGTCTGTGGATGATATGCTGTGCTGAAATTTAGATTTGTGCCCAAAAGTCCATGTAGCTTCTGCCAAAATCTCGAAGTGAATTGAGATCCTCGATCTGCACAATCTTCTGTGGAACTTCATGCAAACACATGATTCTTGACATATATAGCTCTACGAGTCTATCTCCAGAATATGTGGTCTTTACTAGAATGAAATGTGCGACTTTTGTCAGACGATCTACAATAACCCAAATTGAGTCATACCCTGACCTTGTTCTCGACAATCCAGTTATAAAATCCATAACAATTCTTCCCATTTCCACTCAGGTATCTGCAAAGGTTGCAAAAGTCCAGCAGGTCTCTGATGTTCAGCTTTATTCCGTTGGCACACATCACACAGAGCTACATACTCCGCAATTTCGCTTTTCATACTTGACCACCAATACCTTTCTTTGAGATCTTGGTACATCTTTGTACTTCCAGGGTGAATTGAATATCTGGATTCATGAGCTTCCTTCAGAATTAACTCCTTTATTTCTTTCTTCTCGGGTACAAGAATTCTTTTTCCAAACCAAATGATACCTTCTTCATCTTCTGAAAATCCTGGTGCCTTGCCTTTCTTCATATTATCTTTGATTTCCTTCACATACTTGTCCTCTTTTTGAGCTGCCTTGATCTAGTCATCTAAAGTTGGTTGAACCTCCAAAGTAGCTAGAAATCCTTCCTCTACTACTTCTAAATTGAGCCGCTGAAATTCTTCATGAAGTGCAGGTTGACTGTCTTTAATCATCAAACTATTGCAGTAACTTTTCCTGCTCAAGGCATCAGCTACTACATTAGCCTTCCCTGGATGATAATGTATTCCAGCATCATAATCTTTTATTAACTCAAGCCACCTTCTTTGTCTCAGATTGAGATCGGGTTGGGTAAATATATACTTCAAACTTTTGTGATCCGTGTAAATCTCACAACGATTACCGATCAAATAATACCTCCATATTTTTAGAGCATGCATGACATCAGCTAGCTCTAAATCATGGGTTGGGTAATTCTCCTCATGGGGACGCAATTGCCTTGAAGCATAGGCTACTAACCTTCCTTCTTGCATCAGAACACAACCCAGTCCTTGTCTTGATGCATCACAGAAAACTTCAAAATCCTTTCTAATATCTGGAAGCGTTAACACTGGTGCAGAGGTTAACCTCTTTTTCAGTTCTTGGAAACTATCCTTGCAAGATTTACTCTATTCAAACTTCTTTTCCTTCTTTAGCAACTGAGTGAGAGGTCTTGCAAGTTTGGAAAATCCTTCGATGAAGCGACAATAATAACCAGCTAAACCCAGAAAACTCCTGATCTCTGGTACTGATTTGGGTTGTGTCCAATTAAGCACATCATTTACTTTTTCGGTATCTACGGACACTCCTCCTGCAGAAATCACATGACCTAAGAAAGCTACTTCCTTCAACCAGAACTCACACTTGCTAAACTTGGCATACAACCGGTGCTCTATGAGCTTTTCTAATACTATCCTTAGATGTTCTGCATGCTCTTCCTCATTCCGGGAGTATATCAAAACGTCATCAATGAATACGACAACAAACTTATCCAAATATTCCATGAACACCTTATTCATCAGTTTCATAAAATATGCGGGCGCATTGGTCAGACCAAAAGACATCACTGTAAACTCATAAAGTCCATATCGAGTAGCAAATGCTGTTTTTGGTATATCTTCTGGTCTTATCATCAATTGATGGTAACTTGATCGGAGATCAATCTTGGAGAAAACACATGATCCTTTTAATTGATCAAATAAATCATCTATCCGAGGCAAAGGGTACTTGTTCTTAATTGTCACATCATTCAAGGATCTGTAGTCCACACACATGCGAAGACTACCATCTTTCTTCTTCACTAGAAGTACTGGTGCTCCCCAAGGCGAAGAACTTGGTCTAACAAAACCTTTCTCTTGTAGCTCCTGAATTTGCTTCTTAACTTCAGCCTGGTCATTTGCAGACATACGATAGGGTCTCTTGGAAATCGGAGTTGTACCAGGTACAAAGTTTATAACAAATTCAATTTTATCCGGCGGCATTCCTGGCAAATCTTTAGGAAACACATCTGGGTAATCACTTACTATGGGAACCTTTTCCAGAGTTATTCCCTTCTAGCTGTTCAATCCACACCTATTCTGAGAAGATGTGTTTGACTTATACTTTATTTGAATTCCTTCAGAATTGGTAAGAGTAATGGCACGATCAGCACAATCTATCTGCCCTTTATACTTGGTTAACCAATCCATACCAAGTATTACATCTAGGCTCTTGGAATCTATTATAATAAGATTCGCTTGGAATTTTACTCCATTTATATCTACGGTTGCTCTAGGGAAAACCGTGTTAGTCCTCATTTCCTTTCCAGGTGATTGGACTAGCATAGGGTTCTTTAGCAAACGCACATCCCAATTATATCTTTCAATAAAATCTTTTGACACAAAAGAATGCAAAGCTCTAGAGTCAAATAATGCTGATGCAAGTACTGAGTTGGCAAGAAACTTACCCAGAACTACGTCGGGTGCATCCTGAGCTGCTTCTGCAGTAACATGATTAAGATGTCCTCTGCTCATTGCCTGCGGAGTCCTTGGAGTTTGAGGTGTTCCACGGCCTTGACCTGCAATTGGAGCTCGTGCTGGTGTAGTCCCCAGGTTGAAACGAACAGGGGTCACAGCTGGGCGCTTCTGAGGACAATTGTTGGTATAATGTCCCATGTTCTTGCAATTGAAAGACTGCACTCCTGCCGCTGAAGTCTTGTTCTGTTGATGTTGGCCACCATTGCTTGCTCCAGGAGCTTGCGGAATTAGACGGGGTCCTGCGAATGGTGTCCTTGGCACACTGGGCTCTGAGGGCCTACTGAACTGGGGTGGATTAGGACGGAAACGAGAACTGCTTGCACCATGCTGAGCTTGGAACTTCCTCTTTTGAGTCTCATACAATTGACGTTGAGCATCTTCTTGTATAAGAGCCTTATTCACCATGTGCTGAAATGTTGGACAATCATTGGACACCAACTGCACCTTGAGGTTGGGATCAAGTCCTTGCATGAACCGCCAAATCTTTGTTGCCTCTGATGCAACATCCTCTGGGGCATACCTGGATAGTTGAGTGAACCTATTCAGGTACTCGGAAAAAACTAAGGTTTCCTTGCTGCAGTTTGTGAAACTCCCTTTTCTTCATCTCCATTATTCCCATAGGAATATGTGCAGTGCGAAAAGCTTCAACAAATTCCCCCCATGTGATGGTTTGCACATTTTGATGAGCAGCACAGTAATTTTCCCACCAATTAGCAGCAATTCCTTTTAGATGATGAGCGGCATACAACACCTTCTCATGGTCATTGCACTGAGCCAGAATCAATTTCTTCTCCACATCCTTGATCCAATCGTCAGCCTCCAACGGATCTACCGAACCGGCAAAAGTAGGAGGTCTGGTCCTCATAAACTCTCCTAGCTTGGACAGCGGTGCTTGAACGGGTGCCTGCTGAACCTGTGGGACCTGATTCTGAGCAAGGGCTTGAAGAATTTGCAGTTGCATGGCCATCATCTGTTGCAAGTTAGGGGCTTGAGCAGGAGGTGGTGGAATGTTGTTTTCCGGTTGAGCATTGGCACCACGACTGCTGCCTGGGTTGTTCCTTGTGTTCACCATCTGAAGTGGTATCCGAGGTTAGCAAAAGATAAGAGGGAATTAGCACAGGTAAGAGATTAGGGGAAACTAAACAACATCCCAACCAAACACACAAGAGAGAAGCAAGCAACAACTTAAAAGAAACTTATCTTGAAATCAAAATAGTTTTAAGAATGGTTGTACCACAAGTGCACAAAGGCTTGGTACAATCCATCTAGCACACCAAAATATAATATAAAACGTTCTAAGGACGTAGACATTTATTTGGGTACTACCGACTCGACCAACTACTAATCCTCCAAGATGATGCGCACCTCAGGATCCTCCTCTGGGTCCTCCTCGGGCTCGCCCACGTGGTGCTACCCACAACTACATGTGGCGTGGATGCCTGATGCGCGAAGCGAGAAGCGATTCTGACGGAGGCGATCAACGGGAACAAGGGTGGAGCGAAAGACTGCGTCTTCTACTGGAATCGTCGATGTTGATGACGGGTAGCGGACTAGGGCGCCGCACACGCTTGTGTGCCGTGAGCCTGGTGCAGGGTCCCATACGTCGAGTTGGCGCCTGATTGTTGGGGACGACGGCTGGCATAGGTGAAGACGGCGTCTAGTCAGCTGTGGCTCTAAGACGCCTCAGCTCGAACTCTGCTGCCTGGCTCTGGAGAAGCTGAGCACAAAGAGTGTCGGAGTGCTGGTAGCTAGAAGTAAGGAGCATCCGAAGCTGTCCAATCTCCCCCAATGCTCTGGCGTAGGTAAGTGCCATCACCTGAGTAAGCTGCACCTGGTGCGACAGTCGAGGGTCGTCCGCTGCGATCTCAAAGGGCTCCGGGTAGCTCTGTCCTGCTCGAGTAGTGAGGAAGAAACAGAAGGGTGACTACTGCAGAGTATCCTTGTTAATCTGGCACAAGTCAGCTATGGCTAAGCGGGCTACGTCCAGGATAGCATCGGAGCAATGGGTTCAAGGATGCTCGATCAGGTATTTGTGGGAGTCGAATTCCCTATCCCGTGCATACAGGAATACCTCCATCGACCAAGAATCTCGATCCATGATTCGGACCTTCCGCCCCATGAAGATGGGCAGCTGGCGATACTCCAGGTACTGCATGAGCTGTCGGAGAAGACCAGCAAATGCTCTAACATTCTCGCCATGAGAGAAATAGTCCCACGAGTCAGCAGAGGATGAACCGGCCATCTACAGAGTTGAAATAATAGATAAATGATTAGTAAAGAACATTATCAAATGAATATAGAGACAAGAACGGGATACTAAGTAAGAAAAGAGTAGAAGCAAGGAAACTTATATATATTTTTAATATACTCGTTTTAATAAATATAAATCCTTAAGGTTTTGCCATTTCTAATCAAGGTCACGTCCTACAGTCAACTTGGCTCTGATACCATCTCTGTCGGGACCCCGGATTTCCGAATCCGGACCCTCTGTGTATTACAGCACTAGTCCTAGATCAAAGCTAGTGCACACAGTCAAACAGTGATGATTACATAACCAACAACGCTTATTACAATAATAGAGAGTACAGACCGAAAGGTCTCTTTATTACAACTGAGGTTTCAAGACCTCACACACTCACAAAACACAGCGGAAGCAAAAGATAAATCCGGTGATGACCCATCAATACACCATAGGCAATTGACTGGGGAAGCGCAACCTAGAACTCCGGAAATTCTTCGTCGAATCCACATGCGAAGTAGTCGTAGTCTTGCTCTTGAGCTTCATACTCTTCTGAGTTGATTTTTAGTGCAGCATGTGAGTACATGAAATACTCCGCAAGTCTTGGGAAAGAAATGCAGTAGATGCAAGGCTTAACAAAGGAAGGTTATATGGTTCTTTTGCACAAAGTAATATTTTATTTCAAATACTATTAAATATTTTCAAAGGCATTAGCTTATCAAAGTAATTGTTCTAACTGAAACTATCAAGCATTTTAAAGTGAAGGTTCCATCCACCAACACCAGTTAACCAGCTCTACCAGTTAAAGTGTAAAACTATGGGTTCCAACCACCCACTCTGGCTCCAAGCGCTAGGATACTGTAGGGACCCAGATATTAACATCCGGATTCCTCTGTGATTACTGCACTATTCCCTGGATCAGTAGATAGTGCTCACAGTTACAATAATGAATATCAAAATACATATCATGCGGAAGCGTAAAATTTAATAGTAGACTTACTCATGGGCCGATTAGGTCGAAATCATTAAATTGTAGCAGCGGAAGAACGAAGCACACAGGTGGGACCTTCAGGACATGCCCACAGGCAGCGAACTGGAGGTTCGCGACCTAGCTCTTGACATCTTCATCTTCTCTGCCAGCTTGTCCAATCTTGTTGCTGCGGTGCAGTGACTTGATTCCTGATTCTGAATTTTGTCGCAAAAGCGAGCGTGAGCACTCCGACCCCGTGCTCCGTGAGCCAATACACAGAATGCAAATAAATAGTATGCATAGCTTAACAAAGGAGAGGCTCGGGCTATTTTATTTTGCGTAGAGTGCTTTTGAATACAATTAATTAAAAAGCCCTATGACTTAGCAATTTTGGAACGAATCATAATGTACAAGGAAATGCATTATTAATATCGATTCAGATTCCATCCACCGTTACATGGCATCGCACCATATAGCAATTTCTTCAGCGTTATAGCCGCTTAACTTACCACTGGGCGACACCGGGACAACTCCAAACTAGGGCCTTTCACTTGCCCTCCACTTTTCCATCCCACCCACAAAACATTTTGAAATAGAACTATATCGGTTAAGTTCCCATGTCCGCCCTTGACGGTGGGCACGGCTATTCGAATAGTTTTGACTCTGCGAGTTTGTACACTTTCACCACAAGAGACAATCAACTCATTGCCCCACACGATTCCTTAGAAGTGTGGTTGAGCAGACCATCACAGTGACTTTTCAAAGTATCTAGTCCCTTTTCTCATCTCACTTTATGGGCTTCTCCCACTTGCGGTGTTCCCATCTATGCGCGGGATGTTCCCCACAGCCACTAACGCAGCCGGGCTCCCCTCCTCGCAACGTTAGGACAGCTGGGCAAGCTTCACCCTCCACTGGTGTCCCTTCAGGCCCCCTTGCCATAGCTTATCACTTCTATCCTCTACCGGTGAGATGAGTCAGGGTTTCGATAAGTCTACTTAGCCAAGTTGTATTTCTGGACTTGTGGTTGTACTGCTTTACATGGGTTGACAAGACAAGATTCGGTCCTTGGTGGTATCTGGGCGGTTCTACCACAAACCACACTCTCGTGCACACCTGCACCATACCCCCGAACCATCCGCCCAGATAATTAAGCAATTTGAGGTTTTGGGAATATAAAATAACCATATCCAACATACATCAGTCATTACCACCATGACTGCCCAACCAGTTTTTCTCAGGATTAAAATTGTTGCTTGGGCGCTCTCGCGCCCATGAGTATCTAAGCAATACTAAGCATGGCATATAATTACGGACTTACTTTTGAAAGGTTATTACTATAAATTTTGCTAGAGCGACAAGGTTCACACATTCAAATATTCCAAAGGAGGTGTAATATTATTCAAGGTAAACGGTAGGCATGTAACTAGAATCTTAAATTATCATGTATTTGCATATAACATAACAGCATGCAATTTGATAATTTAAACCAAAATAATTTGCAAAAATGTAGGTTCAACATGATCAAAGTATTGACTCGCCTGGCGCGGTTTACCGCAGACTTGAGCTCACACGATGCTTTCTCTTGAGTTGTTGGTCTCTATCTTCACTTTGCTCTTGACCACGCTTAATCCCTTGATTCTTCGGGGCTTCAATTTCTAATTACGTGCCAAATGACAGAGTCCAAATAAAAACAAATAACTCAAGAGATCCAAATAATTCCGAATAAACTCAATTTAGTTTTATTATGAGTTAATGGGTGGTTTGTGTGACTTGAGGCAAGGCCGGTGGCAGAATACGGTAACTTAATCTTTTTATTAATAATCTCTTTTATTATTTTTGTATTTATCAAGGAAGTTCCTTGAGTCATGTTAAGCTTATGATTCGGTGTGCGAATTTATCTGAGCATTATTTTGTCGACCGCTAATATTTAGGGCATATGTTATTTGCCTATACCTTTGTTATTGTCACGCTTAGCATTGTTATTATCATTATATATCTCTTTTTGTCAAGTTTATTTATCACGGCTTGCCATACGAGTTCATATATTAATATACCTACTCAATTAACCTATTGTGAAGATTTTGTTTAACGGCGGTACGTTAAATACTAGGGCATAGGGTTATCATTTTATATTTGGTTATGCGGTGGCGGGTTCTATCTATTTTACTAATATACATGAGTGTATGATTTGCCCCTTAGAAAGTTTCCATTTGCTAAATCATTATTCTATGAGAGCCTAACCTAACGGGATTTTACTCAATTTCCTAGTATGCCCTTGATTAATAGGTAAACTTTAAAACAACCATTCGGAGCATATCAGTTACTAGCATATGTTGTTTCGATCTAAGATTAAACATTTACTAATCTCATCTCTATCTTGATAAACTTTAGTATTGTTAGGTATAACCTTATTTTTAGTTCAAACTTCTTTATCTGGGGCTGAGCTTGTCATTCGGGGCCATATACCCATGCTGTTGTTTATTTAAATTTACTACTTGAGATTTGCTTGATGGCGGTACTTCAATGTTAGGACATATATTTTTAATTACAATTAGGGGTAATCTCTGATTTAGAGCCTTGCTCCTATGGCTATACATGGTATCCCATTTCTTTATGAACATGGGATAATTAACCAAAGTCACCTTTATTAATACTTCTAATTAAAACTTAGAGTTTAATTAAATGTTCCAAACTACGTCAATTACTTATATATAAAATTTAATCTGTTATTACATTTATTATCTTCCCTAGATTATTTCCAAGTTTTTCCTTAATTTTTACTATTTAAAATGATCTACAAAGGAATAAGAATAAAAAGGTGGCGTTTAAAAGTGCTACCGGCCGGATTTGAACTCAGGACCTGCTGCACGAATTGCTCACCACGCTGCAGCTAACCAACTGAGCATCCCCTCTCCTGTGTTAGAAAGGAAAAACAAATTAGAAGGATCAAGCGGGGAGCTGAGCTCAGAGCAGAGCATTCAGGCGGCGCTCGGTGCTGCACTCGCCGGCGGCAAGTGGTGGCCGGGGAGGCTGGGGTAACAGGCAAAATAGACTCCGCCGGGGGTGGGGAAGATAGTGGGGGAGGTGTCGCCGCTCGGGATGGCGCCAGGAGGTGTCGGCGGCGCTGAGGGCGGCCGGCGGTGAAGGTAGAATAGGGCGGCGGCGCCGGCGTGGAGGGGAGAGAAGATTAAAATGCGCATGAGTAAAGGGGGTCACGGGGATGCTCACCATGCTATTTGCCGAATCGGGGATCGCCCTCAGCGGGCCGGCGACGTGCACGGCGGCAGCGCGGAGGAGGTCATTGTGGCGGGGGTTGCTCGGGCGACGGGAGGTCCGGGCGGCTGTTGGGGAAGCTTCACGGCGCCGAGGGCTCGCTCCCAACGTGGGAATCGAGTTGGCGTGGACCGAGGAGGAGACGGCGGCGAAAGCGGTGGTTTTGGCCGGAGGTGAGGAAGAACGTTGCCACGGCGAGCTCGAGCCACCGGAGTCCAATTACTCGCGGGAGGAGGGAGAAGGCTTCAGGGGGCTAGCCGTGACGCGGTCAGCTTGCGTGGGCTCCGCCGGTGTGGCCGGAGCGGCGTGAGGCGCGGCGTCGGGTGCAACTGGTTTGGAAAGAGGAGAAGGGGGCAAGGGAAATGGAAGGAGGCTGCTCGGGCTTCTTATGCGCGCCAGGAGGGAGTAGAGCCGGGGCGTGGGCGCGAGGACCGGGCGGCGGATAGGTCCACCGGGTATGGACCGGCGCGAGGCTCGGCGCGGGGCGTGCGAGGCAGCGAGGCAGCGGCGCGCGAGGGGCGGGACGAGCGCGAAGGGCGAGCGGCGCGCAGCGAGAGCAACGGAAAAAGGGAGGAGGCGGCGCGGAAGGAGCTCGACCACAGGAAACGAATGGCGGAGGAGGAAGGAGAGGCGCGGCCGCTGCAGGGCGAGGAAAAAGGGAGAAAGAGAGGGAGGAAAGAGAGAGAGAAATGGTGGGGCCCACTTGGAAGTGAGAGAACGGAAAGAAAGTGATAGAGTGGGAAAAGGAAAGAAACTGTTAGGCTTTAGCAGTTTTTTTGAGATTTTGAATCTTGAGTGTGAAATCCTATTTCCTAATTAGAATTGTTATTTTTATTAATAGTTGAAGTTTTTATTCTTTTGGTTAAATTTTCTAGATACAAAATCTAATAGCCCTCTATTATATATATATACACTATAAATTGAACATATATAAATTCTTGAACGCCCAAATTTGGGTTTTGTATGCTATTTAAGTTAAAAGAAGGAATTGCTAGCTCAACCCTTTTAGAGATATGTTTTAATATTCTTTTTATGATTGCTATTTTGTGCTCGAGATTTATTTCCAGTTGTTACTTGCTCAGGGCAAAACTCTGGAAAACCGAAATAAAATTTTGACAAAAGTTTCAAATGCTAGTAAGATGTAGAGAAAAATTTTAAATTCTTCCAAATTTTCAAACATTCAAAAATTAGGATGTTACAGATACCCTTCCGAGAGTTCCCTCCATTCTCGAGATACCAAAACTTTGTTATTAAAACCAAAACCAAAGATCTACCATGTGAATGCATTCCTTGCCTGCCCTTGATCGTAGGTACGACTATTTGAATAGTTTAACACTCTGCAGAGGATGTACAACTTTACCCCCAAGAGATCAATTATCCGAACTGTCACCATGCTTCCTTTGACATGAGACCCGGATAAAATATCACAAAGCTTTTAACTCACTCTAGTCTAGCTAGCCACCACCCGCTAAGGTTTCACCGCTGAAGGGTTAAATCCACCCAATCAGAAGCCCCCTCTCGCGCCATATGAGTACAGTAAAACCATGTCCCTCACTGTGAATAACCAGTAAATCCATGGCACCCACTTTCCACTAGTGGTACCTAAACTAGGCTATCGCGATTTAATCAGCTAGGTCGTACCCATATAGACTTGGGGTTGCACGGTAATGCTCAGTCTGGACAATCACAAGAGTCGGTCCTTAATCGACTAGGGCGGAACATACACTTTACAAAAAGACTCGTGGTAAACCGCACCAATCCAATCTAACCATCCGTCCTGGTCTAAAACAATTTTTACATTTTATTTTATTTTCAAAGAACAGTGGCAACACCAATCGCCACTAATCTTCGAATATAAAGACTAGTTTAATGAAATATAATTTCCCATTCCAAGGTTACAAAAATTAAATAGCATGACTAAGCATTGTACTACTGTTCTAATATTAACGAAGTATTATATTATTCTCATTATTGAGACAAAGGTGATCGTAGGGTTACAAAGGTACATGGCATTCAACTTCAATCGAGGACATAACGAGTTCGAATTATCTAATACCTTAAGATAGAAGCTAATGTTTTTATGTAATTAGCAATGCAATTAAATTTAAACTAGTAAAAGCATTTCTCAAACATAGGTACAAAATGTTCAAAGGAGACTTGCCTTCTTGCACGCTGTCTGGATCTTCTTGCTGCGAAGCGGAGAAGTCTTCGGCAACGACGGGTTCTACGCGCGAAAAGACAAAATAAACAAAATAAATAAATACACATAAATTGAAATAAAATTCAAAAATTCAGAAGAATTTGGATAGTTTATGATGTTAGAAAAATTTAGAAATTTGAACGGCTCAATTTGGAGTTTATATGAGAAAGTTATGGCTTTCGAAAGTTTAATTAGAAGAAAAAGAAAAAGACTATTTTTCCAATTTATTTTTATACTGAAAAACCGTATTTATGACGTCAGCAAAATTTTGAATTTTGAAAATTTCTGACATGTGGGCCTGGTCCATCGTGGACCGAGTCCATGCACCGCGAGCCTTGCCGAGGTGGCACGCATAGCCGACGTGGCGCCACGCGGTGCACACGCGAGGCCATGCGGCGCGGGCGGCCGGCGTGGCCCAGCCGAACGGCGCAGCGCACGGGCGCACGACGGCGGTGCGCTTCGTCGGCGCCACGGTGCCAGCGGTGCCGCGAAGGCGATGGGGCGAGAAGGCGGCAGCGGGCGGCTCTTCCGTGGCGAGGCTTGGGGACAGCCGAGGCGCCGGCAAGAGAAGTGAAGGCGGCGGCGGTGCTTGGGGCGACGAGCTCCGGTGGCGAGGGGGCTCGAGTGAGGAGGGGAGGAGGGGCTGCGAGAAGAGGGGAGTCTAAAGGGAAGCCGGACTCGGGAGAAGGAATTTATAGGCGGGGGAAGGGAGAGGAGTGGCCGGCGGTTTTGAGTTCGCCGGAGTAAATGGGGCCCGGCGGTTTTTCGGGTTTAAAGGGGGAAAACTGTCGGTGTTAGAGAGGGGTGAATAGGGGCATTCATTGCGCACTCGATCGGGAGTTAAAGGAGGAGGAAATGGCTGCATTGAAAGCTTTTGGTGCGGCATCAATGGAGGAGGAGAGAGAGAGCTAGAGGAAGAAGAAAGGGAGGAAGAAGAAGGATATGACGGGTGGGGCCCGCGCGGCGGTGAGAGAGGAGAGGAGGTGAAGGGTATGCGGCCGGATTGATGACACGTGGCGCAATCTCGGCCATTGGGGTTTAAGTGAAGATGAAAGGCTCATATTAGATCAAGGGTAAAGGTAGATTGAATCTAGGCCGGACACGTGTCTGCCTGAGATTAAATTGATTTTAATTTTTGGATTAGCCTTTCAGAAAATACTAAAAACATTATAATTACTTAGAAAATATTAATTAATGTCTAAAAATTCCAAAAAATTAATATAATATTCCTGTAGCTATTTTAGGCTTAGTAAAAATATTTTTAATTTCAAATTTGCCTTTAATAATTTTATAAAATACTTTTTAACTTTTAAAATTGATTTTTAATTCTTGAAAATTCTCAAAAATTATAGAAAATTCAGGGAAGGTTGGAAAAAATAAAATAAACTCTTTTTTATTTAATAAATATTTAAAATGCATTTTCTTCATTTAGATTTTAAAATAAAATTTAGATAAATCAAAATAAAGTTCAAATAATTAATTTAAAATTAAATTTTTACAGAAAGCGAATTTTTGGGATGTTACAGCATCCCTGTTAACCCTGTGTGGACTAGCTTTTCCTAGGATAATGCGATTCACACAAAGGGTCCTGGAGTTTTTGCTCTGGGATCCGACAGAGATGGTATCAGAGCATATTGACCCTAAGACGTGACCGTAGATAAAATAGAATGGGCAAACCATAAGGTTATATTTTAAAAATATATTTATATTTTTGAAATTCTTAAATCTAGTCTTTTTCACTCTCTCACTCAACTATATTCTGACATCAAAAATTATTTACTAACTCCTTTCCTTTATCAAAATTGTAGATGGCTGAACGTCCTACCCAAGTCACCCACGGAACCCTGGCTGGACACCTATCCGAGAGTTGGGATTTCAAGCACACCCCATATACCAGGGATATTTGAGCACATATGGAGACCAAGAACGTTGGAGGGTAGAAGTGCTGATCTATGCCAACATTGGAGATGAAGCAACATTCCACACCTTTGACTCCCCTTTACACCGAGACACCTTCTTCAACGGTATCCAAGACGTGGCCCGTGAAGCAATTCGCCAGTTGAGGGACATCTACGCACAGGGGCTTCAACGCACTACCTTTTGATACTACCCCAGCCGGTTTCTTGTCAGCTCTAGCAACACTTTCTCCACAAGGTTTGAAAGTAGCCCACAGCTCGTTCATCAGGTGCAGTACACCAAGTCTTTGTACTACATGTACCAAGCCACCTTAGAGGAGTTGAGCTCTGTGGCGCAGAGACTTCAAGCAGTAGAGGAGGAGTTGGCCAAGTACCAGGCAGAAGACGAGGGATCTTCTGTTACAGGACCACCCCCAAAGAAGCGTAGAATTCCGCTGTCTAGTAGTAGCACTAGCCCATAGGAGCCATAGCTCAAGTCATAGAATGATACTTGTGAGCTGTTATTCCTTTGTCAACAACCTCAAGGTTATAATTATTAATAAAAGTGTTTTGCTAAATGGTATTTGAGTTCTTTTGCTTTTTCGTGCTTCATTGTGGGAATGTTACATAGACCTTCTCCTAGTTCTCTCTTTCTTTCCTCTAAGTCTGGAGTATGTCGGCAGATGGTGAACACTAGGAGGAACGTCAGTGACAACAACATCAATGCCAACGCCGGAGCACAATGAAGTCAGTCTACTCCCATCCCTCCGCCTTCACCAGTAGTCGGACCCGACTGGGCTCAATTGATGGCAAATCAGACCCAGCTAATTCAGCTTTTGGCTCAAACCATCAACAACCCAGCTCAGCAGTTTCATCAGCCGCTAGCCCAAGCTCCTCAGAACATGTTATCAGAATTTCTAAGGATAAGGGCTCCAACCTTCTCAAGCAGTGCAGAGCCAATGGATGTTGATGATTGGCTCCGTGTGATCGGAAAGAAATTGGATATCTTGCAATGCACCAACCGGGAAAGGGTCTTGTTTGCTTTTCACCAACTGAATGAACCAGCATCAGAGTGGTGGGTTACTTTAACCGCCTCTCATGCCAACCCCCAGGCCATTTCATGGAATGAGTTTGTGCAAAGTTTCCGCAAGGCTCACATTCCATCGGGTACCATTATTCTAAAGAAGAAAGAATTCAGAGCTCTGTGTCAAGGAAACCACACAGTGAATGAATATCTGCAGAAGTTCAATCAACTAGCGTGTTACACACCAGAAGATGTGGCTACTGATGAAGCCAAGCAAGAAAGGTTTCTGGAAGGACTAAATGACAATATTGCTGTCCAGTTGATATCAGGTGACTATACTGATTTTCATCAGTTAGTTAGCAAGGTCATTTGCCAAGAGGGCACGTTTGTGGAAATGGAAAATAGGAAAAAAAGGATGGTTATATAAAAGGTTAACCCAGGTGGATTTCCCAAAGCCCGCAACACTCCACCACAGAACAACCAGTTGAAGGTGCACTCCAGCAACTTCAAGCCGTAGTCAAGTAATATCAGGCCAATAGTTAGTCGCCCACCTCTGCAAGTTAATCGCCCTAACGCTCAAGCAAGTCATGGTCAAGTATGGAAGAGTACTGCTACACCTGATGGAGTGACTTGCTTCTATTGCAAAGAAACAAGACATTATGCCAAGTCTTGTCCAAAGAAGCTCTAAGCTGCAACTAAAACTAGTGCATCCGGAAGTCAGACCCAAAGGCAATAGTTTAAAAAGCCGGAGAACTTTATCAAGGGTTGCATGAACCACATCACAACTGAAGAAGCTCAGGCTGCACCAGACGTTGTACTAGGTACATTTTTTTGTAAATTCGGTATCATGAGCTGATTAGGCCGAAATCGATAAAAAGCAGTGGAAACTTCACACAGGTGGGACCCTCAGGACTTGCCCATAGGCAGCCAACTGGGGTTCACGATCTAGTTTTTGGCCTCATCGTCTTCCAGCTTTGTTGATCCCTTGTAATACACCGCAGGGCTTGACCTTCTTTTCTTATTGACTGAGTATTAGTAATTAAGCAATAGTGAGTACAACGGTACTTAGCAAGCCACCACATAGGATGTAATAATAATAGATGCAAAGCTATCAAGGGAGGCTTGAGATTCTTTTAGTTGCAAAAAGCATTGTTTTGAGAGTACAATAAGTAGGAAAATTCATGAGACTTAGCAATTTTAACTAAAACTGATTTTTATAAAGTTGATTGTGAGAATGCAATAATAATAGTAGTGTAGGTTACATCCATGTCTTACGGTGCATGACTACCTCCACCAAATGCTAGTTTTCACCACTGGAGTGTATTCTCCTCCAGGAAATGCCAAAGTTAGGGTTACTTCTACCCGATGAGTTTTCATCCCACCTATAAAGGTTTTTGAAATAGACCTAACTCGAGGAAATTTCCATGTCCACCCTTGAGCATGGGCATGGCTATTCAAATGGTTTATACTCTGCAAAGGAGCTAACCCACTTGCTATATTTTATATGTTCCCTTTGTTATGCAGATCAAGAGGATTACCACATGGCCTTTACAATGCATCTAGCGAAGGATTGCACCTGCTAAGGTTTCATCAGAGGGAGGCTATATTCGCCCCACCCTGACCCCCTCTTGCGCCATACGACGGCTTCAACTACTGTCACGACCCGTGTCAACGACGGCTTCAACTACTGTCACGACCCGTGTCAACGACGGCTTAATCCAGCACCATGACTCTTGACCTGGTATTGGACCTTGGTGAAGCGCTGGAAATACCCTCTGAGCTTCCCAAAGGTTTCTACTTAATGACCAAAAGTTGGTCGGCATCTACCCGCTCGACTTGGTTCCCTTGAAAATTGTTGTACATGTGGTCCCGAATCTGCTCCCACACGTATACAGAGTTCAGCACGAGGGTGAAGAACCAGGAAAGCACTATCCCCTGAAGGGCAAGCAGCAGTTCCTTTGCCTTTGTGGAGTGATCACCTTCGACCGCTTTGATGGCCATTTCGTAGGTGCGTACGATCACCTGAGGGTCTATATCACCCTTGAATTGCTCGATGGTGGGCATCTTGATGTCCTCCGGCCATGCCGCTTGTTGCAAGCTAGCGGACAGAGGAGACTCTAGGTCCACACGCCTGAACACATTGCGAGCGAGGGTAGGGGCTCCATGGCTCTCAGCCTTGTCGACTACAGCCTCCATCGCTGCTGTTGTGGGTGTTTGCTGACTTCGAGCCTCTTGCATCTCCTGCATGGCACTTTGAAGGTCTGTCAGCTTGCACTGCAGCACTCTGAGAGTCGCTACCAGCGTGGCCCTCGCTGCTCGTGTGGCAGGGTCTGTCGGAGTGGAGGAACTCAGCACGAGGTTGTTGGCGAGGATAGCATGGATGCCCGAGTCAGTGGGCGTGTTGATGTGGTAGGCGTGGCAGTTGACGATGGGGTCGATGCGTGGACCATGGTCGGCGGATATGCTGGTGCGAGAGTCGGGGTCTATGGTCGTAGCACGGACATCGCGGTCAGCGGTCGTGGTGCAAGCGTCATGGTCGACGGCTGTGCCGTCGTGGTCAACGGTTGCGCTTGTGCTAGCGCCAGGGCCGTTGTCCCACGTCAGTGTGACCCACTCGCCGGCCGCGTGTAACATCCTAAAAATTTGAGTCCTGGAAAATGTGTAACGTTTGAAATATTTCGAAATGCATCTTCTTGATGTTTGTATTTTAATAGATTTCCTTTGGATTTTTTTGTTGAGGTTCCAACAATTAAGGAAAAATCATGAAAATAGAAAAAGTAAACTTAAAAAATACAAATCTGAAAAATATGATCCAAAAATTAGGGTAGGAGGATTCACTTGAAATCGGTTAGTGAAAACTCCGAAAGGTGGAAATATACAAGTATGGAAGAATTAGATAAATAAAGATGGCAAGAGGGGGAATTGATAAAAATCTAAAAGTGTGCATTGGGCAAAAACAATAGTAATAAATAAAAATAATATATATAATAATGTATAATAATATAAAAGAAAATATAAAATAGTATAAAAATAGTGATAAATAAATAACTAAAAAGGGAAAGAATTAAAAAAGGAGAAACTCTTCGGCCTGGCCCGAGCCAGCCGACAGGCCAGCCCATCTCTCTTCTCCCCCTGCTAACACTCAACCGCGGCCAGAGCTCCTCACCCGAACGTTGCGGTAGCCGCCTCCCCGCCGTGCTTGCTCGGACCACCGGTCGCCGCCTGCCTCCACGTCCATGCCACTGATGTCAGTCACGTGCTCCGTCGCAGCTCGTCACCACAGTCACGTTGTCGCGTCGCCCAGACCGCCATGCCAGGTGCGCCGCCTCTGTCATGCATAGTGTCTGCCTACTCCCGTCGCATCCCACCTCGGCTCACGTGCTCCTGACACCCTCAATGTTCTGGCGTCAGCGCACATCCGTCTCACGCCGTGCGCCGCCGTCCCATTGCCATACCCTGTAGCCACGCCGCCGCCATGTCCCTCCCATGACTGGCCAACCGTCTACCTATCGCCAACCCCTTTTCAGCTGCTGTAAAGTCTGGCTCAACCCCCCCCCCCCCAATAGCATCGTCGTTCTCCACTTCTTTCCCCACCCCGAGTAATCGGCTTCCCTGCATCTCTAGCTCGCTGGAGAACACCTTCTTCTCCAACACCGGCTGGTGGGAAATCCACCGATTGGCGCCACAGTGGTCCAATTCTGCCGAGTCGGAGCTTCCTTGGAGCACCGTGAAGCCATCCCCGCCGTCGACCGGACCCCTCTTTGCTTGTACCTTGCTAGCACCGTGCGCCTCCTCTACCTGTCGCCGTCTCACGCCACTAGATCACCATCGCCACTCCCGATCTTCGTAGACCGTTGAGGTAACTTCCTACCATCCCCAACATGCTCCCAGAGTGAGGAATTGCTTTGAAATGCCTTGAGTTGCCGTAGTCTCCCCTTGACTGTTCCGCTGCTGCCCATGGCCATGGCCGACCGCCGCCCCGGCCAAATTGGCCGGCGAGACTTCGTCTAGGGGTGGGCACGGGCGAGAGCAACCCATTTTGGGAATGCTTAACTCTAGCCACCGCCTCGGGCACCGGCAGCGAGCCCCTCCATTGTTGGCAGGAAGGAGATGACACTGTTCATGGGAGATTAACTTAAACCAGAGGTTAATTAATGCCAATGATGTAGTTTAGACTAAAACGCTCACTGACCGGTGGGCCCTACCCTTTTAATTAAATAGTAACTAGTCCCACCTGTCATAGGTATAGAGAAGAGAAAATAAAAATAAAAGAAAAAATTAAAAATCTGCTGTGGGCCCCACCTATTTGATTCTATTTATTTTTCGGATTTATTTAAACTGAGAACTTCAGAAAGGCGTAATTTATTCATCTTAATTCCAAATTGAGTGAAACAAATTTATAAATTCATCTAAATTCAATATCTATCCAATGGAACTGAAATCATGAATATTTGAGTTCATTTGAATTTTTGTGAGAATTTATTTGGTTTGCTGATTTTTATTCAAATTTTCGCGTAATGAAAAATAGCGTACGAGGTACAAGAGGAAGAGGCTGAAGCTGAAGCAAGTCTCGACAACCAAGAACAAATCAACTGTGACTAAGGCGAGTCAATATTTTGATCATGTTGACCGTACATTTTTTACAAATTATTTACATTTTAATTTATCGAATTGCATGCTGTTATTTCATGTGCAAATATATGTTGTTTTAAAATTTTAGTTATATGCCTATTAATTGTCTTGTTTATATTACACTCCGTTGGAACATTTGAGCCTTGTCACCCTAAGAAAATTATAATGATAATCTTTCAAAAATAAGTCTACAGTTATGCATCATGCTTAGTACCGCTTAGAGACTTGGGCACCAAAATGCCTTAAGCATCACTTTCAATCATGAGAAACTGGTTTAGGAAGTTATGGTGGAAATGACTGATATATTTCGGTATGATTATTTTATGCTCCCAAAAACCGTAAATTGCTTATCTATCTGGGCGGATAGTTCGAGGGTGTGGTGCAGTGATGCACGAGAGTGTTGTTAGTGGTAGAACTGCCCAAATAACCCTAAGGACTAAATCTTATCATGACCTCCTGTGTAAAACAAGTACAACCATAAATCTGTAAAGTATAACTTGACTTAGTAGATTTACTAGACCCTGAAAGTCATCTCATCGGTGGGGGAGTGAGGTAATGCAAGTGGCTGTCTGTGTGACGACTTAAATAGGGCACTTGTTGAGGGTGAAGTTTACCGTGGTGGCTAGTCAGTGTGGGTAGTCCAGCTGCTAGTCGCTAGGGGTAGAACATCCCACAGAACTTATGGGACCCCCCGCAAGTGGGAGAAGTCCATATGGGTGAGATAATGGAAGGGGGAGGTATTTTAAAAAGTTGTTATGATGGTCTACTCAACCACATGACTAAGGAATCGCGTGGAGCAACGCGTAGATTGTCTATTGTGGGTAAAGTGTACAAACTTTGCAGAATGAAAACTATTCGAATAGTCGTGCCCATAGTAAAGGGCGGACATGGGATGTTAACCAGATATAGTTATATTTCAAAAACTTTATGGGTGGAATTGGAAAAGTGGAGGGCAGTGAAAAGCCCTGATTTGCGTTGCCCTAGGTGTCGCCCCAGTGATAAGATAAGCGGTTATAACGCTAAAAGGTTAGCAGATGGTGTAGAAACCATGTAACGGTAGATGGAATCTGGATCGTTATAATTATTGCACTCCTTCATACATTGATAAAACTCTGTTTTAGTTAAAACTGCTAGTTCTTAGGAAATTTCTATGTAACATATTTTAAAAACAACTTATGGCAAATAAAATAACCTGAGCCTTTCCTTGATAAGCCATGCATGTTATCTATTGCATACTGTGTATTGGCTCGCAGAGCACGGTGGATTTGTGCTCACCCTCGCATTATCAAAATAAAAGCGAGGACTCAAGACCACTATGCCTATGAGGACACCCCTGGCATGGATGGAGGAGCCAATGAAGAAAACTAGGATGGCATTCTCGAGTTCGAGTCATATATATATATATATATATATATATATATATATATATATATATATATATATATATATATATATATATATATATATATATATATATAGAAGGTCTTATTACAATAATGCCCTACCATAAGATGCTATTTCAATGGTATATATGTCTTATTAGGCTTCCTGACCCGTCTGGCCATTCTCACGACCTGCAAAGGCTGAAGAAGCCATCGCATACCGGGCACTCGTGCACGAAATTACAAAGCTAGTCTTTCTTTCGTGACTACGGCGGCAGCGAAAAATGAGTGTGTCACCTGCCGCGTCCGATCACTTTCTGCCGCTCACCCTCAGGCAGCCAACCGCCTTGCCCTCGTCGAGCCGCAGGTAAACACGCCCGGCGTCTCCGCTGAGTTTGCCGGAGAAACGGCGGGACTCTGCACCGTCTCCGGCACCTTCTTGTCGGACTCAGCATCTGCTATGCGATGTGCTAACTCTTCATTTCAGTTTCACCATCGGTGACTTCATTCTTGGATGATCTACCTGCTGCTGCTTGCTCCTTAATTTTTCTCCTAATTCTAGTTACCTTGGTACGGAACCGCATAGTTCGATTGGGCCGAAAGACCGAATATGCCATACGAAAATCAGGAGATGTTACATGCAGAATTGATTGGAACTCTAGCTTATTGCAAAACGGTTATTGCGTAATAGCATGATCTATTGCAAAGAGCATAGAAGAATCTCAGGCCTTTTTCGAATGGGAAAAGCTGCTTAATTACTGGTTACCGTAGATATCGTAGAACATGGGAAACTGATTGCCTTTTACCCAGACAGGATGCTTGGGTCATGTGAATTTTCCATCGCAAGAAGTCTCATTGTTATCTTGTTGGACAAAGGGCATCCAATAGTACTCAAGTTACATACAGTGATGCATCGACATGCTTGTGCTGTTATGCTTTTCTGACAAAGTTGTAAAATGAACTATTGATAGTGCCATAGTTCTTCTGTGTGGCAATTTGCCAATAAAAAAGAAATATTTACTAGAAAGTTACTTTGTTGGCCATATATGTTATGAATAGCGCTTGTATTCATATGAGGCCAACGGGCCGGTATATATACACAAAGTACATGTGGTAAATATGCAAAGAACCCCTTATAACAATGGGGAATAACAAACTATACATATATCTCTAACACCCCCCCCCTCAAACTCATGGTGGATCAACAACATTGAGTTTGGAGAGGTAGAAGCTGTGCTGTGCTCGAGTCTGGGCCTTCGTGAAGAAATCCGCTATCTGAAGCTCTGAAGGCACATACTGAAGAGTAATCACCTGATCATGCACACAAGACCTTATGAAAGAAGCATCAACACCAATATGCTTGGTGAGCTCATGCTTCACAGGATCACGAGCAATACTGATAGCACCTGCATCGTCGACAAGAGAGAAGTCGGTGTAGTGACAGAAACACCAAAATCCTCAAGTAACCACCGTAGCCAAGTAATTTCTGCTGTCAAGAGAGCCATAGCTCGCAACTCAGCCTCTGCACTCGAACGGGACACTGCAGTCTGTTTCTTCGTCTTCCAGGCAATAAGAGAACCACCAAGAAAAACACGATGCGAGAGATAGACCGGCGATCGAGAGGATCGCTGGCCCAAGTAGCATCCGAATAGGCCTGAAGCTGTAACGAGCTGGAACGTGGAAAGAAGAGACGGCGAGAGATAGTCCCGCGAAGGTATCGCAGAACTCGAAGAAGGTGGCTGTAGTGGACCTGAGTAGGAGCTGAAACAAACTGACTCAGAATATGAACTGGATAAGTGATATCCGGACGAGTAACAGCAAGGTAGACAAGACTCCCAACAAGATGACGATAGCGAGTCGGATCAGAAAGAGGCTCGCCATCAGAGAGTCGGAGGTGAACATTGAGCTCCATGGGAGTCTCAACAGTACGCTGATCAGTGAGAGAGGCGCGATCAAGAAGATCCTGAATATATTTCTCTTGGGACATAAAGAAACCATCTGGAGTGGAAGTAACCTCAATCCCAAGGAAGTAACGAAGAGGACCAAGATCCGACATAAGGAACTGCTCACTAAGACGAGCCTTGACAAAGGCAATGTACTCAGAATCATCTCCCGTAATGATCATATCATCAACATACAGAAGAAGAAGAGTCCGACCACGAGACGAAGTGTGGACAAAGAGCGCAGGGTCATGATCATTAGCTGAAAAGCCAGCAGCAGTGACCACAGAGGAGAAGCGCTCAAACCAAGCACGAGGGGCTTGCTTAAGGCCATAGAGAGAGCGACGAAGGCGACAGACCATGCCCTCAGGAACAGAATACCCAGGTGGTGGATGCATGTAGACCTCCTCACGCAACTCGCCATTAAGAAAGGCATTCTTGACATCAAGCGAAATGCAGACCGATGGCGAATGTGACGCCACCGAAAGAAGAGTGCGACGGTGGTCATGTGGGCCACAGGGGCAAAAGTCTCGTCGTAGTCAACACCATGCTTCTGCTGGAAACCACGAGCAACAAGACGCGCCTTATAGCGCTCAAGAGAGCCATCAGAGCGAGTCTTAATCTTATAGACCCACTTACACGTGATGGGATGAGAATGAGATGGAAAGGAACAAGATCCCAAGTACCCGATGCGCTCGAGGGCAGCAATCTCTCGGCCATGGAAAGCTGCCACTCGGGGTGAGTAATGACATCCCGGTGGAGACAGGCTCACGAGTAGCTGCGCCAGCAAAGGCAAAATGGGCAGGAGGCCGAATCGACTGGTGATCGCGGAGAGCGTAGCGAGGAGAGGATGACCATCAGGGGAAGATGGAGCATCAGAAGAAGATGGAACATCAGGAGAAGATGGCTCATCTGGAAGATCCTCAATATGAGGTCGACGAGTGTAGAAGATAAGGGAGAAGGTGCGTAGTGGGAGGAGCTGCGGAGTCGTGGGAGGCGACACAGCGGCGACAACGGCGGAGAGGCCACAGGGGAATATGTGGAGACTCGGTGGGGCAGGTGGGCGAAGGCAAAACAGATATAGGTGTATCTCGGAAAGGTCAAGAAAGACAGAGACTCACGAGAGGAAGCCAAGGAGAGGCAAGGCGTGGGTAGAATGGGCGAGACTCATCGAAAGTCACATCCCGAGAAACCCGCATCCGACGACCAACGGATTCCAGCACCGATAGCCCTTGTGCTCGCATCAGATCCCGAAAGACACACTCAACAGATCGGCGGTCGGTTTGGTGCGTTCTCGAGGGCGAGAGAACGTAGCAAACGCAGCCAAACAGATGAAGGGTAGAGTAGTCAGGAAGAAGACCACAGAGACGCTCAACAGGGATCGCTCCCTGAAGAGCAGAAGAAGGCTGGATGTTGACGAGATAGGTGGCAGTGGAAACAGCCTCGGCCCAAAAGTGAGGTGGAATAGAGGCGGCGATCATCAGAGCACGAGCCGTCTCAAGGAGGTGACGATGCTTGCGCTCAGCGACACCATTCTGAGCATGAGCACCAGGACAAGAGAACTGAGCGAGAGTGCCCTGCTCAGCAAGGAAGCTGCGCAGGTAACGAGAGAGGCACTCGCCAGAATCGACGAAAGACACGAATAGGAGTGGAGAAGCGTGTGTGAATCATAGTGGCAAATTGTTTATAGATAGACAAGACCTCACTACGAGAAGACATGAAATATATCCAAGTATGGCGAAAAAAATCATCTATAAAAATGATATAATATCGATGACCTCCTTTCAAACGAAGGAGCGGACCTCAAACATCCGAATGAACAAGATCAAAAGGGCGCCGAGACACGACTTACTATGAGGATAAGGAAGCTGAATCATTTACCTAACTTACAGCCACGACAATCTAAAGACACGTCTCTGAGATGCACCCTAGAAGACCACGACGAACTAAGGGCGACAGGCGGGATCCACACAGATGGCCAAGACGGTGATGCCACTCGCTGGAAAGAGCCGTGTAGACGAAGTGGCGAAGCGGAGAGACTAGCGGCGATGGTGGCGGCGGAAGGAAGGTGAAGCGGTCAAGCTCCCGAGACGCCGTGAGTCACGCGCCGAGGGCCGAACCAACCGAGCTCCGTGTGGCGTCCCGAACACAACAAGAGTCGAGTCGAGAATGACCCGATAACTAAGGTCGATGTCGCCCACAGAAAGAAGTTGCAAGGTAAGGCGAGGAACATGAGCAACGAAGGAACATGAAAAGATGAGTTGCTAAGAGATCCTCGACTGCAGACGAAAGAGATGTACCATCGCAGTAAGAACACCGACAGGAGAATCAAGAGGTGTAATAGAAGACAGAGTGGAAGGATCGGAGTCATGTGAAAAGATGCTCCGAATCAAGAATCCACGGGAGGTACTGATCGTGTAGGAGGTGGTTTCTCGGTGCCCAAGAGTCGAGCGAACTCGCAGAACACATCGAGGAGAACTGAAGCGGCAAGTAGGCGTCGAAGTCCGGCTATCTCTGCTCGGTGAGAGAAGGCTGCTGAAGAAGTCGAGCGACGCCGTCGTAGAAGCACTAGTGACAGTAGAAGAACGGCGTGAAAGATGCCGCTTCTTCTTAAAGCACTGGGACTCAATGTGGCCGGCCTTGTCGCAGTAGGAACAGTGAGGACGGCCACCTCCAGACGGAGGACAGCCACCACCACCTGTGGTAGCCGCTGGAGGAGGCAGTGTAGCAGGTGGACGGCGGCGAACACGCAGGGGAGTGGCATCGACCAGCACCACTCGGGCGAGTCTCCTCCGCGCGTATCTCGGTAAGAGCCTCCAGAGAGTGACACGAGGTGGCGTGCAGGAGCTGGGCACGCCTTTGCTCAAACTTCGGGGCGAAGCGAGTAAGGAACTCGTAAACCGCTGAAACTCGTGTCGGCCGTACATCCCGGCAGCACGGATAGGTACGACAGCCAGCAGTGTGAAGTGAGTCCAACTGACGCCAGACAGCAGAACTCTGAGCGTAAAAAGCGTCAACAGTAGCATCACCCTGCTGAAGAGAGTGCTCCTGGCGGACCACGGACAGGTACAGGGCATCACCAGAGGGCTCGTAGCGCTGACGAAGATGAGTCCACATCCGAAAGCGAAGGGAGTCCCACATCCTCGTAAGAAAACGAGGCGGACATCGGCGATGAGGACAGAAGCGGCCAGCGTCGTCATCGTACTCACCGAGTGTAGACGGTCGACGATCCTTGTAGGAATCGAGCCTCTGGTAGGCGGCGGCTTCATTATCAGCTTTATCATCAGCAGCCTTATCGGTGCGTCGGGGCAATACAACAGCGTAGGCTCCGTCGGAGAATAGGGCAAGGCGGACAGTGACATCGCCGAGAGGACGCCCGAGACGAAGACCACGCATGTGAATGCGCATGTGAGACACAAAGTCGGTGTAATTAACACCATCAAAGATCACCGGCAGCGAGGAGAAGCGGTGCCCATTGGTAGGCGGCGCCGGACGGTGCGGCGACCAAGGCAACGGTCTAACAGCGGCGCCGACGGCGCGGCGGTTAGAACGACGTTTTTGCTTCCGCCGCTCGGTAAAAGGCCTCAACGGGCGAAGGCGTTACACGCACGCACGCGTTAGGGTTGGCGGCGCGCGGCGGCGGCGGCGAGGTGGTTCGGCGAGGCGAGCGGCGCGGCGGCGGCGACGACGGCGACGGCCTCGGCGAGTGGCGGCCGGTGGCCTCGGCGCGGCGGCGCCGGCGGGAGGCGGCCGGACGGGCGGCGCCAGCGGAGCCACCGGCGGCGGGCGGCGACCAGCCAGCCGGCGGCGATCCGAGTGGCGACTGGCGTCGGCAACTAAACGAGCCGCGGCGACGGCGACGCAGCGGTGGAGCGGCGGCGCACGGCGCGGCCGCAGATCCGAGCACCGGCGACCGGGAGGCGAGGCGGAGGCCGCGTCGACGCCGCCGGGGATGAGACGCGGAAGCCGCGTCGGCGGCCGGAGAGATGGGATCTTGCGGCGGCGGCAAGGATGGGAGGCCGGAGGCGGCATGCGGGCGCGGAACCCTAGGTAAGCCAAAACCCTAGTTTTGGCTCTGATACCATGTTATGAATAGCGCTTGTATTCATATGAGGCCAATGAGCCGGTATATATACACAAAGTACATGTGGTAAATATGCAAAGAACCCCTCATAACAATGGGGAATAACAAACTATACATATATCTCTAACAATATAATGGTTTTAAGATTGTCAGCAACCAACAAGAATCTCTACAAATTTTAAAATAAACGAATTCTAATGTCAGGAACAGCGGAATCTGATTATTAAATTTGATCACTAATTGCACAAGTGTACTGAATGAGTTACAGCACAATAATACATTTATTTTGAACCAAGGGAGACCTCCCTTGCTTCTATTTGAGGAAATTTGATTTTAATGTAGAAGCAGACACAACCACACTCATAGTTGCCTATCTTACTCCACAAACACAATCTCAAACCACAGCACCTGTCAATTCACTGTCACATGGCTTGCGATTCTGTTCATACCAAGATCTCTTCAACATGAGAAGACGCTCTGCTACATCTGTCATCTCTGGTCTTTGCTTCACATCAAGATTTAGACATTCCACAGCAATCGCTACAAGACTATCAAGAAGCTCCAAATCTTTTGGTGCTGCAATTTCGTCGTCAAATAGCTCAGTTGCTCTCTTCTGCATTTTGTGAGCATCAAGAAAATTCTTAACTAAGCTGCTGTTGTCAGAATACGTGGCCTTCTTCCTACTAATAAGTTCCAAGAGCACAACTCCAAAACTATAGACATCACTTTTATCAGTTAGTAGACCTGTTTGTAGATATGCTGGATCCATGTAACTCCTGTCACCAATGACATAATTGGTGTGTTGTTTATCTACAGCAATCAGCCTCGATATACCGAAGTCAGAGATCTTTGGTACGAAACTATCATCCAAAAGTATATTAGCTGGTTTAACGTCACCATGTAAGATTTTACTAGTGGTTTTTGAATGCATATAAGCTAGACCTTCTGCTGACTCTGCAGCAATATTTAAACGTCTATCCAAATCGAGTGGAACCCTGCTGCTTCCATGAAGAATTTCGTCGAGGCTACCTTTGGAGAGGAACTCATAGACCAGCATTGGGATATCAACTTCTAGGCAACAACCTATAAGCCTAACAATGTTCTTGTGGATCACTTGAGATAGGATGATGATTTCATTTGTAAATTGTTTATTGTGTGTGGCATTACCATTAATGGGCTTCTTTACTGCAACTAGTTGATTATCAAGAAGGCCCTTGTAAACTTCACCAAAGCCACCTTTTCCAATCAAATTGCTACTTTTTAAAATTAGCTTGAGATCCTCCCTTTTGTAAATCTTTATCATTTTTGCCTTTTCTAATGTAGGTCCTCCATTTTTTATAAAAAGTTCTCTCATCTTCCTTTTCTCTTTGCGAAGAATGGTAAGGAACACCAGAAGTGCTATAACAAAAAGACCACCTATTGCACCTACATGAAGAACAAAGAAACTGCATTATATATCTCATAGACTTCATATAATTTAATATATCAGAAAAAATAAAATTGTTGATGGAGTTGCTGTGTAATTATTTGCAATGCAGAAGTATCTAGAGCAATCACAAATTTGAGTGCTGACTGGCTAACTTGTCATGAGACTTGTTGATTGGATTGGATTCAATTAAATACTAGGGTCACATGGAGGGACAATTTGCAAATAATCTTTATAACTCAAATGCAAGTTTGCTCTTGATACATCGCCATTTTGGATTTTGTCATGTCTAGGTATAATCATGCAAACAATCCTGTGGATACTTGTATCATGGATTTGTAAACCAGATTTGGAGGTCTTGAGAAGGAAGCCTTCAGATTCAGTTTTTTGTGAATTTAAAAAGCGATGCTATGCCTAAAGATACCGCGAACTTAACTACGACCCCAAAATAGGCCGTTGTTAGCCTATTGCTAATAGCTTGCAGCTGTGATATCTGCAGCTATGCTACATTTTAAGTACTAATTTTCCATTCTTTGTCACATTGAGATAGTCATGTTTAGAATATGGTTTTATTTAATATCGAGTTTTAAAAATGAATTATTTTCAATTAAAATTGGGATGGAATAATATATTCGATTGACTAGTCAATATCTGCATGTGGTTTTTACCCAAATTTAGGAATATGATATATTATTGTATTCAGTTTCTAAAATTATTATTCTCGTATATGTGTTTTGATAACATCTTTTAGTTTTAGACAACACTGAATAATGCTTATTAAATACTCAAATATGTGAGGAACTTATCCATCATGTGACCCTCACGCCTGGCCAAATCTGATCCATCCATCCCCTTTTGACGATTCTTGTAAAATTTTAGGGTTATGACATTATTATATTGCATTTCCAAAGTTTAGGGACTCAAGTTATCCTATTTGACAAGTTTACGGACCACGGTGTATTTTACACTTGATATTAATTGCACCTAGATATGAGTGGGCATGTACTAGACATGAGTTCAACGAATTACTGGTAGTTGCAGCACCATGAACGTAAGAATCAATTTCTCTTTCTGTGTCTAAAATTGAAGTTTGACCGTCAATTGTGCCATGCCATTAAATCAAAATTCATGAAGTAATATCACTCTGGAATAAAAAAGCGATAATTGATAATTTTTCACCAACAAAATTGCCTTTAATACACTTGTACGAATTCCCTAGTAGAATAAAAAAATACTAATTTCTCATTAAGAACTAAATAGATGTTGGAACTTTTTTCAAATTTTGAATACCACAAATATGAAAATTCATAATAAAAATTAAAATAAGATCACAAATTTGATTTAAATACATATATGTTAGGAATCAAAACTTAGATTAGATGAGGGATCTTATGTTCTCAGCGATTGGAGATTAAAATTGAAATCTAAATTAGATTGTATTTTAATCTACTCTCGATAAATTTTTATATTAAGTACTATTTTCATAATCTAATTATTTATTTAAGAATTTTATCATTTGTTATAGAGATTAAATACTTTATCTAGGAAACTAGCCCATGTGAATGCGCAGTTGCCGACTAGTTATTTCTAATTACCCACGCACTACTATAAAAAGGCTTGTATATATTAGACGTCTCATCACAGATGGTTCATCAAAACCGTCAATGCTAAATGCAATCACAGACGGTTTAGGTTTAGAGACCGTCTGTGTTGCTACCAGTACAAAAAACCATCTGTGAAGAGATAATATCACAGACGGTTCTTAGTGAGTACCGTCTATAATGTTGGTAAGAACTGTCTGTGATAATGAAATTATCACAAACCGCCTGTGATATGTTTCCCGCCTCATAATTCTCTAAAATTTCATAATCTCTCACCTGAGTTCAAGTAGGATTCCGTTCCGAGACATCTTTAGTAAAACGGGCATAACTTTTGCATACGGTGTCTGTTTTTGATATTCTTGTACTCGTTGGAAAGCTAACGACGAGCCCGATCCAAAATAATAACCGGCTTGTGCTAGTCGCTCTATAAGACCCCAAAAATTGGCCATCTTTAGCTTTAAATTTGTGTCGCAAGTTTTGAGTTTTTATTTTTGCCAAAATTTTGTATCTTTCATTCAGAATTTGGTGTTCACCTCAACTATAAAGTTGTAGATCTTATCGAAACCTTTCGAATGAGTATATATAAGCCATCGAAAACAACCTTCAGTATAGACCGATTGACCTCAGATTCATTCGGGACCATCCGATCAACATCATGCACCCGGATGGTCCCAGAAATGTTTGGACCAGTCCAAATGGCTTCGGCTGTCTAGACCGTTCGATCAACATCAGACGCTTGGATGGATCGGAAATGTTCGGACTAGTCCGAACGGCCTCAGCTGTCTGGACCGTTCGATCAACATCGGACGCTCGGATGGCCTCGGAAACGTTTGGACCGGTCCGAATGGCTTTGACTGTCCAGTCCGTTCGATCAACATCAGGTGCTCAGATGGCCTTGGAAACATTCAGACCAGTCCGAATGGCTTCAATAATTATGTATCACATATGGTTTGTAGTTCAAACCGTTTGTGATAATTATGTATCATAGACAGTTTGTGGTTGAAACCATCTATGATAATTACGTATCTCAGACGATTTGTAGTTCAAACCGTCTATGATAATTATGTATCCCTGATCACTGGGCCCGTCGATCCTCCTTAACCCAATCTCAGCAAATAGAAACTCACCAACCTCTACCCCACAGATTGTAGCTCTACCTCTTCGTCCCCGCGCCCATTCCGCAAAAAATTTTCCTAATTTCACCTCTCCCTCCTCTATATATACTCACCTAAACCCATCCTCTATCGCACTCAAAATCTTTCTAACCTCCTCACCGTCCTCATCCTCAACCCTGACCCTGATATCCCTTATGATGTAGACAACACGCAAGTCTATGGGCAGCAAGGCGCTGCGAGAGCTACCAAGACGGCACTCAAGTCAGCGCCAGCAACGGTGGAGTCAAGGACATCCAACTCACGCACTGCATCAAGGGCAAGAGGGCCTAGGCATAGAGGCCTCGTCAGCGTGGTTGACTTTCTACTGTCTACTAGGATCTCTGCTTCTTCTATGTTATTGCCATGTTAAAAAGTTGGTTTTGTAGAATTAGGAGATAAGTTCTTACCAAATTCTTACTGTCTTAGATGGATAACCTGCTCATTATCTTGTTATACTGTAATAGTAGATTCTAATCTTAATGGAAATAGAATGTGTTATTGTGTTTGCTGTTGTATTTGCTTGATTTTAAAGGGCATAGCTAACGTTTCTTGAAGCTAGCAAAAAACAGAAAAATTTTAGATGTAGAATGAACTATCACAGACGGTTTTGTGGTATAAACCGTCTATGGACTATCATAGATGGCTCAAACCAAAAACCATATGTGATGCTCGCACATCACAGACAGTTCTATGTACCAATCGTCTATGATAGAAAAGCATCACAGACGGTTTTTGGTTCGAGCCGTCTGTGATAGACTATCTATGTTGTATTTATCATAAACGGCTCACAAACCGTCTATGATAACCTCTGATTATCACTAATCCATAAATTCAGACGGTTCAGAAAATTATCTGTGATGAGAATTCTGAACCAAAAGAAGATGTGCAAAACTTTAAATTAAAGTAAATACTCTATGTCAAGTACTGTATGAAATTCCGAATAAAAAATAAATAATTTTAGCAATTTAATTTTAGCATTTTTCTATCCTTTGTCGTTTGTAGTACTTGCACACCTTCTCAACCATTGGAAGTTGAAGTTAAAACCAAGATTAGATTGTACTTTCTACTCTTAATACATAACTTTTGCATTAAGTACTATTTTCATAATCTAAAATTTTAAGTTTAATTGTTTTATCTTTTGATATAGATGCTAATAAGTACTTTATGCAAGAAGCTAGCACGGGACGTGGGTGTTGGTTTCAACTTTAATTCAAAAAAGGAAAGTAAATGGGGTGTCAGATATATGGCGCGTGCTTACCGACAGTCACCTTTGCTGGTTGAGGGAATATCTCGGCGCATGTTTGGCCATCGGGTCTCGTTCCGCGTTTGCATCCGCAGTAATAGCTTCCTATGGTGTTGATGCAAGTCTGATGATCACCCGTGCAATTGTTTTTGCCCATACACTCGTTGATGTCTGCAATTAACTAACAATCAGAACACGTACATGTGTCATCATAAGAAGTTCGACAGATCGGTTGCACGTACAGTGCGTGTACAGCTGGATACGTACGTACCTTGGCATCCCGTGGGTACGTAAGGGTTGCCTTCATTCCCGTCCCAGCACCGGCAGCGATAGCCAGGCCGCCAGCCATCGGTTGTGTTGAAGCACGAGCTGTTGCTGCTGAGGCACGCATAGCCCTGGGGTCGCGGCTGGCCTTCCGCTGGGCATGAGCCATTCCTGATGGTAAAGTCTACAACTAAGGGGAAGCCCCTCGAGAACTTCTTGGCGAAGTAGGCCTTATCGCCATAGACGTCCTCCAAGGTGTAGTTGTACCAATCCTTCTCCACCAGCATGCCGAAGGAGCAGTTTTCACTCGCGCTGTCAACTACCACGACAAGCTGGACTTGATTCTGGGCTTCGGGGATGGCGGCCTCACAGCAGCCTTGCCCCGTGCACGCCGCCCCGTCTCTGGCGGCGCGATCACTAACGATGGGCCGTGAGACGCAGCTGGTTTCGGTTATGCTCACCAGCGGTTGACGACGTGAGCCAGCGGTTGATGACGAGGTGAGCTGAGAGCTGGCGTTCAAGCCGATGCCGATGAGGACATTGCGGCCTACGTCGATGTGGAAAGGACCGTCGACGACCAACACTTCCTGTTTCAAGTAGGAACGGTAGGTTTGGTTTACTTCGCAGTTGAAGCTGAACGTGCCGTACACCCTTGCCTCGCCCACTCCAACTGATACGTCGACGAGCTCCATCAGCGAGTTGGACGGTGGCTCTAAGTTGATGGTGAAGTTGTCCGCGTTGTCGAAGGCACCGATCGTCCCCGCCTGGTTGGCTTTGTTCGTCGAGTAGTAGCCATCGATCGGCCACTTGAATAGCCCAGCGGCAACGAAGGGTCGTGGGGGATCGAACGTCTTGTTGCAGACGACCTCGAAGCCCGGAAGGAAGCAGCCAGGTTCGATGCCGAACGGGTAGGGGATGCTGACGCCGCCACAGTTTTCTGTGCAATTCTTCTGTAGTGTGATCTGCGGAGTGGGCTGTTGCTCGGTTGTGGGCATTGCCAGGCTCAGGAGGAGGGTCATGACTACGAGAAGCAGTACTGGCGGCCACGATTGGCTTGGTATGGGAGTCATATTGGTGCAATACCTGTATGGGCTAGACGTACTGCCACAATGATATATCGATACTAGCTCTTTGGATCGATGCTAAAGCTTAATTTGGCTTTGGTCGATTTATTACGCTCTCTATGCGTATTGGCACTCGTATAAACACACAATCATACTGTATATATTACACCCGCGGACTCTCCGGCTGGAGAGGCTATTCACGTCATCATCAATACAAAAACCCCCGTGTTTTGCGAAATCGCGTAGAGGTCCTCTATTCTCACAAACAGATCCTTGCATCTCGCAAACAGGTCCCTACCAGGTTTTTTTGAAAACACCTTCCACTTCACCGATAGCACCCCGCGGTTTCCAAAATTACGTATAGATCCTTGTTTAGTTACATACAAGTTCTTGTAGGTCCTCGATTTTTTGCCAAAAAACCTTTTGTTTTTCCCGAAATTACGTATGTGCCCTCGATTTTTTAAAAAAACTCCTCACGAATTATCGTCTCTTTTACTTCGGTTCACATAGTTGCTAGCGTGGCGTGACACTGTGCTTACGCAGCTAGTATATACTAGGGAAGTGAAGATGCCAAATCGTCTACGCACCAGCTGTACGCCGCTTAACAGCTGTACACACACTGTACACACAGCACGTGAATGACAGCTATATTAACTATATACTAATACTAATTGTTTTCTAGATGACTAATTGTTGAGTTGGGATGACTCGCGTACAGTATTTTAGGATTAGATGAAGCCACAAAGCAATTAAGTTTATTCATCCAAAGGTAAAGATGTATGAGAGAATTAGATGCTAGATTATTTTTGGTACTAGATTTTTGTATAAGGTAAGGATCCGAGAGTCCTAAAATATTTAAGAGGGTTACGAGCGAGCGACAATCCTTTGTACTCATTTGAGGTTCTGCTTAATGAATTTGTGGTTGGCTTCTCATTTGAGGTTCTGCTTAATGAATTTGCGGTTAGCTTCACCATTAAAACTTCACCATTAAAATGCTATTATTTCCGGTTATAAATATATGTTGCTATGGAATAGATACAGTTAAACTTTTAAAACTTTAACTATTAATATCTTTCTAAATATTTAGATTAGATATATAAAAACCATATGTATAAATTTATCTTGAAAATACTTTTATAATATTATAATTGTATTAGGTTTTATAAATATATTATAATACAAATTAGTGATGAAAGTTGCTTTTTAAGGACAATGTTGATATTTAAAACAACATGTATGTATGACCAGAGAAAGTAGCTCTTCAGTTCGGTGAAGGCCTTGTTCTAAAGTGTTGTGATTTTTAGATGAAATGGTGTTGTAGTTGCTGTTAATTTTTTCTAAAGTATTTGATTAAAAGAAAATAAAGAAAAATAGAGTAAATTAAAAACACTGTTATATCTCTATGGATAATATAAAGAAAAAAATTAGAAAAAACATAGGTTAAAAAGCTAATATATTTTAAATAATTTTTGGCTTCTGAAATACAGAAGCTAGACCGAGGCCGAAAGCACCACACGCGCATAGGAAAAACTGGCGCGCGGACGCGCAGCGCAGGAGCGTGTATCATCTAATTTCACCGGGCGTGTGTTCTCCTCAGCTATAGGAACTGAACTAGGAAAGTTCCCTGGATAGTAACGGTTTTGGCTTGATCTGGATGGAAGAAGCTAGAACGAGGCCGAAAGCACCGCACGCGCAAAGAAAAAACTGACGAGCGCGGACGCGCAGCGCAGGAGCGAGCGTGTATATTTCAAAGGGCGTCTGTCCTCCACAACTATAGGATAGGAACTGAACTAGGAAAGTTCCCTGGATAGTAACGGTTTTGGCTTCTGGATGGAAGAAAAAACTGACAAGCGCAGTTCACACTACCAGGCGACGACTTCATCGGCATGTGCTTCATGGTCTATGAGATCGACGTCAACGACAGCGAACTCTACAGCGACTCCGATGAGGTATGTCCCTCCTATGACCAGCTAAATGTTGCTTTTCTTAAACTAGAAAAATTTTATGCTAGATCTAGAGTTAGGGTTGTTGATTTTGAGAAGGAAGTAGAGAAACTGTCACGGGAGCTTACTTTACTTATATCTGCTCCCTCTCGTGATGAATGTGATGTATGTTTTTCTTTACTTGGAGATATGGAGAAGCTAATGACCTTTCATGATAGTGTGACTTCTGAGCTAGATTTGCTTAAGGTGGAGAATGTTAGTCTGTTAGCTGAATTAAAGATGACTAGAACTACTGCTCTTTCATCTACTATTGTTGAGACTACTTTTTGCACATCATATGAGGATAAGGATAATGCTTTTAGAGGTCTTTACACTGTGCTCCTTTATCTGCTTGAAATATATGAAAATTGCAATAACTTGAAAATGAACTTAAAGAAGACAGATCATAAAATTGCTGAACTGCATGCTTCCTTGCTTGAGCCCATTTTGTCTTGCAACAACTGTCCCAAATTAACTGCTGAACTTGAATCTGTCTCAAAACAGTTTCAAGAAATGATTGATCACAACAACAAACTGCCTCAGTATGTGACTAAGGACCCTGTTAGCTCACCATGCATTAATTGTGAAAAACTAAAATCTGATTTGATTGCATTGGATAAAAAATTTTAGGGTTATGATATTGTTATATTGCAGTTCCAAAGTTTAGGGACTAAAGTCATCCTATTTAACAAGTTTACGGACCAAGGTGTATTTTACACTTGATATTAATTGAACCTAGATATGAGTGGGCATGTACTAGATATGAGTTCAACGAATCTCTATCTCTACCACATATAATGCACCTAAAAAACAATCCTAAAGCCACACAGAAAATTGTACAACACAGTCATTAGCTATCCTAAGTATACCCAAAAAATTACCATCAAACCCAACCAACGTTTGAAATGAAGGGACAAGATCCCATCTAACCTTGTCTTTCTCTTACTCACTCAGATCCAACGGATCAGATTGCTGGGACCAAACCTCATCCCCCACCACGCGCCGCCTCCTTCTCCTTCCCTCCCCACCCCGCATCGCCCCTCCTCCCCTGCCCTGCCATCCCGCACCGCCGCCTCCTCCCTCGCGCCTCCACTCCCGCCGCTCCCCCATCTCCGCCTCTCCCCCGCGCCTCTACTCCCCCATCTCCGCCCACGCACACGCCAAAGCCCTAGCCGCCGCCACTTCTCCATCCGGCCGCCGTTTCTCCACATCCGCCGCCGCCCTCTACACCGGCCGCCTCCCTTCTCCTCCTTGCCATCTACTCCGACCGCCAACGCCCCTCATCTCCTCCAGATTCACCGGGGCGCAACCTCACCACCTCCGGCCGTCGACATCCCCAGCCTTCCAGATTCCCCTCCTCCCTCCCCAGCCTTCCTCCGCTCCCCATGTCGGCGGCGTAGGCGGAGTCGGCGGCGGTGTAGCGACGCGGGGAACCGGAGGCGTCGGGGCGATGGCGGCGCCCGCGTCTGTGGCTGCGGCGGGGCGCGGGGCCATGTCGACGGACAACGCGAAGGGGCTGGTCCTCGCTGTGTCGTCGAGCGCCTTCATCGGCGCCAGCTTCATCATCAAGAAGATGGGGCTCAGGAGGGCCGCCGACTCCGGCGTCCGCGCGGGTGAGGGCGTCGCGTCGGTCTCTAGGGCCGCCTGCTCTGGAACCTGGATCTCCCCGTGGGTGGGTCAGCCGGTCGGGTAGGGGGGTCGAGTAGGGTGGTGTCAGCTACACGGTTTCTTCGCTGATTTGGACTCGCGGGTGGTGGAATCAAGCGGAGGATGGTGGGCGCGACGAGCGGCGGCGGCGATGGGGACGATGGCGAGTTGGCCGGAAGTTGGCGGGCGGAGGAGGCTATAGCCGGCAACCCAGGGCCCTCGAGGCTCTCCGGGAGCTCGTGATGTATCCTTCCCTCTACGCCCGCGAGTCCCTCGTGCTCGGGCTCAAGGTATTATCACCTGCCCCATTTTCCTTCTCCCATCACTTCAACATTCTAATGCACCTTCGTTTCATCAAATTATGCTCCTTTTGTTATGTGAGCTTGCAGTGGCCCAGAGGATTGCTGCTCTACGGCCCCCTGGCACCGGAAAGGTACTGCATTTGCAATGCCATGTCTTCGTTCTAGCATAAATCTTCACCAATGTGTTGCTTAGATTAGGTTCATGTACAATTCGCTGTAATCTGCTGTTTATTGTACTTAGTGATATAGCAATCGGCAAGTGCTGAGCATGTTAGCGATTGTTGTTTTTTCAGACGAGCCTGGTCCAAGCTATGGTTCGAGAATGCAATGCCCACCTGACAATGATCAAGTACTGACTCAACTCGATGACAGAGAGACCTGAAAATTTAATCCATGAAACATACTATTATTATGCCTATGTATTGCGTTTCGTTGTATTGTTGGACATGATCCTTAAGTCTTTTTTTAATGTGCCTATGTCGACAGTACATATTCTGTGCATAAAGCCCATGCTGGAGAGGGTGAAAAGTTCCTGCGTGAAGCTTTCTCTGAAGCATATTCTCAGGCATCACAGGGTAGACCAGCCGTGATTTTCATCGATGAACTGGATGCCATATGTCCACGCCGTGACAGTAGGTAAGTTTATTGTGTCTTTTATGCTTGTCAGTAATTGTTTTCTTAATGCACTTTTCACAGGAGAGAGCAAGAGTCTCACATTGTTGCTCAGCTGCTGACACTGATGGATGGTAACAAGAAATCGTCAAAGATGCTCCCTCACATAGTTGTTGTTGCATCAACAAACAGGTCAGCCTGGTCAGGAAACGCCGGTTGCATGATTTGTAATTTCTGTTTTTAGTGGCCATGTTTAAGAGCCTTACCAGCGGGACATGATATTAGTCTATATGTTGGAAAGTAGTTCTATAGAAACAATAGCTCATTTCCAGCATTGAGAAGGCCAGGACGTTTTGACTCAGAGATAGAGGTCACAGACGTTAAAATGACTGAAGCAGTACATTCCACCTTGGCGCCATCTCGGTCGGGTATGTGTTCATTATAATTCTACTATCTCTACCACATATAATGCACCTAAAAAACAATCCTAAAGCCACACAGAAAATTGTACAACACAGTCATTAGCTATCCTAAGTACACCCAAAAATTTACCACCAAACCCAACCAACGTTTGAAATGAAGGGACAAGATCCCATCTAACCTTGTCTTTCTCTTACTCACTCAGATCCAACGGATCAGATTGCTGGGACCAAACCTCATCATTGAACACCCAGAACCCCGCACCCACGAGCACGCCCCCTACGCCCTTCAATTCTCCACCCACGCGCTGCCGCCGCCGACGCCTCCTCCTCCCCACCCCTTCCCTCCGTCCCGCCTCGCCTCGACCTCTGCCTTCCTCCGTCCTCATCTCTCCTCTCTCTCTCACCCCGAGCGCGACACCTCCCACCGATTCCTCCACACGCGCAGAGCTCGAGTTGAGCTCTCTCTGGTGCTCTCTTATCCTCTCGGTCGCGAGTCTAGGGTTTGGGGCTCGCCTCCCTCCCTCTCCCCTCCGATGGCCTCCGCCACCGCCGAAACCCTCGCCTCGCTACCATCGCGTCCCCTCCCGGCCACTTCTTCGCCTCCCGGAGAGCCGCGCCGAGGCGGGCCACGTCCATAGGCCTCTCCGTTGTGCCGCCGCGGGCCTGGGTTCACTCATCCACCGCCGCATCCGCTGCCGCCGCGCGCGACTAACGCCGAAGCGACGGCGCGGGACGCTCGGGCCGGCGAGGCCTCTCGGCCGGAGATGGCGATCGCGACGCGCGGCGGAGCGAGGCGATAGCACCAAGACGAGCACCACGAGCGCCGCCGCGCACAGTAACATCCTCGATTTTGAGCCTTTTGAAGCTTTTAAAATAAAATTCACCATTTGAATTTTCGGAATTAATTAAAGCTTAAAAGGAATTTTCAGAATATATTTAGATTTAATATGATTAAATTAAACATTAACATTTGCCAAGTTTATTTTATTTGAGTTCCCTGAGTCTCAAGGAATTTTCTGGAATTTTTGGTGATTTTTCCGGATTTATTTGCTATTTTCTAGAGCTCAAAAGTATTTAATTGAATTTCTGGAAAAGAAAAGAAAAGAAAAGCCAAACCGCCGGTGGGCCAAGCCCACCGAACGGCCGCTCGCCCAACCGACCGCCCGGCCACTCACCACGCCGGCCAGCGCGCCTCGCGCGCCACGCACGCGCGCATCCGCCGCGCCGCGCCGCTTTGAGCGCCGATGGCCGACACGTGTCGACCATCCAGCGCTCCTCGCCAAGCGTCATCTCGGCCGCCTCTCTCGTGTCGGCCGGCGGTGGGCCCACCTGCCGAGGCGTATCCGCCGGACTCGGCGTCCGTGCCACGTCGCCTCGCCACGGGTATTTATTGCACGCGCCGCCTCGGTTCGCGTACCTCGCCGCGCCGCCACCGCCGCTGCCGCGCGCCGCCACCGCCGCTGCCGTGCGCTGCTCTCCGCCGCTGCCGCTGTCGTCGGCCGAGCCGCCGCCGACGCCGCCGTCTCGCGCCTCGCCGCCGTAGCCGGTGAGCCTGCCGCCTAACCCTAGCCGCCGCCGCCGCGCCGCCGCTCGCCGCCGCCGCTGCCTGCGCTGCCGCCGGCGTGCCGCCGCCGCCGGACGTCCGCGCCTCCTCGCTCGGCCGCGCGCCACGCCGCCAGCGGACGCCGCGCCGCGCCGCGCTCGCGACCTCGGTGCGGTGCGCGCCACGCGTCCGCCATCGGCCGACTCCGCCTCGCGCCGCCTCATCCCCGCCGCCCATCCAGATCTGAGCCAAAGGCCTAGATCGCGCCGCGTGGGCGCCCTAGAGCCATCCGATCGACCGCCGCGCGCCGCATGTGCCGCGTCGCCCTAGCCACATCACCGCCCACGTCGGCCTATCGGACGTGGCGACCACGTGTCTCCGCCACGTCGGCGCCGCGTCGACCTCTGCCGCCGCGTCGGCGTCCGGTCCGCCTGCTCCATGCACCGAGTCCACCGTAGACCCATTCTCCCGTGCACCCGGTCTACAGCACAGTGCAATTTCCGAATTTCAGCCTTTTTCCTAAAACCAGATTTTCCAGAGCCCCGTTCTCCCTCGTCCTAGCTCCGATTGACCCGATTCTTTTTCCTAAATTCATCTAAAATTGAGCTCTATCTTTTGGTTCAGGTTTGAGAATTTTTGGAGTTCATTTGAATTTTTATTTGAATTTATTTTGTCTCTTTGTTTCGTTTTCTCTCTCGTTAGATCACGCGTTCGAGGGAGCCGCCGTCAGATTTGAAGATCAAGAGCCGTCAGCTGAGGAAGGCCAAGGCAAGTCGTGTCCTTTGATCATGTTGAACCCAGTTTGCAATCTATTATTTAATTATTTTGTTTTAAATTATCTTGCATTGCTATTTTTATTCAAACCCTTGTATTGGTAGTTATCGTCCCAATTGGTTAATTCCCTCCTTGATATTTTGGAATACCTTGATGCCATTGTCACCTTAGGTTGGGAATTTAATTAGTGATGCTATGTTATTTGTCACATTGGGTTGGTACGATTAGAATGCTTAGCCTTGCTTATTTTGCGAAAGGTTTCACCATCATATGTGATTAATTAATTTGACCTAATGAGATATTGAATCGTGGTTGGTGCCACTGTTATAAAATTTGTGCCGTGACGTTGGTGCGTCATTGGCGGTGGTTATACAACATTGGTTTTCACTCGGGCGAATGATCGTGTAGTAAAGGGGGAAGTGTTGGAGCACTTCGAGGGATGTGGTAGTCTCGCCCGAGAACACTTAAGGACTTAACTTTGTGCGCC
This sequence comes from Dendrocalamus sinicus, assembly GCA_036346575.1. Lineage (NCBI taxonomy): Eukaryota > Viridiplantae > Streptophyta > Magnoliopsida > Poales > Poaceae > Dendrocalamus > Dendrocalamus sinicus. Next base: position 176,027 of record JAYEVI010000414.1, on the reverse strand, counting down.
ATTGATCCGAGTCTTACGTGCAAACCACATGTCCGGTATGGGACACTGGCCGATTAATTTGTGATGTTTCAATTCGGTTCCGCCATTGGGATGTCGGTGGGTGTCGTATACATTCCACGGGCGCAAGGGGTGTGATGTGAAACCTAGCGGCGGGATTGGGTTGGAATTGAACATTGTAAAGGCCTTGTTGTGATTACCTTAAGCTGAGGCTAATCACATCGTGTGGGTACAGATTGTGCAACCTCTGCAGAGTGTAAAACTATTCGAATAGCCGCGTCCTCGGTCATGGACAATGCTCGGTGATTTCACACGAGGTATAGTTATTTCTAAAAGTTTTGGACGGTGGGTGGTTAATTCACTTTGTTGGTTGGGAGGTCCTTAAGTGGTTGGTTTAGCTTATGGATGGGAGATCCATAAGTAGTTTACTTCAATTCCTTTGATTATTCATTATTGTCTTATTTACAATTCGCCTTCAATCTATTTATGGTAATTTCAAATGCTGTTTATGCAAATTAACCCTTTCAGCCTTTCTTTGGTAAGCCTTGCATATTATATTGCATCATTTGTTACAAACGGCTTGCTGAGTACCAATGTACTCACGGCTTTATGCCTATGTTGCTCGATTGAGGATGAGGAGTACTACCAAAGAGGAGGTTCCGGAGGCGAGTACTATGACGACTACGCGTTCTAGGCTTCGCTCCCCACTCGATTGCCTGTGGGCATGTCGATTGGCCACTACGTTTTACTTTGGATTTTCCGCTGCTAGCTTATTAGCCACTCAGGCTATTGAGATTGTATGCTTGACCATAAGGTCGTACTCTGATATTTTATTTATATAGTTTGGATTTTCTTTAGAATATCGTGATGTGGATGATATTTATCTTTGTTTACACTTGTGTGCACTAGCGTGATCTGGACTAGTGCGAATACACGGAGAGTCGGATTGCATATTCGGTGTCTCATACCGCCGCTTCGTCGAAGAGGGGAGAATAAGTTCGGCGGCGGCTGCTGAAGGGTGGCAGCGTTGGGCGATGGCTTTGGTAGCCCATAGTGCAGGGGTGTTTGTTTTTCTTTCAATTTGGGCCATCGTTAATTTACGCTAAATCACTATGACCAAAAGGTCCTGTGGCGGTGCCGCTGCCGCGGCGCCCATTTTTGTCTTGTTGCGGTGGCGGGAGCCCGCAGCTCAGCATGAGGAGAAGGAGAACCCATACAGGTAGAGTGGAGCATGGGGATATTTATGTTCGTGTTTAGGATCAGCTTTCTTTGATGACCCGGTGATTGGGGATGTTTTTGGTTTCGTTGTAATTGATGATCCTGTTGTTAGATTTTGGGCATCATCCACTTGATGGATTCGACAAGGTGAAGATGGCCTACAAGAGGAGGCGAAAGGATGCCGAGAGCGGCCGCGATGCCGGTACTTGGTGAAGGTAGTTTTGGGCCTTGGGGATTCTAGATTTGGTTCTTGTATTGGTTGTCGTGGTGGTGCTAATGTATTGACGAGTAATGGAGTCTTTTGGATTTCAGTTAGAGAAGGCATACGATACGGTCATGATGGAGCAATTGCGAACCGGAAGAAAGGGTGGCATCTTGGCATATGGGTCCATCCAGTTAGTCTCTGTGTGCTCGTCCTTGTTAATCGTGGATGCTATTCATCCACCAATTGTGCATTTGCATTTCATCATCCATGTTTGTCTATGTATCGTTGTTCATGGTAGCGCTCTGACCTCATTCGGTTGGTATATGTATTCACTTGGAGATGTGTTGTCCTACTTGTAAAATGAAAGAGGCACTGTAATTGCAAAACTACCAGTCCCCTACATGGTAGCCTGGAATCTGGATCAGGTGATGTCTGCCTGTAACCAATGTATTGTTACTTCTTGATAAGTTACTTCATGCTAAAAATAAACACACTTTGGTATAATCAAGCAAGACATTCCCTGCTATTGGGCTCTATGGTTAATTTTTTAGCATGGTGACTTTGTCACTATCTTGCACTGAATTTCTACTTGATTGTGCTTCATGGAGACAGATGTTGGTTGCTAAGTTTAGGAGTTCTTAGACTTCATCAAAACCTTTGGTTAACCTTGAGAGGAGTTTCATCTGAATTATTTGTTTGATGTTTTCTTTCACTAATTATCTGGTTCTTTTTCTGAATGTCAGGTGTCAAAAGACGTCAAATATGCTGATAATCAACCAATAGTTCCTTGGGGACCTAGGTAACCAAATTCTTCATCGATATGTTTGTATATTTTGATTTGCAACGATGTATCCATGCGAACCCTAGAAGGCTTACCTCTTTTCCAAATGCATGAACGTGAATATCCTTCTTTTGACTTGCTCGGTGCTTATAGATAAATCCGTATTTTGACTACTATGGTATAACTGTTTATTATTCACATGTTACTGCTAAATATTGAAGTCCTTGTGCATTGGTTCATTGCAAATATCATCACATCATCCATTGGTTACTGCTCTTGATGTTTTATGATCGTCTTCATCATCTTGCGAGACTCAAGATCCACTTGCAAAGGACTTGCACATTAATATGGCAATATCGCAAAGATTTGTAATTCTTTTCGCAATACCCCAAATTCCCATTGAGTCCATATTTAGCCGTTAATATTTACGATTTTAGTCAAACATAAAGTTTATGAACCTCAGCTGCAATTGCAATAATGGCTTGCTCAATTGCACTCCACGTTGTCATATTAACCTGAAAAGGACAAAATGGAAAGTTATTGAAATTTAGCATTAACTTTAGAATAACTTAGCTTTCGTAGAAATGATTTATGCATTTGTAGGTTGTCAATGTTGCTCTATGAACAGCAAAATTAGAACAGGTGTTTATCTTGTTGCACTTAATGATATTCATGGAAACAACAATTTTGGAAAAAATGTACTTTTGTTTGATTTTGTCTGTTTGTATCTTTTCTTGCAGATCATGTGTATATCTACCATGGGCCATGCAGACTGGAAGCCCTTGCAGCTTTTGTGTTTTGCATATTTCTACAGAATACTTGAGAAACTGAAGGCTACCGAGCCATCAATAACTCCTGTCTACAATGTAAGGCTGTTTCTTAATTTCATCTCATCATATTTTTTTACATTCTATGTTCTAATATGGAATGCTTGCATTAACGTAAATGTTCTACTGGTTCAGGCTTTTCTATGCACGATTCATTGACAATCAATACTGTTAAGATTTGAGAAGTGTTGTATTTCAACAGCTTCTCTTTTTACCTGTAGATGTACCTCATTTTAGGACTACCTTGATCCTAGAATTACTGTAGCATGGTGCAAACGCCATGAAGTCCCTATTGAGAAGGTATTGTGGTTTGAGAAGGTATTGCTGTTTTTATTTATTCAAATTAGATAGGATTGGCATAATAAATACACTATTCACTTTTCAGACATCTCTTTATCCATATAGGCACTCTAATATGGGGCCTTGTAGTTTGTTTGTACGACTCTTAAGTCTGGCTCCAAGCTAATACTTGAATCTGTCTTCAAAATCTGTTTGTAGGTTTAGGAAGAAACTGTGAATGTGCACTGGTTATACCGTGTCCTGATTTTGTTTTAAACTCCATATAACATGCCTTCGACTGTTGTAGTATAAAAAAAGGTTATACCATTGTATTGTAGTATAATTAAATATTTTGCGTATGTCTTGTCCAGGTATTAACTTTGCCATGACGGTTATATTTCTCATCCAAATACTTCATAGAATTTGAATCCTGACAACAATGATGTTCTGTTAAAATTACTCTTCCGTTTTGTTTTTCTTTCCATCTCGGGCGTCACGGAACAATCTCGAAGGCTGGGAGCACAAAAAATATTGTGTATAAAGACGTCCTAGCATGGTGATGTGGTAAGTAAATAGTCCACAAACACCTATTTCCTTACTGTGTTTCATATTTCTTTATGTGACAAAAATGCTTGTTTTCTTTGTAGCCTCAAGTTTAAACAATGTGGGGATGGAGAAAGTCATCGGTGGGTGAGTCCAATGATGTTGTCGCCTCCTCAAAGGATTAGTCGTTATGTGACATTCATTATGTGACAAAAATATTTGGTTATACAATATATGAGACGTCAATCTTAATGAATCTGATTGTTCGTTTTATTTTTTACAAATTTTATCTTGTTTTCTATTTTACCGTAGCGTTAGCACGGGCACACTACTAGTTACTGGTAGTTGCAGCAACATGAACGTAAGAATCAATCTCTCTCTGTGTCTAAAATTGAAGTTTGACCATCAATTGTGCCATGCCATTAAATCAAAATTCATGAAGTAATATCACTCTAGAATATTTACTCAGTCGTTGGGCCTTGGGTGAAATGTTTTCAAAATTGAAGACCTGGATTTTGAAGCAGAAGCATCATTGAAAGATCAATCTCGAGTTTAAACTTGGAATTTTATTTCGGTGATAATAAAGAAAATCTGTACCCTGTGCACGAATATTGGAGTCTGGGATATAAATGGGCCACAGAATGGATTCATGCACGAGTCGGATCAATGCCGTCCTAACATCTTGTAAGCGTTTGGGTTCCAATTGTCGATACAAGAATAAAAAAGCGATAATTGATAATTTTTCACCAAAAAAGTTGCCTTTAATACACGTGTACGAATTCCCTAGTAGAATGAAAAAAAATACTAATTTCTCAATAAGAACTAAATAGATGTTGGAACTTTTTTCATATTTTGAATACCACAAATATGAAAAATTCATAATAAAAATTAAAATAAGATTACAAATTTGATTTAAATACATATATGTTAGGAATCAAAACTTAGATTAGATGAGGGATCTTATGTTCTCAGGGATTGGAGATTAAAATTGACATCTAAATTAGATTGCATTTTAATCTACTCTCAATAAATTTTTATATTAAGTACTATTTTTCATAATCTAATTATTTATTTAAGAATTTTATCCTTTTTTATAGAGATTAAATACTTTATCTAAAAAACTAGCCCGTGAGAATGCGCAGTTACCGACTAGTTATTTCTAATTACCCACGCACTACTACAAAAAGGCTTGTATTAGACGTCTCATCACAGATGGTTCATCAAAACCGTCAGTGTTAAATGCAATCATAGATGATTTAGGTTTAGAGACCATCTATGTTGCTGCCAGCGCTGAAATCCATCTGTGAAGACACAATATCACAGATAGTTCTTAGTGAGCATCGTCTGTGCTATTGGTAAGAACCGTCTGTGATTCTTCACAGATGGTTCGTTTTACAAATCATCTATAATAATAAAGTTATCACAGATGGTTTGTATTAAAAATAGTCTATGATATGTTTCCTGTCTCATAATCCTCTAAAATTTCATAATCTCCCACCTAAATTCGAGTAGGATTCCGTTCCGAGATATCTTTAGTAAAACATGCATAATTTTTGCATACGGTGTCTATTTTCGTTATTCTTGTACTCGTTGGAAAGCTAAAGATGAGCCCTATCCAAAAAACAATTGGCTTGTGTTTGTTGCCCTGTAAGACCCCCAAAACCGGCCATCTTTAGCCTTAAATTTGCGTCACAAGTTTTTGGTTTCTGTTTTTGCCAAAATTTTCGATCTTTCATTCGGAATTTGTTGTGTTCACCTCAATTACAAAGTTGTAGATCTCATCAAAACCTTTCAATGAGTATATATAAGCCATCGAAAACAACCTTCAGATTAGACCGATCGACCTCATATTGGTTTAAATAAATAATACAAAACCTTTCAAATGAGTATATATATAATACAAACTGTCTGTGAAGTATCACAAGCAGTTTAAATAAATAACCATCTGTGATGTCTGCCATTATCACAGACGATTTTATCAATAACTGTCTGTGAATTATCACAGACGAGTATTAGTAAGAATCATCTATGATGTCTTGCATTATTACAGATATTTCGTATAAATAACCGTCTGTGAAAATGCCACAGATGATTATTTGTATGAACCGTCTGTGATACTTACAGCACAGACGATTCCTGGGAACTGTCTGTGATTTAAGCGTCCAGTATAGCCTCTTTTGTAGTAGTGGTCAGTCAGCCACTGGACCCTCTTCCCTCTTCTCTGGCATTCTCATTAGTGTTGAACAGGTGGGGCACCAATTGAATTCCAAAAGTAATTTTAGATCTCTTTAATTGTATTCCATTTTTATTTTCTACATTAATTTGTTTTAGTTTCGTTCTTATCCGATGAGTCCTTAGTTCGAGTTTCTTTATCCATGATAGGTTTTATCGGACAAACTCACATGGAGGATGATGGCGATGCCTACATTTTAGAGTAATAACTCTCTGATTTTATTTCAATGAATAACACTACTACCAAGGTGTAGGACCTATGCATCAGTGGACACCATCCACTATCTCCTTGCTATCATGATCATCAACAATCATCGTACCATTGCAAGATACGAGTATATAACAAGATAAAGAAGTCGAACATATTCATCGACACAATGACTTGATAGCTAGTAACACATCGTTCATACAGAATCTTCAATTTAAAAAGTTGGATACTCATGTCATTTATCTATAAGTTATTAATATAATTCGAAGGTTTTTTTGTTAAAAAAAGAAACTTACGAAAACTCTAAAGTTCATTGGGAGAGACGTTCTTTGTCATTTTTATCCTTTTTGTTCCAAAATTAGCTATTTAAATTCCAAACTGGCTCAGTATGTGACTAAGGACCTTGTTAGCTCACCATGCATTAATTGTGAAAAACTAAAATCTGATTTGATTGCATTGGATAAAAAATGTATGAAGCTAACTAAGGACCTTTTAGAGAAGCCACGATCTGATTGTGTTGTGAGCGCTATGGTGGGGGAGAAGTCTAAGGAAGTGGTAGAGACGCTTAGGCACGAGGACCAAACGGCTAGAAGTAGGACTGTCCCTCCTGTTTCTTGCGAAGACCTCAAAGTTGAGGCGGCTATGCGTGCGCATGCCATCTGTTCTTCTGCTGTTGGTTCCTATTCCTCTCCTTCTGCTGTCTCTTCTTCCCCTGCTCTTCTTGCACCTCTCTCTTTCAGGAGTGTCAGTATCTTATGTACACTCTTGGGAGATTTGTTGGAGGCAAGAAGAAGCTGAATCTTATTCTAGACCAGTCCAAGATTTGCATGTTCAATCAAGGTCTAGGATATGATTTTCTTGAGGATGTTAGGAAGCATCCACCTGTTGTTCTCAGACCCATAGCAGCATGTGTGATTGAGGTGAAGTCCAGAACCAAAAAGGTTGAGTTCAAATCTGCGGGCTTTGTCCAAAGGATCTCTGACAGTAAGGTGGTAACACCTGTTTCTTTGACCTCCTAGAAGGCGAAGTTTCATTGTACCTTCTGTCAGAAGGATGGACACATGATAGAGAGATGCTTCAAGCGCGTCAAGATCGTGCGGAGAGACCGTGTTCAGGCTCTTAGACATATTCAGGGTCAGTCTTAGACCTTAAGTGTACTTAAGACCAACATGAGGTCTAGAGTTGATCATGTTGATGTGTTTGGACAGCATCGAGGACTTGGTTTTTCTGAGTTTTCTGATTTTCGTCCTCGATTTGTCTCTGGTCATGATACCCGCTGTCCTGAGGGTAGATCTCATTTCCCCTGTCGAGATAGCTACTCGCGGCGAGATAAGCATGTTGCTGGTGTTTCGACTAGCTCTTCCATAGCAGTCAAGCCCAACAACAGCTTCAGATCTATTCATAGACCTTTTGACTTTTTGAGTGACGGAGAGTGTAGGGTAGTTAGAGGTCAGTCATGTGTGACTACTTCTTCTGCTCGTCGTGTGACTCAGTATTGGGTGCCAAAATCTCTTTTGATTTATCCCAGTATTGAGCCATCTCTCTCTTGTTGACTCAGGTTCGCTGGGTAGAGAAGGGAGAGATATGGCTTGTGGACTCTGGATGTTCTCGACACAAGACGGGAGATTTTCATTGGTTCTCTTCCCTAGCCCGAGCTACAGGTGATGAGACGATCACCTTCGAAGATGCCTCTTCTGGGCGCGTCATCGCTAAAGGTACTGTGTGCGTTAATGATTCTTTCGTTTTAAAAGATGTTGCCTTAGTGAGTAAACTGCAATACAATTTGCTCTCGGTTTCCCAGCTTACCGATGACGGTTTCGAGGTGAGCTTTAAGAAAAATGATTGCAAAATTCTTGATTCTTCGGGGAGCCTGGTTTGCGGGATTTCTAGATATGGGAGGATCTTTCGTGCTGATTTTGTTGAGTCCTCTAGTGATCCTCTCAGGTGTTTAGTTGCTTCTGAGTCCCGTGACCTCACTTTCTGGCATAGGAGACTTGGTCATATTGGATTTGACCATTTGACCCGAGTTAGCGGCTAAAATCTCATTCGTGATTTGCCTAAACTCAAGATGGTCAAAGATTTAGTTTGCCCATCTTGCCGGCACGGCAAGATGGTCACTGCTTCACTTCCCCCAGTTACAGTGACTATGACCGATGTACCAGGACAGCTGCTCCACATGGACACAGTTGGACCAGCTAGAGTGCAGTCAACGGGAGGGAAGTGGTACATTCTTGTTGTGGTCGATGACTTCTCGAGGTATTCTTGAGTGTTTTTCTTAGCCTCAAAGGACCCATTTTTGGGGTCTTTTTAGTAGTCTTTCTGTTGAGCTCCCGGGTGCCTTACGAGCGATCCGTTGTGACAATGGCACGGAGTTCAAGAATTCCTACTTTGAGAGGTTTTGCGATGAGACAGGTGTAGAGCACTAGTTCTCTTCTCCGCCAGCCGAGTTAGCAGCCATGTCAGATGCCACCTCAGCACTAGGGTCCACATGTCATGCCATGTGTGCGCCACGTCAGCAGCCGAGCCTACCCATATGCCGTGTCAGCACGCCCTGTCACCGTGCACTATTCCATGCATCGGGCTCATCGTAGACTTGCTTTTCTGAGAGCCGAGTCTGTAGCACAGTAGAATTTCTGATTTTCATCTTTTCCTTTAGATTAGATTTTCCGAGAGCCCGTTCTCCTTTGTCCTAACTTCGATTGACCCGATTCTTTTTTCCTAAATTCATATAAAATTGAGTTCTATCTTTTGGTTCTAGTTTCATAGTTTTTGGAGTTTATTTGAATTTTATTTGAGTTTGTTTTGTGTTGCATTTCATTCTCTCTCTTGTTAGATCCTATTTTCGAAGGAGCTGAAGCAAGATTTGAAGATCAAGAACCATTAACTGAGCAAGGCCAAGACAAGTTATGTCCTTTGATTATGTTGAGCCCAGTTTTTAAATCTATTATGTATTATTTTGTTTTAAGTTATCATGCATTGCTATTTTATTATAAAACCTTTTTATTGGTAGTTAATGACCTATTTGATTAATTCCTCCTTGATAGTTTGAATGCCATGAATCCATTATCATCATAGGATGGGTAATTAACTAGTGATGCAACATTAGTTGTCACGTGGGTTGTACGTTTACATTGCTTAGCCATACTTATAGTAACATTGGGTTTATCATCACATGTGATCAATTAATTAATTTTGACTTAATGATATATTGGAATGTGGTGGTCAGCCACAGTTATAAAATTTGAGTACCATGACATGGGTAGTGTCATTGTTGTTGGTTATACAAAAATGGTTTTTACTTGGGTGAATGATCATGCAGTAAAGAGGGTGTAGTTTACACATTGGGATGTGGATGTTTCTCGTAGGTAAATCTAAGGACTTAACTTTGTGCGCCATTGATCTAAGCCGTAATGTACAAACCACATGTCTAGTATGGGATAGATTTGGCTAACTAATTGTGATATTTCAATTTCGATTCCCGCCATTGTGATGAACATGGTTGCTGATTTCCATAAGGCGCAAGGGGGTGTGGGGCGAAACCCTAGCGGGCGGAATTGGATTAGGATTGAGCATTGTAAAGGCCTTGTTATGATTTCTCCGCCGCACACCAAAGGAAGTGTGTTAATCTAGTGGTAATATGAGATGATCATGTCTTGTGGGTAAAGTTATACAACCTCTGCAGAGTGTAAAACTATTTGAATAGCCGTGTCCCTAGTTATGGACAATGCTCGGTGATTTCACACGAGGGGTAGAGTTTTCATAAAAACCTAGTTGGGCTAAGTTGGGGAGTGAATGGTTAGTTCACTGGTGGTTCATTTCGTGAATCTTGGTTCACGGGTGGTTCATTGGAGTGAATAGTCAGTTCACTTGTGGTTTTCTTACTTCCTTTGATTATTTATTTATTAATCATTTTCCAATCTCACTTTTCAATCTATTTATTGTATTTACTTTAAATTATTACTTTCTGCAAATCAACCTTTCAGCCATCCTTTGGTAAGCCTTGCATACTATATTGCATCTTTGTTACAAACGACTTGCTGAGTACTCTATGTACTCACGGCTATATCCACATTTGCTTAGTTGACTAGAAGGACCAGATCAGTAGGAGGTACCAGAAGAAGCATACTTCGATGACTTCGCGGATTAGGACTTTGCTCCCCAGTCGATTGCCTGTGGGTATGTCGATTGGCTACTTCGCTTATTTTTGTTTTCTGCTGCAAGTTTCTTTGGCCTTTCAGGCTATTATCTGTAAGCTTGGCCATAAGATTGCAACTCTGATAAATATTAAAAATATTTGAGTCTATTCTTAGTAAATCGTGATATGGTCGATATTTCTTCTTTGTTTATACTGTGTGTACTAGCTTGATCCTAGACTGGTGCAGAATACATAAGAGAGTCCATATTTGCATATTCGGCTCTCAACAGCCACCTAGTCCTGAGGAGGGGCGGCGCATAGCAGGCAACCACCAGGAGTACCTTTGACACTTCATCCCAGCAGAAGAACAGTCGCCACAAGTCCGCAACTCATGGGTGTTTTGCAGCGATTCAGAGGAGGAGTCCCACGTGCTGTATTTCGCAGGACCTGAGTGGGAGCCAATAGAGTAGATCCTTGATTAGTTTAGAAAGAACGAATAGAGCATGTTGGTTTTTATCTACAGTTGCTTGTGATTTGAGCTGTAGTCTTACCCTTAAAAGCATTATGTTGCAGTCACATCAAACCCTTTTTTTGGAGTAATTTATTTTGTTTCTTTTGTTAGCTCTTCGGTTAAGTATTTGCTTAGTTAGGTTGCCATTAGTGAACCCCCTTAGATGAGTTTACCACTTACCTTTGCTTTTCCCTCTTACCGACTGAGCCTTGTGAAGTCAGTTCTCAGCAAATGGTTGTTTCTTTCGGAGAAGAGCAAAAATGGTGAACACTCGGAACTCAGCAGGACGCAGTCAGATGAACCAAGACCCAAAAGGCAGTAATGCCAATCAAGCAACTCAGGAACCGCAAGTAACCCCAATGGGTCTGGATCCAATCTTGAGTCAGTTCATGGCAGCTCAAACACAGTTGATGAACACTATGATGCAGAACATGAACGTGCTGATGAATAGGTAGAATCAGGAAATAGCCATCCCCCAACTAGCTCGCTAGCAATCGAAGTTGCAGAATTCATGAGGATGAGGCCACCTACCTATTCACAGTCTTTCGAGCCCTTGATGGCAGACGACTGGATGCATTCAATAGAAAGGAAGCTGAACCTAGTTCAGTGTACCGACCGCGAGAAAGTGTTGTAAGCTGCCCACCAGCTAGAAGGAGCCACAACAGAGTGGTGGGAGAACTATTGTGCTGCTCATGAGGAGCAGGACAGCATCACTTGGGCTGAGTTCACAATAGCATTTCGACATGCTCATATCTTGGATGGGGTGATCGAAATGAAGAAGGAGGAATTCTGAATGTTGTAGCAAAAGAACATGTCAGTGAGTGAGTACCTTAACAAGTTCACTCAGCTAGCTCGCTATGCACTGGAGGATGTCACCACGGATGATGCTCGTTAGAAGAGATTCAAGAAAGGATTGAACCCTGGATTTAAAGTTCAAATTGTGGGAAATGACTATGCCAATTTTCAAAACATGGTGTATAAAGCCATGCTCATTGAGAAAAGTCATCGCGAGCTAGTAGAGTCTTGCAAAAGGAGGATGATGCAGCAGGGATCTTAGATGCATCAGGCTCAGAGGGCTTGTTTTAGTGCATACCAGCCAACTCATGTTCCTCAACAATTAGGATTTAAGACCCTAGCACCAACCCCTCACTAGTTCTTGTCTGAGCCCCGTCCAGTTCATTCAAGCAACCAGCAGTAGAGGAATGCCAACCCTATGGCATCAGTCACCTGCTTCAAATGCCATGAACCAGGACACTATGCCATCAAATGTCCGCAAAATCAAGCTTTAATGCCAGTTCGCTTCAACCTAGGAACTACACCAGATTGGACCCCTACTTTAGGACCAGGACGCGGAGCATCTCAATCATCAAGCCAACCCAGTAGGGCACCCCAGTTAGTGGTGCATGGTCAGGTGAACCATGTCACCGTAGAGGAGGCTCAAGCAGTGCTAGATGTTGTGATTGGTAAGTTCCAAGTAAATTCGGTTCCTGCTACAGTTCTGTTTGATTGTGGAGCTTCACATTCATTTGTTTCTTAGAGCTTTGCCTTAAGGCTATTATCTGTAAGCTTGGCCATAAGGTCACAACTCTGATAATTAATAATATTTGAGTCTTTTCTTAGTGAATCGTGATATGGTTGATATTTCATCTTTGTTTATACTATGTGCACTAGTGTGATCCTAGACTAGTGCAGAATACACAGGAGAGTCCGGATTTGCATATTAGGATATCGACAGAGGACCTCATCGCCAGTGAATCCTGACCCCCTACCCCCGCCGACCCCAAAATGGAACCCCAATAGTGTCAGGAACCCAACCATGGTCTCCGATTTCATTGCAAATTATCATAGCTCTGTCCATCGCTACCACTAACCTGCTCTATGTTTTGGCCGTTGAAGCATTCGGTTGAAGAGAATGAACCGTAACAGTAGGTTATTGTTCATTTGACCCATTAGCACTGAACCCGACCCACGGTGAATAGTGAAACCCCCCGGTGAATAATAAACCCTACCCATTACTGTTTACCAAACCCTAAAACCCATATGTATACCCATTTCGATCGTTTCAAGCCCATCTACCCATTTCTTAGCTCCGTTTCCCCATGCCGGATACATACAAGCCCTAAACCTATTTTATTTGGTTTTCTTGGATTTTATTTCTTTCTTTGATTTCTTTATTCCTAGCTCAACCCTTCGAGCATGGAATTGATTTATTTCCTCTTGATTTGTGACAGCACACAATGTTGAAGATCAGCCGATCTAGGAAGGAGAACCTCGAGTTCAAGCACAAGAATCAAAGGAATACAAAATCATGTAATACTTTGATCAACAAGGTAAGTCACATGTCTTTGATCATATTGAACCTACATTCCTTTAATTATTTATTTATCAGTATTTTCATTATGTTATTTATGCTCTATTATTTCATGTACAGTAAGTGTTTAGAATGACATTATATTAGCTAATATCCTACCACTGAAACAGCCCTATTTAATTTGATAGCCATATTCACCTCGAGAAGACTTAGTAAAGTCAAATGTAATATTTAAACTAATCATGCTAGACTAGGAATCCAAAACTTTTACTCTACTAAGAGATTTGGCGTTTTGCTAGTAGCATTTTAAAAGTGGTTCTAGGATAAGGAGGTATCACAGGAAGCTATAAGATAGTTGGGTCCCATGACCTTATCCTAGGGTGGAGGCTTGGACCGAAAAGGTGGCAGTGCGGATGAGCACTGAAACAGGAGTTTGTGGAAGGAAGTTGCCTCAGTGAAAGTATAAGGACTAGAATCTTATGCCAAATAAAGGACATAGTGATCGCTCAACCACAAGCATTGATTCGTCAAACCTAGTTTAGTAACTGCTCAAGTTCGATTGAATCTCTACAAAAGGATGGGAGGTGGTGGAAGAGTGTTGTATGGGAATGGTAAGTTCCCCATCAAGTTTGTTGGGAGGCAGAACCTACCGAGCAATGGTATGGTCCCCATCAAGTTTGTTGGGAGGCAGAACCTACTGGGCTGAACTAAACAATAGTAAGGTCCCCATCAAGTGTGCTGGGAAGCAGAACCTACTGAGAGGAACCATACTTGACTAACAGTAAGGACCCATTCGAATCGGGCAATATCGTGGGCCACCCGAGTTTGTTGGAACGCAAAACCTACTAGGTAGAGGCTATATAAAGAATTGAGTAGTGAAATACCTTGTTTTCTTAGCTCAGTCATGAGGGTTAAGAGATCTTATGGGTAGAGCTGAGCAGCTATGTAGAGTCATGATTAATGGTATTCGAATACGTTGTGCTTCCGGTAAACGAAGCTATGTTTAATGGGTGAATCCAACAACAAAGTATAAGTAGGTTTGGAATTTGTTAAGGATGGTAATCAAGTTGTTAAAACCCCATTTTCCCTTAAGAAGGTTGTGATTTTATGTTTAAAATTGTTTGTAATTAAAGTCTACATCCACATACATTGAGAAAACTACTACACCCCATTCTTTGGTGATCCTTCCAAGTAATTAAATAGCATCTTCCTGTGTGAATTGTTGAGTACGATGGTTGGACTCATACTTGCTAAAAATATTAACAAAAAATACATGGAAAGAAAATGAAGTCTACGAGGACGACGTGGAGGAATACTACGAAGTAGATAATGTTTGGATTTAGGGTTGTTCTTCACTCAGGCACACTTGTGGTGTTCTTTTGTAATATAATATACTTAAGGGCTGCACGCCCCACTGTAAGACTTGGCTGATAAGCCATTATCTTTTAATAAAGTTGGCTTTTGTATTTGAGCATGTAATGGCAACGATGTACACTCGACTGTAACACCTCGCAGTTAAACAATCCTGTGTAGTTGCGAGAGATTCACGACACCCCTAGAAATGGGGGTGTTACTGAGTGGTATCAGAGCTGCTTGCTTGACCATGGGATAAACCTAAGTGTATTAGGAATATTTGCAAAAACTATTTTAAAAATAAAAATGAATTGCATAAAATATAAGTAATATCATTGTATTACTCCTTTCCATATCTACCTTATCTATATTAGTCTTGTTATAAGTTAAGTTTTGTTTTCTAAAAATATTTACTTCTATTCTTGTCTAAACTCAAATTATCGGTGTGAACAGATGGTACATTACATTCATTCTGAGCTAGAAAATTTGCGTCAGTGGCCAGCACTTTTTGTGGAGAATGAAAAAATATCTTTATGCTTCAGAGTGGCACCATCCTATATTTCATGCTAGAGGACAATTTATTGAAGGGCAGTTATATCAATGGAAGGCATGGGTATCCCTAGAACATTTGCCACTAAGACCGGATGTTCCTCAGAAATTCATGGCGTACCGACTGAAGGAGCAAGATGCAATTCAAGATGTGGCTAGGAAAATAGTGTTATACCTCCGTCGATACTATGATGTTGAATTTGATGAATCGCCTTTTCATTTGATCCATCAAGATGATGACAAACTTTATAATTTTATAGTACCTTAGCCAGAGATGGAGGAAGATCCACGAATTGAAGAAGCTGCACGACACATTGCCTATCAGGAGGCCTTATACTCTAGGACACTGAGCGAATACCAAGATCTACATCTTCAGTTGTATTTGGCTCAGCGAGAAGTAAAAATCTTAAAAGAAGAATTTACAGCATTTTGAGTAGCTCGAAGAAGGCAAAAGTGAAGAAGAAGTGGGCATGGCGTGGTCTGATGATGGAACTCCAATTAAATGGAGGGGGAGGTAGATGGTGTTTGGGGGCACACCGTGACGCGGTCGGTTTGTGGGGAGCTTTGCCAGAGCGACCGAAAAGGGGTGGTGGCCGATGCGGGCACATAGAGGTGGCTCGGGTGAGCTCGACTTGAGTGAGGAAGAGCAAAGAGATGCTGGGCTCTTTATAGCTCAGGGCAAAGGTAGGTGGTTGTTGGTGCATTGAAGGCGAGCACAGCGGAGTAAAGCTGGGCGGTGTTATGCCGTGTGGCTTGGGCGACCGTAGGCCAGTGTGAGGGCGCAGGCGGTGGGGTGCAGCAGTAGGCCAGCGGTAGGTGCAGTTAGCTTGGAGTGAAGGCAAGCGTAGAGGGCGTAGCACAAGGTGAGCGGCATTGGCCAGCTCGCGGCGTAGGCCCGGCGATACGACGCGGCAGTAATGCTAGGTTAGTGGCACTAAGTGCATGCAGTAGGGCTAGCAGAGGGAAGGGGCAGTGCTAGGCAATGTCGATGCAGCTCGACTTCAATGCGGCATCAATGCTAATGGGTCATGATGCAATAGAGGGGGAACCAAGGGCAAAGCGGCGCGGTCGACATAGCGCATGGGCAGTGGGTACTGAGAGTACGGAGCACAACTGCGTGTGTGCAATGCAAGACTAGGTCGACCCATGCGTGCATGTGCACGGTGCACACATGGACGTTGTTGAACACGCCGAGGGTGGGCCTGGCTTGGCAGGAGTGGCATGCGGTGCACATGGGCCCTAGAAGGAGAAAGAGGAAGGAAGGGGGAGGAAGAAGGTAAGGAGGAAGGAGGAGTCCGGGTGCGCCGGGTGGAGAAAGGCCAATCAGGCCGGAGCAGGCCAAAAAAATGAGCCGTACCCAAGAGGATTTTTATGAATTTTCAAATTTTGAATTTTGGGGTTAATTTTGTAAATAGGAATTTGAAACCTTGATGCAAATTTTTGAAAAATTGAACTTTAACATTGTTGAGTCCTGAGCAAAGACACTAAATTTTCATAATTTAAATTCTTGGATATGATAATTAGGTGGGAAGATTTTTTGATATTAATTTTGATTTAAGATTCCATTCCTGATCTTGATGCTCTAAATTCCAAATTTTAGATTTTAATTTAAGACTTGCAAGGGAATTTGGAATTCCTTGATTTGATCTTCAGCCTTGGTTCTTGATTCAAGTTTTCAATTTTTATTAATCAAGTTTTTAGCGAGGAACCAAATCAAGAAACTTGAATAAATGCCAAAAATTTTGAGATACATTTAAAAATTAGTAAAAAGATTTTGCAATTTTCACAATTATAATAGCTTCCTTTTTGGGATGTTACACCATCCTCACTTTGTTTATTCTTAAAAACCCATTTAGTTCCAATAATATAATGACTATGAGAAGGTGAAACTAAAGTCCAAACTTTATTATGCTAAAAATTCTCTAATTCCTCATGCATGGCATTATTCTAAGACTCTTCAGATAAAACATGACTTATGTCTTGGGGTTCAAAAGAAGAAACAAAAGCAACATAAGCATATGAGGCATTAGAGTCATACCTGTTGTGAAGGACTCCCTCATTTAACTCATCAATTATTTGTTTAGAGGATGACGTCGTTGAATATGTAAAGGAACCTATGGAGTTATTGGTGACATAGGTGTAGCAGTAGTGGCCTCTACCTCATGAGAGGTAGGAACAGAACCACTAGCTGTAGAATCCATTGGTGTAGATACGTGTGTCGAAGTATGACTTGGGATCTCCCTTTCTTTGATGTCAGAGTCATAGAGGATGTTTTCGGGTGCATCAGTTACTAGTATACCTGCATTGTCAGGTCTAGTACCAGGACTAGGCTCATCAAAAATGACCTTGTAGGTCTCAATAATTTTGTTAGTTTTTAAGTTTTTGGTCAAAACAGCTCTAAAAATTTCTTTGAATTTTTCTAGAATTTTTAGACTTTATTTGCAATTTTCTAAGAGTATTGAGGCTTCCTAGAATTTTTAAAAATTAAAATGGAATTTAAATCTCTCTCTCCTTGGCTTGACACATGTCTGGCCTAATTCAATCCACCCTGCCGATCTAATCCCAGCCACCCACTCTCACTTACCCCTTCGTTCCTTAGCCGACGGCCTAAATTTAATCCACTGTCGCTCGATCTAATCTCAGCCATTCGCCTCTCTTCCCTCTATTCTCTCACTGACACATGGGCCTCGCATGTCAGGCCTTCCTTCCTCCTCCCCTTCTTCTCCCTGCACCGTCACCGCCATGGCCGCCGTGCCCGAGCTTCCATTTTTGGCCGATCTCCCGTCTCCAAGTGCCGCCTCGACTTCCCCTTCTTGCTCGCACCTCACGCCTCGTATCCATGGCCATTAACGGTCGCTCGTCTCTGCGTTCACATCCCTAACCACTTTTCTCCCCGCAAAGACCGGCGAGCAATTACTCTCTGCGTTGTCTTCCCCTATAAATTCTCCCCCCCAAACACCCCTACCTTCGCACCACCTCCCTCCGCCCTCCTCTCTCTCAAAGCTCCACATCGCCTCGCGCCACACCTCTCTCTCTTCAAGCCTTGGCTGCCTCCGGCGAGCAATTGCCACCGCCTCCATCCGCTTTGCACCTCGCCGACACTGCCCACGTGTTCCCCATGCCCCACGACCAACTTCCTCCCCTCCATCATCAATCAGCACTGCCGGAACACCGCATTCATCGGAGCCAAGCACCGCTACCGCTTCCTGCTCGTCGCCAGCTGCCTCGGGTCATCACCGCACCCAACACCAAGGTGCGTCGTGGCCACCGTTGCCCCCTCTCACTCTTTCCCCACTTGCCAGTCGCCGTTGAGCGCCGGAGCTCCAGTGACCATAGGGTCCTGAGCGCTGCCTTGGCTGGCCTTTCCATGTCAGCTGGCTAAGGTGACATGGCTGCCATGTGGTGAACCACGTCAGCTCCAACTCACCACGTCAGCATTTCCAATCTTTTCATTTACAAAAATAATTCAACCAAAAATCAATTTCCTTGCTGATATCATAAATATCTTTTCCAATAGAAAAATAATTCCAGAAATTTCTATTTATCAATTTCTTTAGAATTCAAACTTACAAAAGCATGTTCTCCTTCATCCTAGCTCCGATTGAGCCCATTCAAATTTCTAAATGCATCAAAAATTCCAAACCATCCGTCGACCACTTCAATTCTTTCGACCACCTCTAACCGTTTTGACCACCACTAATCCTTTTGACCACCCCACCCAATCACTTTATAGAGCTTTCGACCACCGACCACTAAAAAGAACTTCCATCCATTCAACCACTCTAAAAACTTCTCCAACCACTAAAACTTTTTCGATCACTATTGTTTTTTCGACTACTGCGAGCTTTTGACCACATGAATATCCTTCGACCTCTAAGCCTTTGATCACTCGGTAAACTTCGACCACTCGTACTTCCGACTACTGCCATTTTCAACCACAACAAAAGTACTTCCAGAAGCCCGTATTTCTGCATCCTAACTCTAAGACCATTCAAATTTCTAAATTTTTCTAAAAACTTTAACTACCCATTTCTATCCTCTTTTTGAATTTTGAAATTTTATTTGAATTTTTGTTTTCTTTTTGCATCGGGTCTTCGCGTGTAGACTATGATGAATCGGTAGAGTTTGATTTCGACGATTCGCAGCATTAAGACTTCGAGCAAGGCAAGTTACACCATTGATCATGTTGCTCCCAGTAATTTAAATTATTATGTTGTTTGTAATTATTATGCATGTGTACTTTCATTCAAATTTGATTTAAACTTTAGTTGCACCAAAATTCCTTTGTATATGGTCAAATTTGACATTGAACATCAACATGTCTTGTCACCTTCAATAAAACACTAGTATGGACTAGAGAAATTTTGTATCAAATGCGTAGACCTTCTTAGATATAAGTTTTATTTTGGGATAACCTTTTTCCACATAAAATAATAAGCTTTTGAAATGTACTCTTGACTTCGGTGAGTTAAGAATGGCTATGAATTGTTTCCAAACAAAATATAAAAACTTGGTTTAGACTTAGGCCAATGGTTAGGTGGTGGGTACTTGCTGGCATGCATTATTGTTCGCTGACACAATGTTGATTACCAGGCACAAGGGGTACGTGGTTGGTGCCTAAGTCAAATTAAGGACCGGTCTGTGAACTACTACTACTACAAAGCCTTTCGTACTACCACAAGACTAGGATGAGATAGTCTTGGCAAATTAATTTGTAGGTCATAACCTGAGTCTCACTGTAGGTTGAAAGTGAGTGTGGCGTTGGCCATGTGAAGTCTCACTCGGCTCAAGAGGGGGTCCTGGTCTAGTGGATTCCTTACTGGAGTGAAACTTTAGTGTTAACCAAATTGAATGTTTTGCCTTGTAAAGACATTGTTATGATTTTCTCAGTCGCACTCTGAGAGACCATGTGGTTGTGACCCCATGATTATGATGAGTAATTGACAAGGGTTTTGAAAAGATTGAGTTTGGTTTGTGCGTTTCATGCCATGATGGCATTTGGCTCAGTCGGGGTTGGTTAGTCGGCTTTGAGGCGTATTCTTCTTCCCGTATGAGCTTTTGGACAATTTTACGCTTAAGTACGATTTGCTTATGCTAATTGTGATTATATGTGTCAAGCGGTGCTATGTGATGTGTTTCTTGTCTGTGATGGCTGCATGTCGTCGAGGCGGAGTCGTGGCGAGGCACGAGGTGACCAGACTAGGCACAGGCGGTGTCGAGGTCAGGAAAGTCGGATGTGTCAAAGACGGTGGAGACTCGAGGTGGTTTGCTTATGCTATTTACGCTTTCATGTATCGAGCGGTGCTATGTGACGTGTTTCTTGTTTGTGTGACTGCAGGACGTCGAGGCGGAGTCGTGGTGAGACACGAGGTGACCGGACTAGACACAAGGAGGTGTCAAGGTCAGAATGGTCGGATGTGTCGAAGACGGCGGAGATTCGATGTGGTTGCGAGTCGTGGACGACAAGGAATGCGGAAGCTTCCCGGAAGGTGCAGGAGGGGCAAAACGGGAATTTCGCAAGGCTTCACAGGTGGAGGTGGTTCCGTTCGGGTTTAGCCGGCGTAACGGGTTGGAGACCCGTTAGCAAAGGGCTATAAATACATGTGAGGAGCTGCATGCCCATGTATGGCTTTAAGAGAGAGTTAGGGTTTGCTTGAGTCAAAAGAACATTTGGAGAGGTTGTTTTGCCTTTGAGCTTTAGTTGGTGAGGTTTGGTGAAATGGACAAAGTGTGTCTCCCGTAGCTCTCTGTCTCCCTCTGAGTTCTTGAGTGTTCTTGAGTTGAGTTCTAGAGATTGGAGAGGGAGAGGTAGGAGATGTGTTGAGCCACCATGTAATCATCCCTTGTTCTAATGTCCATGTGTATCGGAATTCCTCTGTAATCCACTCTTGTTATGGAAGGAAAATCTGGAGTTTATTCTCGTGCAGCTTCGCTGTTCTTCGTTCATCCTTTTGGCTTGATTCTTGATTTTTCGAGTTTTGAGTTCTTGGTTGTTGGGAAGGCCCAAAATGGATTGCTCTGTGATGGGGTTATGATTCTAGACCATTTGGTCAGCTAAAATCCCATAGACAAGTGTTTGATTTCAGTTCTTTCCTTTGGAGCCTTCTCTGTTCTTCATTTTGCATTTCTAGGGTTTTGGTGAATTTCTTGAGTCCCTTGAGGAAATGGCCTGAGACTCTTGCTAGCATGTCCTGAGGTTATTGCTAACCTTCTTGCAAAGTCTCATGAGCAAAGATTGAGACATTGTGGAGTAATTTGGTTTTTTAGCTCTTCTTCTGAAGTTTGCCAAGATTTCTAGGGTTTTGGGTTAGATTTTGATTCCCTCCTTGTTTTGGCCTGATTTTTGGTCTGGGAAGTCTTTGTGCTATTACTAACATGTGTTCAAAGTTTCGTGGCCATAGGATCTTTGGTTGAGGGGTAATTTAAATTTTGGTGCAGCTCTCTGTAATTTTTCAGTTTTTGGGCAACTTCACTATTTGTGGCTCATGTTGTGAAATCCCTGGATTCCAGAGGTCCCAGAACTATTTGGAACCTTCTCTTGAGCTTATGGCCTGAAGGAAACTTTTAGATTTCTCAGAATCCCTTGAATCTTGCAAGTATTTTCCTCTCAGGATCTTCAGTTTTCGGGACTACCAGAAATTTCAGAGTTAACCGGTCAAACCAGTTACAATAGGGCGGTCAGACCGGGTTTTCAGGGCTGGTCAGACCGGCGGTATAATGGCGGTCAGACCGGCCCTCGCATGGCGGTCTGACCGGCCATAGAAGAGAGGTCTGACCGGTCCCCTGTTTTCAGGTTCGGTTGCTTTCAGATTTTTAGGTTTTATCTTCCCGGGTCTCTTCTTGCTCACTTGTTTGCTTCCCTCTCTGATCTTCTTGTTTTCCAGTGAGTCTATGTCTTTGCTCATGATCTTCTTTTCATACACATAATTGCTATCGAAAAGAACTTGGTTGTGAGTTCTCTACTTTGCATGGTTGAGGGCATTTCGAGTTTTTGATGTTCTCTAGATAGCTCTGTAGCTACTGGAGAGAAAGCTCATTCGTGGATATCTTCTTTTTGGGGGTCATTTTTAATAGTCGACATTCACCCCCCTCCGTCGCCATTTCGGTCCAACACAATGTCAATCTCGTGAGTCTTGAGGCGTGAGTACAATGCATCAAGAGTCAAAGTCGAGAGGTCCGTGGTATCCTTGATGGTGGTCACCTTCATCTCCCACACACGCAAATCCAAAGCAGCGAGCATCTGTCGAGCGTTGTCCGAGTCGGGGTATGTGAGACCGACCGCTCGGAGGTTGCTCAGAATCTTATGAAAACGCGCAAAGCACTCATCGAGGGACTCACCAGCGAGCATTTCAAATTTGTTGTAATATCGCTTGAACTGGTCCTGTCGAACTGTCTTGATCTGGGTGGTGCCCTCATGGTATGCGTCGAGGGTCTCCCAGATGTCGAAAGCCGACGTCAGATGAGAGATGCGATCGAACTCCCTTCTGCTCAGACCCTGAATTATGATGTTCCTCACCTTAGCATTCACCTCAACATCAAGCATGTTTCCAGCGTTGATGTTCTCATCGGCAGGAACAACATATCAGGTCTTGACCTTACGCTAGATGGCGTAGCCCTGAGCCTGGATGTAGGTCTCCATCCGACTCTTCCAGAAGGGATAGTCAATCCCATCGAAGATCGGGGGCTTGGTCGAGTATATGCCTGTCGCCATGGCTCTAGAGACCGGTTAAAATCTATTGAGAAGAGCTAACGAGCTCTGATACCAATTGTTGGATCGAAATTGGCGACAGAGGGGGGTGAATGTCGCCAATTTCGATCCAACACACTCCTACGGAAGCATGTAATGGCCAATATTATGAGATTATCATATCTTGTGGGTAAAGCTGTACAACCTCTGTAGAGTGTATAATCTATCCTAGATAGTCGTGCCCACGGTTATGGGCAAGCTGAGTAAAGTTTTTCATGGATTAGACTTTGTTTTTTCAAAATGGTCTTGCAAAATGCTTATGAATGGATGGAATCCATATGAGATCTTTTTGAGGTAAGATGGTCCAGGTGGGATACGTGTGGATAGGTTAGTGTTTAGTTGGTGCCTGCACTAACAATATTATTTTGTTAAATTCTTATTTCTATTTTTTCTATCAAATTTATCTTTTGAATCTACTTACAATATTTACTTCAATTTTACTTTTCACTCAATTAACCGTACTATGCCTTTCTTTGTCAATCCTTATGCATGCATTAACTCTATTAAACTTCCTGGTGTAACTTGTGTAGTACTTTTATGTGTTTATGTTGCTCAATTCATCATCTTTCAGAAGATGACTTCGACTTCGGTAGGGATCAGAACGAATAGGCAGTGTCTTATTGTCGTTTGCCTGTAGGTAGGCTTAGTGGGCTTCTTCTGCTTTGGTTTTATCTTCTACTGCTTATATTTAATTTTGGTTTATGGACTATTAATGTAAACTTTGGCCATCAGGACCATATTCAGTTAAATGAAGTTTGTCATTGTGCTTGATGTGTATCCCTGTTATCACTGTGTGCACTAGCTGATCCTGGACTAGTGCGATTTACACAGAGGGTTTTAGAGTTGTTGCTCTAGGATCCAACATGACCTACAGTGTCCATATGCAACAATTGACCCAGAGCATCAGTCATAACAAGTGTGAGTGGATGATGTGAGGATGAGACCATTTTACCATGTCGACAAGGTGAACAAACTAAATCCATTGATTTTTTTTC
Organism: Dendrocalamus sinicus; assembly: GCA_036346575.1. Taxonomy (NCBI): domain Eukaryota; kingdom Viridiplantae; phylum Streptophyta; class Magnoliopsida; order Poales; family Poaceae; genus Dendrocalamus; species Dendrocalamus sinicus. The sequence continues at coordinate 152,136 of JAYEVI010000414.1, read as the reverse complement.
AATTCTAAGAGTAGGGATTCCTCTAACAAGATTCATATTACTGATGTGAGCAAGGTGATCAAAACCTATGTGTCCTAATCCATGGTGCTAGTAAAATGAATCCTTAGAATCAGATGAAACAACTTTAGAATCAGATGAAACGACCAACTCGAATAATTTTGCATACTAGATCACCAAATGAATCTAAAATGCAGCATGAATGTCTTTTAAAGCTCACCTCAAGATTATCGTCTATCAACTATGAAACTGAAAGCAAATTATCGCTTAACTTATTGACAAGAGCGACATATTTTAGCATGAATTTGTTGGTGATGTGCATAGTACCTCTTGCAAGAACTTGTCCTTGAGTGTTATCCCCAAAAATAATTATCTCATCACCAAGGCACAAGTAAGGGAGGAGAACCATCGTGAGTCTTTGGTCATGTGACAAGAGCAACAAGAGTAAATAAACCATATGTTTTCCTTCCACTTGCGATGAGCTTACAAAGCATGAACAATCATCGATATCTTAGTACTAGGGTTACAAAATAAAGATTTAGGCAACTAGTACTGAGATACTCGATGAACTAGAGAAACAACATGCAAAGAAAAAAATTTAAGTGAAGAATTAGCCTCTGTCAAATTTTAACTATACCACCATTGAAGTGTGGGTCTGACCACCAAGTGGTCTGACCGCCTCAACATGGCTGGTCTAATCGTCGGGTGGTCTGACTACCTATTCAAGGCCGGACTGACCATTCGAGACTGGTCTGATCACATGTAAAATGTTGGTCTGACCGGTCCTATCACAAAAAGTCTCAAATTTGCAGAAAATTGATTAGAGGGATGAAAGCGATGATAAGGAGCTTGTACAAACTCCACTCTGGATTGAGAAACATTTCTTAGCCTGTCTTTCTTTTCTTCCTTTGCTTTCTGAAAGTAAAATTGAACCAAATGATCATCTCTATCACAATAAGTTTATTGATACTTGACTTGATGAGAAGTCAAATTTGATGACTTCACGCTCTTATTTTGGTAGAGAACTCTTTTGTAATACCAGCAAATTTAAACACAATTTATTTTGGTTCAAATTTTACTTCAATTTTTATAGGTTCAAGAAGCTTAACAATCTTAGAAGGATTATTTTTGGCATGCTTAACAAAATTAAATCCCAGACCATGATTTTTCACACTTGTTTTTGACTTGTCTGTGATCATATTCAAAATTTTCTTACCGAAGGAATATCTCTAAGGTGTTCTTAATATACTCATTTTCTTGAGCCAATAAATGACAAGATATGCACTTAACAGATTCATTCACAAGATTCTTAGAAGTACTAAACCGAGCCAATCTATATTTTTTAGCAAAATCATTAAGTTGGCTTGTCAATGCTTCTATTTCAATGTTAAGCTTAAGACAATTAGAGAATGAAAGTGTCTCATGATAAAACTTTTATTGAATTGATTCCTGAAATGAATTAAGTCTAGCTTCTAGCACTTCACATCTTTTACATGGAGTGGGTTCGCTAGACTTAAGGTTCTTATCACAAAAGGATTGAACTAATGAACTAGCAGTGAGAGCAATTTTCTTTTTTTTTTCAAATTCTTCTTAGTAACAAACAAATCATTAAGAACATAAGCATGGACAGTTGTACCAAGAGCAAAGCACGTATGTAATTTCTCACATTCAGTATTAAGAGAATTAAATTTATGTGTGTAACTTCTATGAATAGATCTAACATTATTAAGCTCAATTAACAGGTTAGTGCATGAATAGCATGAATCATCATCTAAAACCAAAGCTCTTAACCTATCAATTTCTGAATTAAGATTTTTAACAACAAAATTATTTTCTTTCAATTTTTTTGTCTTTTGCACTTAAACAACAAAATTTAATCAAATCATCTTTAATCTCATCATATGATAGTCTTACCACATCGGGATCACTGTCATCGTCACTCCTTGCCATGGAGCACACACCCGTGAAGTCATTGTTCTTATTTTTACATTTGGAATCATCATCGTCGTCGCAACTCTAAAGTCCCCATCACTCAAATCAATAGCCAATAGGACTTTTTCAATAAATTTGTGATGGAAATTGCCACCCTTGGTGTTGTTCTTGAATGGCCAAAGATGATAGTTCTTGTCTTCCTTGATCACCTTCCTTTTGAACTTGGGATAGTCTATCTTAATGTGGTCTGTCTCACCACACTCATAGTAGCTGATTGAGCCTGAAGCACCTCCTCGCTTCCTTATTCTTACATTGCTGAGTGCCTTGATTGCACATGAGGAGATCAACCCCAAATCCTCTTCAGCGAGCTACTCAAATTGTTCCTCTAAAAAAAGACAAAACAGACAAAGAAATACAAGACAAAGAACTCAACAAAGCAGCCTGCACAGAGTTAGTTACAAGTGCAAAAGATGAAGATTTCTCAGTCTTAGATGGCAAAGCTTCCACTCATAGGTTTTCAATCTAGAATAAAGATCATCCATGATTAAAGTATCTAGACCGACAATTTGATTAATAGTTGTGACAACCATCAACTACTTAGAACATAAAGATGTCAAGTTGTAGTATCTTGATCAGCAGGCATAACATTAACACCACACAAATTTCTCAAGATTTTCTCAAAATAAGCAAAGAGCTCACCAAGAGATTCACTAGGCTTCATAGCAAATCAGAGTACTCTTTTTGGTACAAATTCTTATGCACTTTCTTAATCTTAGTGGTTCTTTCATGGTAATCGCAAAGAGTTTTCTATATTAAGTGAGCAGAAATAATATGAGCTATACGATCAAATTCTTTGAGAGAAATCTCTTGAAATAACAAGTTACGAGCTTGAGCATTTAAATCAACATCTGCTTTATCTAGATTAGTAATAGTAGCAATAATTTTATAAGGTCTAGAAACTTTATTTCAAACATCACCACCTTGAGCCTTAATGTAAGCTTGCATACGGTACTTTCAAAAGGCAAAATCAGTACCATCTAGCATGGAGGGACAATTCACAGACATCTCTAACACCATAGTGACCAGCTCTAATACCACATGTAGGATCGAATACAACAATCAGAGGGGGGTGAATGATTGTCTCCGCTTCTTAGAATATCTTAGGGCTCGATGAAGGTTTCGACCGCTTGGTGCTCAACTACTCAGCATGGTCGAAAACTTTGATGATAGTTTCGACCGCTTAGCGTTCGATCGCTCGCTCGACCCCTTTGCATGTAGTCATAATCTTTCTCCACTCAAACACTTCAATACTGATACTGTCGGAACCCAGAGCAACAACTCATGGATCCTCTGTGCAAATCGCACTAGTCCAGGATCAGCTAGTGCACACAGTGACAACAAAGATAAATACCAAGCACAAATGACTTCTTATATTAAATAAAAGAGTACGGCCTTATGGCCAAGTCTTACATCAACGCCCATTGGCAAAGATAAATAAAGCAAATAACTGCGGAAGCAACTAAAAAGAAGCGAAACCCAAGCATGCCCACAGGCAAACAACAGTAAGACGCGACATACTCATCCAAGTCTTCACCGTAGTCAATGGCATCTTCCTCTGTATGGAGATTGCAAAGTGAGCACAAACTTGTACTCCGCAAATCACACAGAGAAATGCAATATAATGATAAAGGCAACAAAGGAAGGCTTATAGGGTTAGTTTGCATAAAACAACATTTAAGGAAATATGGTAAATAGATTAAAAATACTGAATTTAATACAGTAAGTAAAAACAATACTTGTAATTAAAAATAATACCATCAGTGTAGGCTCTGACCAAACACCAACCTATTCATGGGCATCTCACCCGGACCATTTTTTTCCAAAAGATCATGCATGGATTCCATCCATCCACATGCTTTCACTGCACAACCCTGATGGATTCCATCCATCCACCAGGTTTCAATTCTCTCACGGATTCCATCCATCCGCAAGGTTTTCAGTCTCTCGTGGATTCCATCTATCCACAAGGTTTTCAAAAACTATTTTGAAAAACAAAGTCTAATCCATGAAAAACTTGTACTCAGTATGCCCATGATCGCGGCACGGCTATCTAGGATAGATTATACACTCTGCAGAGGTTGTACAGCTTTACCCACAAGACATGATCATCCCGGATTGCCATGCGAGTTACACACTTCCTTAGATGTGCGGCGAGGAGATCATGACAAGGCCTTTAAAATGCAAAGCCTTCAACCTGGCCAAGCCAATTCTAAGGCTTCACCCTAGTAAGGAATCCACCAGACCGGGACCCCCTTGAGCCTGAGTGAGACTTCACATGGCTTAACCACGCTCACTCAAATGAGACTTCTCATGGCACCAACCACGCTCACTTTCAACCTACAACTTGACTCAGGTTGGGACTTCACAAATTATTCAGCCAAGTCTATCCCATACCAGCCATGTGGTAGTACGATAGGGCTTTGCAATAGTAGCTCACAGACCGGTCCTTAATTGGCTTAGGCCTAACCACATACCCCTGTGCACGACAATCAATCCTGCGTCTCCGAACAACAGGGCATGCCTGCACCCACCAACTAACCAATTGCCTAAGTCTAAACCAGTTTTTATATTTTGTTTTCAAAATATTTTATAAACCTCCTTGACTCACCGAAGTCAAGAATACATTTCAAAAGATTATCATTTTATGTGAAAAGGTATCCCAACCCATAGTTATTTCCAAGCAAGACTAAGCATCTGCTATCCATAAAGTCTCTAGCCATACTATTGTACCAACTAGAGTTTTAATCTAGGTTGACAAGGTATCAGGGAAATTCAATGTCAATGGAGGTGATAACAAGTAGGCAATAACTAAATTTAAAACTGAATTGAAATACGTTGAATAAAAATATGCATGCAGAATAATTTAAAATAACATAATTTTATTTTGAAATTTGGGATCAACATGATCAAGGAGTGTGACTTGCCTTGCTCTTCAGATGGGTGCAAATCTTCGTCGTAGAATTTTCCCGAATCGTCGAAGTCTACACGTGAAAATAACCCACCAAACTCAAATATATTCAAAATAAATTCAAAACAACTTCAAATATTTTAATTAAGTCCAGAAATGGATAGAGGGGAATTTTTGATAAATTTAGAAATTTGAATGGGCTCAATCGGAGTTAGAATGAAGGAGAACGGGCTCTTGGAAGTTTAAAATCAGAGAAAATGAAAATCTGGATTTTTAGAATTATTTTTCTAAAGGAAATTGGATTTATGACGTCAGTATGACATCATCCCTAGCAATTTCTTTTTGACCGAATTATTTTTCTACTGAAAATTATGGGTGAGGGGCTGACAGTGGGCCTTGGTCCATGTGGACCGACTCCATGGACCCGGGGAGGTGCTGAGGTGGCAAGGGTGCGAGGTGGCGCTGATGGGGCGGGACGGCGCCAAGGTGACGTGGCCGACCGGCGAGGGAGGCGCTCGGGACAGGGGACTCTCCGGCGCTCAGCGGCGCGGCGGCCGGCGACAAGGGGTGGAGGAGGACGAGGGGCACACGGGGATTCCATTGCTACCTAGCACGGAGCTCGGCGGCGAATGGAGGCGGCCGGCGACAAGCGGCAGTGGCGGCGGAGCGAGGGCGTCGGCGGCGATGAGGTTCCAGCAGCGGCTTCGCTTGGCGGAGGGGCGAAGGACGTCGACGACAGCTTGGTGTTGCCGAATTCGGCGTCGGCAGTGCTCAAGCGGTGGCGGTGCTCAGGGAATTCCTCACCGGAGGGCGGCCGAAGCCCGAAGAGGAAGGAGCACAGTGGCGGTGGCGCTCGGGGCTTTGGGAGGAAGGAGGAGAGCGGAGAGCTGCGGTGCAAAAGGAGGCGGAGCCGGGGGAGGCTTTTATAGGGGTCAGGGAGGGTGGAGTCGGCGAGAATCTCTCGCCGGAGAGGGAGGTGGGCGGCGGCTGTTACTGGGGGAGAGGTGTGGGAAGGTGGGCGACGGGTGCGTGGGGCACGGGGTGCGGAGAGAGCGGGAGTGGGGGTGGTGGTGCGTGGGAATGGGGTCGGGCCGGGGCAGTGGCGAATCCAGAATGAAAATAGAGGGGGAGCTCTATTGTTGAGGCTATAACACAACATAAATATATCAAAGCTACATCTACTAGTTTTTTGCCGTTGGAATATCAAATTCATACATAAATAGAAAGAGCATAAATTGAAAATATACAATACAATAAATTTAGTACCTTACTAATGGATAATGTGCCCCAAATGTTCATGCCGAACCTTTTTTGCTTCAGTTCTGCTTTCTATGGTTGCAAGGTTACTGCTAGTTGCATTATTTGGGAAATATTTGTGTAAAGTTCGCTTCTCCATTTTTGTAAATCTAAGAATAATTAAACAGCAACTAGTCAACAACTAATTAAATAAATTGGCTAATCGGCTAATTCTTACTCAATGTCTGAAGACAGTAACTCAGTGTCTCAGTAAGTACTTACTCAATAGTCAATACTTAGTGCCCTCACGAATCACGAAGTCACACAGTCACCGATCACGCCTCACGGAGTCATGGGCAGACAGGCAGCCGGCAGGGGCAGCTCATGGCCTCAATGCCTCACTGCCTCACGCCCTCACCTACAGTCTACTCAGAGTCATAGTGACACAGCTCACCAGTGGACACAGCCCCGGCGAATGGGGAATAGCCTCATCGCCTCGTCAGTGTTGTCGCTCGTCGCCTCGTCCGCTGCTCCACTCCGCTGCTCGGCCTTGCCCAGTCGCCGACACAGCCGCACCCGCGCTTGCCCGCCACCAAGTGAGCGAAGTGGCCGACTGGCCCAACCGCCTCCCCCTCGGCCCCTCTGCTCCGCGGCCTCCACGTCGAGCCGCCCTCCGTGCCGGGCCGCCAACCACCCCCGGCCTCTCCCTCCGCGGCTCCGCACCGAGTCGACGACTGGCGAGCACCTCCCCCTCTCCGACTCCCCCTCCTTCGCGCCGGGCTACGGGCTGCCGTGACGACAGTGAATCTCTCACTCTCTCCGAGACTCCTACTACAGATCTACTATTCAGCGTCCATCTTCCTCATGACCTTATCTAGTGTTCTGCTTTCTTTGGGGTTTTGGGCCAGTATTTGCTACTGATTTGGGCCGGCTAGGGTGATGGGCGTTAAGACACCGACTGGGTCTCAGTGCTGCCGCATCATGCTTTCTTAAACTCCGATAGTCTGGCTCTTCTTCACCCTCTGACCTCCCGTTCTTTAACCTCCAGGCCGGTCGGGTTTTCTTCAACCACGGTGAGAGGAGGGGGTGCTCGAGCACCCACGGTGGATTCGCCACTGGGCCGGGGAGAGTGGGTGGTCGTGGCCGGGAAGGGCGGGGGCAGCGGTTGCAGCAGCATGGCCGAGATCGAAGCCGGACACGTGTCGCCCAAAGAGGAGGGGAAGGCGGGATCCCAGCGGGTGATGTGGGCAGAATCTGGCCGTCCACGTGGCGGCCAGAGGGGAGAGGAGGGGTTTTTAGATTCTGATTTTAATTTTTGATTTTCAGAAAACCCGAGAAATTCCAATAAAGCTCAGAAAAAATATGAAATAACTTCCAAAATTTCCAAAAAAATTCACAGAAGTCCCAAGAAATATTTTCGACTTAAATAAAATATTTCCAACTTAAGTTGATATTTAATTTTCATACTTAAAATACTTTTTAATTTCAAACTAGATATTAAACTCCAGAAAAACTCAGAAAACCAAATAAAATCCAAATAAATCCAAGTAATTAATTTGAAGTAGGATTTTATAGAAAACCAAAGTATCATTTTATTTAATAATATTTTTAGGTTTTACTTAAAATACTTTTCAAATCCAGTTTTTTTTTCAAAAACAGAAATCCAGGGCAAAACCAAATTAAAATTTAGGCAACAAAAATACTTATTTTAATTCAGATTTTTATTTAAATTTTTTTTACTTATTTAATTATGTTTATTTTAATAAAAACCTAGGCTGTTACAGATACACTCTACTCGGAATGAGAACGAGCCGAAGACAACGCTCAGAAAACACGCCGCTGGTGCTGAGTAACTTTTCAGGAATAGATCTGGTCTTTTATTTATGAATCATGTTTTGTGGCTGCAAAGTGCCCTCGCGTCACGCCTCAAAATCCTAGCGCAAAAACTCTAAAAGCTTTCTCCTCAAATGTCGTCTCGAGTCCTCATGTTAACTCTTAACCTCTTCCTCCTTTTTATATGCCAGAGCCTCAAACCGTGTCCTCATCAAACTGGACACGCAATCCTAACTGCCTCTGAAAATCAAGGGACTCCTTCCAATCCATCACATGTTAAAGCCTCTAAGACTGGACCTCCCATAGCTTCTCCACGCACCATCCACCTTTGATCTTCATGTGCTCCAGCGTGAGCCTGACCACCTCTCACATACTCAACCACCTGGACCTCATATTTTTCTATCCTAGTCCCTGTCCTCGTCACCGACTATAACCGTCTCCACGTCTAACCTACACATACAAAGACCAAAGAACCTTTTCCACACGTTCTTCCCAACTTGACCAACATTAGTCCACATATGCAAACAACACCCTTAACCATCGATAACTAAGAACTAGATCATCCATGATCTGAATTTCCACATTCTCCAAAAATCAAATTCAGACAACTCAAAAAAGCTGGTCTGACTGCCATGCACAGGCTAGTCAGACCACTGACCGATAAGACATGAGTACTCGAAGGTTACAATAATTGAAGCACTTGAAGTCTATAACTACCGATCGCAAAGTCTACGACTACCAACCGCAAAGTCTATGACTACCGACCAGGTACTGTAGCTATGACCATCGATAAGGTACCGAGCTACGAATCGACAAAACACTGTAGCTACGGCCATTCATGGTCGTTCTGCTATGCTCGACAAGCCATGATCATTCTACCATGGTTGAAATACCGTGGTCATTCTGCCGTGGTCGAAATACCGTGGTCTTCTGCCGTGGTCGAAATGTCGTGGTCATTCTGCTGTGATCAATCTTCCGTAGTCGTTCTGCTGTGGTCGACATGTCGTGGCCAATCTGTCATGGTCGTTCTACCGTGGTCGGCCTGTTGTGGTCGATCTGGCGGTCATACCGCCCAATACAAGGCGGTCAGACCACTTAAACTGAGTATTTTAGCAAATCCAGATTTCCAAAAGCGCATCGACTGAAACTTCCCCAAACGTAAATTTCAATGCAATTTAAATGTCAATTATTCATCATCACTAAATTCACGACCTATCCACATGGTCTAACAGAGTTTCACACAGAGAGAAAACTGAATCAGAATCAGTTGCTACAAGTTCACACTACGTCTGATACAACCTGTACATGCCCTTGGCACCGGTCATGCCACGTCTAGCATGAGGCGATACATCGTCCTACATAGATACGGTACAAATTCCGATCAACTTCAACATATAAGTTTGGAAAAACTTATCAGTTAGTACAATCGAGGATTATGGCCTCAAAGAGAAACTAAAATTCATTATTGTCAGATTACATAGATGTCTTACACAATACAGCACTGGACTATTTACCTTTATAGAGGTGCTGTTAATTAAAATTATCCCTGTTACATTCTAGCATTAGCATGGACGGAGATAATTCTTGTTGTGTAAGAAAAACAATAATCTAAAGTTAGTATGTAGTAAAACTCAACCAATTTCAAGAATAGGCAGGGTAATTGAAATGAAATGTATTACATGTGGCATGCGCAATTCCATCGTCCTTGACATATCACATTCCTTTTTTTTTCTTTAGAAAGGATAAAAAAAACCACAAATTTTGCTGAACAGCACATATATTCCACCAAAAAAATTACATGAAAATCTACTCAAATGGCAAATAACTGAATAAGCATATAGGTCATCAACCACATACACATCTGACAAAGTTCAAATATTTCGGTTGTAGAGATGCAGCTGAATGAGAGAGGAAAGTTTTTCAATGGAGAAGTGGCCACACCTCACCAAGACATGCTTCATCCACCAAAGAACTTGAATTGCAATTACCAACTTTGCTCGTTTTGGCAAGTGCTGAAGTACATGCCTATTGCGGTATTGCCTATATATGAACTGCAATAATACGGGCAGGAACAATGATACAGAAGGGAGCAGCTTGAAGGATCGTTGACCATTACCTACGATGCACGATTCAGATTATACTGGTCGCTTTATGCTAAAAATATCCGATTACTGATTATTTCTGATCCTTTCAGACGTGCTCACTCCCTGATATCATACAATAAATTGAGTTGCACGTTTCTGAGATGTTTTGGCGTTTCTTACGAGCACAATTTTTTGTGCAATATCCGAAAACTAAGAGCCAGCTCTTAAATATGACAAGAGGCTTGACGCCTGAAAGCAAAATGACGGGAAGAAACCAGACAAGTCGGTGTAGAAAGTGAATTTCTACCAAAACGTATGCTCATGAATGTAAGAGAAATACTATACAGCGCAATACCGTTCCGACAGTATAGCAAATTAAGCACTGTTCGATCCGCACGTGTTGCACTCATTCCAGTGAACCCAAGTGCCCAACCACTCGTTCCTCTCCTCTCCTCTCGACTAGAAACGACGAAGCTGCTTCCCTGTGTTTCTTTGTTGGTCTCTCTCCTGACCATGCATGCCTCCATCTAGCCGCTCCACCGTCGATACCACTCAAGCGTGGTTTGGTTGTTCCATGAGCTACCATTGCACGCAATCCTGCCATCTGCGCATCCTAGAGACTAGCGTACGTGCAGGCACTGCAATGAGGGGGCTCCACGACCAGGGCCACTGCGAGGTCCTCCAGAAGAGCTCCCTGTTGCCGGTGCCGCCCTCTCCCCCTCCTCCTCCTCCAATGCCTCCCCTCTCCCACCGACGGCCTCCTCCTCCACCAACGCCTCCCCTCTCCCACCGATGGCCTCCTCCTCTTCCTTTACCACCGGTGCCATCTCACCCTTCTCATGTATGAAATCTAGAGATGGTGATGGAGGTGGAGGCCACACCGGTGTAGCTGGGAGGGGAGGGGTTGTGATGCATGCTGACGCGTGGCATGGTGGCATGGGACATGGATATGCAGAGATATGCGGCGGTGCGTCAAGCGCGGCGGCCAAAACATGAAATTCATCAAAACTAGTTTGGAACTTTTTGAAATTATAGGTTGAGACTTGCTATAATGTGTTGAAACTTGGTAAAACTTCTTCAACTTTTGTTTGAAACTTGTTAAAACCTATTGAAACCTCTTGAAATTTTTGGTTGAAATTTAATGAAACTTGTTAAAACTCTTCGGCTAAAACTTGATGAAACTTTCTAAATGATCAGGGGCTCACCGTGAACCCGTCGGCAAGGTTGGCAGCGTCAAAGGAGCACGATGGTGATCAAACGACAGTGAAGAGAAGCAGCGGTGATGACCTTCACGGTGACAGCCAACGTCGGAGGAAGAGAGCTGTAAAGGAGAACATAGATAGATTAAGGATGATGAGGCAAATCTAAAAATGACCATGGCATGGTTGGAGACTCACCAGATGTAACTACCCAAAATTGGCTTCCAAATAAAACTTGCATGATTTTTATGGATTTTAAAATTTTTTGGGCACGTTTAAAATTTTCCAAAAGCCTTGCTTGGATTTAAAATTTTAAAATAAATTCCTTGGCTGAAAAATGGAAAAACTCAATGTTGTGCTATCAGAATTTCCGTAAAAATTCTGTGTGCAAACACCCTATAGAATTCTAATTACAAATTCAAAACCAATCTAAATCCCAAGTAAAAGTTTAAATCCTTTTCTTTTCCCTCCTCTGCCTTCAGGCCGAAACCCAGCCACCAGTCCAACCCCTTTTTCTTTTTCTCGCCCGCCGACGCACTGTTCCCTTTCCCTCTCTCTTTTCTTCCCCCACTATGGCCAGCCAAACCAGACCAACCACTGCTCACCCGCTGGCTCGCACCCACAGTCCAGTCAAGCTCTCTCTCTTTCCCTCTCACTGCCACTTCCATGTGGGTCCTGGCCCCACCTATTAGTTCTAGCAATGTTCTTCTTCCTCACTCTTGTTCACTCCTGTGCCTCTCTCACTCGCCTGCACACCATACGCATGCGTTAGGAGCCACACCAACCTCTACAACCTTGAGCTCAACACCACTGTGACCTCATCACATCGCCATGATCGCATTCCATCACCGCTCATCCTTTCTCTTCCTCTCACGCTCTCTCTCTCCCTCTTGATTCCATTGCACCCAATGCCACACCATGGTGTCCTTGCTTTTCTCCCTCCTTTCTATTTAAACCATAGTTTCACATGTCAAAACCTTCCCCCTAACCCCCTCTTCTTTTGCCCCTAAGCTCCCATGCCCCATTCGCCCTCAGAGAGGAAGAATTCAACCTTCTTCCCTAAGTCTGGTCAAGAGGTTTGCCGCTCGATTGCTCATCATCTGGTGAGTTTCTGATGACACCATCATGTGCTTTGTGTTCATCTCGCTTCCATATTCCTCATGCTCACTTTGCAATGCTTGTTTACCCCTAGGAAGGCTGAAGCTCTGACGTCACCGTCATGTACAACATCGCCATCTGCACATCCTAGAGACTAGCGTGCAGGCACTGCAATGAGGGGGCTCTACGACCAGGGCCACTGCGAGGTCCTCCAGAAGAGCTCCCTGTTGCCGGTGCCGCTCTCTCCCCCCCCCCCCTCCTCCAATGCCTTCCTCCCTACTGATGGTGTCCTCCTCCACCAATGCCTCCCCTCTCCCACCGACGGCCTCCTCCTCCCCCAACGCCTCCCCTCTCCCACCGATGGCCTCCTCCTCTTCCTTTACCACCGGTGCCATCTCGCCCTTCTCATGCATGAAATCTAGAGATGGTGATGGAGGTGGAGGCCACACCGGTGTGGCTGGGAGGCGAGGGGTTGTGATGCATGCTGACGCGTGGCATGGTGGCATGGGACATGGATATGCAATGCGGTAGTGCATCAAGCGCGGCGGCCAAAACATGAAACTCATCAAAACTAGTTTGTAACTTTTTGAAACTTCAAGTTGAAGCTTGCTATAATATGTTGAAACTTGATAAAACCTCTTGAAAATTTTGTTTGAAACTTGTTAAAACCTATTGAAACCTCTTGAAATTTTTGGTTGAAATTTAATAAAACTTGTTAAAACTCTTCAGCTAAAACTTTATGAAACTTGCTAAATGATTAGGGGCTCATCGTGCACCCATCGGCAAGCTTGGCAGAGTCAAAGGAGCACGATGGTGATCAAACGACAGTGAAGAGAAGCAGTGATGATGACTTTCACGGTGACATCCAACGTCAGAGGGAGAGAGCTGTAAAGGAGAACATAGATGGATTAAGGATGATGAGGCAAAGCTAAAAATGACCATGGCATGGTCGGAGACTCAACAGATGTAACTTGGCTTCCAAATAAAACTTGCATTATTTTTATGGATTTTAAAATTTTTTGGGCACGTTTAAAATTTCCCAAAAGCCTTGCTTGGATTTAAAATTTTAAAATAAATTCCTTGGTTAAAAAATGGAAAAACTCAATGGTGTGCTAACAGAATTTCCCTAAAAATTCTGTGTGCAAACACCCTACAGAATTCAAATTACAAATTCAAAACCAATCTAAATCCCAAGTAAAAGTTTAAATCCTTTTCTTTTCCCTCATCTACCTTTAGGCCGAAACCCAGCCACCAACCCAACCCCTTTTTCTTTTTCTCGCCCACCGGTGCACTCTTCCCTTGCCCTTTCTCTTTTCTTCCCCCATTGCGGCCAGCCAAGCCAGACCAACCACTGCTCACCCGCTGGCTCACACCCATAGTCCAGTCAAGCTCTCTCTCTTTCCCACTCACTACCACTGCCACGTGGGACCTGGCCCCACCTATTAGTTCTAGCAATGTTCTTCTTCCTCACTCTTCTTCTCTCCTGTGCCTCTCTCACTCACCTGCACACCATACACACGCGTTAGGAGCCACACTAGCCTCTAGCTACAACCTTGAGCGCAACACCACTGCGACCTCATCACATCGTTGTGATCTCGTTCCATCACCGCTCAAATTTGGAAATGATTTTCATGATTGTTTATAAGAACTGGCTCCTAATATCATATAGAAGATCCTTGCAAATTTTCATTTCATTTGAATATACGAATTAAAAGTTACATAGATTTTTCATTCATGAAACCACGATGAAAGCACTGTTCATCCTAAAAGTACTGTAGCATAAGTAGTGCCGGGGGTACTGTAGCGGTAACGACGTTTTTACTGTAGTAAACGATAATACTACAGTACTATAGTGGTACTACCGAAATTACTGTTCATTTTCCAGTTTTTAATTTCTTGATTCACTGAGGTTTGTGTTGGCCTTTCATTCTATCTTCATAGCTTTGTTGCTATTGGAGTGAAGAATTAGTGAATATTTGAACGAAAATTTTGAGGCACCTTTTACCCTTCTCTGTTGTCACCTTCGGTCCTACAAATTGTTAATGTGTAGTGGTACCATTCCGGGCTCAAAGGTTAGATCGGGGTGTTACATAGATATTGTGTAATAGGACCAAACCAGTTTAACCCAAGGAAGAACAACATGATTGTAGAACTTATGCAGGTTTTTCAATTAGTATGAGCAGATAAATTGATCAGTCCCAGTGCCCCTCCATTTTGATGAGAACCACGCCAAAGACACTGCCATGTATAACTATCAATTTACCGGGGATCACCAGATGTCTTGGCTTTTCAGTTTAACCGGGGAACCACGCCAATGACAATGCCATGCTTAATTAAGAGGCAAAGATGGGCCTTCAGTTTTTCCCTGCAGGAACACCGCAAAGTAGACGATCCCGGTGGCCCAGATGAGGAGCATCCGCACGATCATCTTCAGCTCCTCCACCTGCGTCACGGTGCACAGCCTCCACAGCGAACGGCAGGAGGCCTCACCGGCCGGCGAGACGACCGCCGCCTTGTCAAGAAACCTGAATTCAGCAGTGTGATTCAGCCTCTGACCCTCATCGTCTGGTAACTTCACATTCCGTTTTCGCATCGCCGCGACGATGACCCGGCAAGCTCTCACCACTGGACCATCCGTAGTGATCCTGCACCCACACGACGCCGGTCCCCGACGTAGACGGAGAAGTACGTCCAGATGAAGAAGGAGCTCTTCTTCAGCTTCTCGGCGGGATCGCTGCCGTCGAATTGGTCGGCACCGAAGGGTCCACTGCAAGACTTGATGTTGCCGGCTCTGATTGCCATCAGGTAGAGGCCAAGAAAGAAGACGGTAGGCTGAGCTGAGGCCCTGATCACTGCAGGTGATGCTGCTGACAGCGTCATTGTGCCCATTCCCTTCAGTGACAAAAGCAAACATTAGCAGCCACATATGCAATGGAACAAGCCGTGAACCGAAATGCAAACATGCATCAAATTGACGCTTACAACGAGGTAAATCACTGCTGTCCAGTATCTGCCAAAGTATGAATCAGCTAGCACTGCACCGACAAGGGGGTAGATGTAACAGGTTCCCATCCAGATGTCGTAGTTCCTGGCTGCTGCAGCATTGCTCTGATGCACCTCTGTCGTGAGGAAAGTGATGAACCATGTGGAGGTGACCACATGTGTATGATGAGTAATTGACCTTGGTTGTGTTAGTCGAGTTTGGTTTGAGTGGTTCGGAGTCGAGTCGTTACGTGGCGCAATCGGGCTCGGTCGGACTTTGGTCATTCCTGGTCGTATGGGATTAGGTTGCATATTACGATGATTCGACAGATTTGGACTTCTTCTATGGTAAGTATGATGGTATTTATGCTTTCATGTATCGAGCGGTGCTATTTGATGTATTTCTTGTCTGTGTGGCTGCAGGACGTCGAGGTGGAGTCGTGGCGAGACACGGTGGACCGGACTAGGCGCAGGTGGCGCTGAGGTCAGAACGGTCAGGATGTGTCGAAGACGACGTGGACTTGAGGTGGTTGCGAGGCGTGCGAGACAAGGAGTGCGGAAGCTTCCCAGAAGGTGCACGAGGGGCGAATCGGGAAATTCGCGTGGCTGCACAAGCGGGAGTGGGCTCCGTTGGACTTAGCGGGCATAACGGGGTGGAGACCAGTTAGCCGTGGGCTATAAATAGGATGGAGGGGCTGCATGCCCTCTTGAGCACTTGAAAGGATTTTAGGGTTTCCTTTAGTCAAAATAGGCTTTAGTGGTTGTTTTGGCTTTAGGCTTTAGTTGGTGAGGTTTGGTGGTGGAGGCAGAGTGTGCTCCCTCTGTGTCTCCTGTTTGTACGTAGCCTCTCTTTGGTGTTCTTGTGTTCTTGGCTTGGGAAGGAGAGGATTGAGAGGTTGGAGATGGATTGAGAGTCATGTAAACACCCCTCATGTTCGAATGTCCAGTGGTATCGGGACTCCTCTGTATCCCTGTTGATTCAATGAATGAAAAATCTGAAGTTTTTATCTCTTGTGCTCTCCCTGTTCAGTTTTCCTTCGATGCCATTTTCTGGTGATTTGTGAGTTTTTGAGTTTCTTGTTGGTTCTTGCTTGGGAGTGCCAAAATGGGTTGCTCTAGGTTGGGATATTGCCTCAAGATCATTTGATCGAGTTCCTAAGAGCAAACTTCGTTTTAATCGCAGATTTCATTTTTGGCCTCCCTCTGTTCATGAACTCAGTTTCTAGGGTTTTGGTGGAAAACTTGTTTCCCTTCGAGAGATGACTTGATTTTTGGTCTGAGGAGTCCTCTTGTGATTGTTAATATACTTGCAAAACTTCATGAGCAAAGGACTTGAGGCCATGGAGTAATTTGAGTTTTTAGCTCTCCCTCTGAAGAAGTTCAGCGCTTTTCTAGGGTTTGGCTCAAATCCCGTTTCCCTCTTAGAGATGGCTTGAATCTTGGCTTGTAGGATCTTGTGGTTATTGTGAAAGTATCCTCAAAATTTCTGAGCCATAGGATCAAAGGTTGGATGTGAATTGGGTTTTTGGAGCTGCTCTCAGTAAGTTTTAGTATAGGGGTCAATTCTGAAATCCTTGTGTTTTTGGTTGTATCCTTTGTTGGATATTGCCTCTGCAATATTTGGGTTAGTTCCCTGGTGCTTTGAGCCAAAAGTATTAGAGGAAACCCATCAAGTACTTTGAGATTCAAAGGTGCAAGAGTATTTTGAAGATTCTGAATTTTCAGAGCCTCTCGGGTTTCTGGTAACAGGGGGGCGGTCTGACCGGCCCCAAGCTAGCGGTTAGACCGGCCACAAGGAATCGGTCAGACCTGAGTGGTGCAAGCGGTCAGACCGGCTTGAGCTGGGCGGTCAGACCGGCCCAGCCCGAGCGGTCAGACCGCCTGCTCTGTTGTTTTCAGCCCGCCCACTTGCTTCTTGTGATGAACATGTTATTTTCTTGGGCTATTAGGGCAAGGCTTCCCTCTCTGGTTTTTAGTGTTCAGTAAATCTTTTGTTCTTCTTCATAGCTCCTTTTTAGCTATTGGGGGAGAATTTTTGAGTGGGTACTCGTTGGGGTAAGTTTTTAAGAATTCGACATTCACCCCCCCTCTGTCGCCATTTCGGTCCGACAATTGGTATCAGAGCTGGTTAGCTCTAATTCATAGATCTTAACCGGTCTCAAGAGCCATGGCGACGGACAAGTACTCGACCAAGCCGCCCGTTTTCGATGGCATCGATTACCCCTTCTGGAAGAGCCGAATGGAGACATATATCCAGGCCTAGGGGTACGCCATCTGGTGCAAGGTCAAGGTCCGATTTGCTGTTCCTGCCGATGAGAACATCAATGCTGGGAATATGCATGATGTTGAGGCAAATGCTAAGGCAAGGAACGTCATTATCCAATGCCTGAGTCGTAGCGAGTTTGACTGCATCTCTCATCTTTTGTCCGCCTTCGATATCTGGGAGACCCTCGATGCATACCATGAGGGCACCACCCAGATTAAGACGGTGCGACAGGACCAGTTCAAGCGGGACTACAACAAGTTCGAGATGCTTGCTGGCGAGTCTTTGGATGAGTGCTTTGCGCATTTTCACAAGATCTTGAGCAACCTCCGAGCGGTCGGTCTCACATACCCCGACTCAGACAACGCTCGTCAGATGCTTGCTGCACTCGATTTGCACGTTTGGGAGATGAAGGTGACTACCATCAAGGACACCACGGACCTCTCGACTTTGACGCTTGATGCACTGTACTCGCGCCTCAAGACGCACGAGATTGACATTGTCTCTCGTAAGTCGAAGTCTCGATCGATGGCTTTAGTCACCGATCCCACCACAGCTTCGTCACTCTTACGATTCGCTTTGTGGTTTCTCCTTGCTGCTCTATGTGGCGTGGTGATGATCGCTAGAGCGGCTCGAGGATGAGCAATCGCCCTCCTAGCTCGGAAGTTCTCCCATGCTTACAAGAGGAGGAGGGACAGAAAGAGGAGGACCCGTGATTTGCTTCGAGTGTGGTGGCCCTAACCACATTCGGGCAAACGCCCTAAATCGGAGAAGAGCAAAGCGACTTGGGTTCGAGCAAGAACGACTACACCGACAAGAACCGCAACAAGAAGCCTCCGGTGCATCCACAAGGCAAGAAGAAGTTCGCGACCGGGAAGGCCAAGAAGTTCCACCATCGTCCTCGCGCGTTCGACGACCTCGACCTCGGTGAGGTGGAGGATGGAGCGACGACGACGGGACGGGTGATCAAGACCCCAAGAGCGGTGACGACTTCTCTGGCATGTGCTTCATGGCCCTCGAGGGCGAACTGAGCGACAGCGAGCTGTACTCCGACTCGGAGGAGGTATGCCCCACCTACGACCAGCTCAATCATGCTTTTCTTAAGCTAGGTGATTTTCATGCTAGAACTAGGGCTAGGTGTACTGAGTTAGAGAAGGAGGTAGATAGATTGTCACTAGAGATTATTGCTCTTACATCTGCTCCTGCTAGTGATGATTGTGATACATGCTCTACTTTGTTGGGTGATTTGGAGAAGTTAAGGACCTCACATGATAGTTTGTCCTCTGAGCTTGATATTGTTAAGGTGGAGAACATTAGTCTATTAGCTGAACTAGAGATGAGTAGGATTGCTTCTATTTCATCTACTCCTGTTGAGACTAGTGCTTGCACCTCATGGGAGGATAAGGATAATGCTTTTAGAGGCCTTTATACCATGTTGCTTGATCTTCCCGAGTCATGTGAAAACTGCAATAAGCTGAAGTCGAACCTAAAACGGGCAGATCACAAGATTGCTGAGTTGCGTGCTTCTTTACTTGAGCCTGTTGTTTCTTGCACCAATTGTCCGAAATTAACTCTTGAACTTGAATCTGTTTCTAAGCAATTCCAAGAAATGATTGATCAAAACAACAAATTGGCTCAGTTTGCGACTAAGGATCCTGTTAGCTCACCATGCATTAGTTGTGACAAACTAAAACATGAACTCGTTGCTTTGAATGATAAATGTGTGAAGCTAACTAAGGACTTATTAGAGAAGTCATCAACTCCTTGTGATGTGATTGCTGAGAAGGGGAAGAAGCCCCAGGGTAAGGTAGAGACGCTTAGCGACGTGAACCAACCGGCTAGCAGTAGGACTGTCCCTTCAGAGTCGGCTGTGCGTGCACAAGCCATTCTTTCCTCTGCTGTTGATTTTTCATCTGCTCCCTTACCTCCTGCTGTTCCCTCTTCTCCCTGCTCTTCTTGCACCTCTCTTTCGGGAGTGTCAGTATCTTATGAACACTCTCGAGAGATTTTTAGGCGGCAAGAAGAAGCTTAATCTTATTCTAGACCAGTCCAAGATTTACAGATTTAATCAGGGTCTAGGATATGATTATTATGAGGACATGAGGAAGCATCCACCTGCTATTCTCAGACCCATAGTGGGAGGTGCGATCGAGGTGGAGCCCAGGTCTGATGAGGTCAAATTCAAATCAGCGGGCTTTGTCCAAAGGATCTCTAACAGCAAGGTGACTCCACCTGCTGCTTCGGCCTCTTAGAAGCCGAAGCCTCCTCGTGATACTTCCACCTCTCAGAAGGTGAAGTATCACTGCACCTTCTGTCAGAAGGATGGGCACTCGGTCGAGAGATGTTTCAGGCACGCCAAGATCGCGCGTAGAGACCGTGTTGAGTCTCTTAGGCATATTCAGGGTCAGCCCCAGATCCTGAGTGCACCTAAGACCAACACGGGGTCTAGGGTTGCGTCTGTTGATGGCTTTGGGCATCATCGATGACTCGGATTTTCTGAGTTTTCTGGCTTTCGTCCTCGATATGCTCCTGCTCGAGACTTCCGCCGTTCTGAGGGTACTTCTCGTTTCCCCCATCGAGACAGTTACTCGTGGCGTGTTCAGCCTGTTGCCGGTGCTCCGACTCGCTTCCCCGTAGCAGTCGGACCCAGCAACAGCACTAGGTCTACTCATAGACCATTTGCTTTTCTGAGTGACAGAGAGCGTAGGGTAGATAGAGGTCAGTCGTGCTTGACTACTTCATCTGCTCGACGTGTTGTTCAGTATTGGTGCCAAACTCACTCTTGATTTACCCAAGATCGAGACTTTACTCTGTTTGACTCGAGCTCGCCGGTGGAAGGAGAAGTTTGGCTCGTAGACTCCGGGTGTTCTCGACACATGACCGGAGACTTACGTTGGTTCTCTTCCCTAGCCCGCGCTCCAGGTGATGAGACGATCACCTTCGGAGACGCTTCGTCTGGGCGCGTCATCGCCAAAGGTACAGTGTGTGTTAATGATTCGTTTCTTTTGAAAGATGTTGCCTTGGTTAGTAAGCTGCGGTATAATTTGCTTTCAGTTTCTCAGCTTACCGATGACGGTTATGAGGTAAGCTTCAAGAAAAATAATTGCAAAATTCTTGATTCTTCGGGTAGTCTGGTTTGCGGGATTTCTCGTTTTGGGAGGATCTTTCGTGCTGATTTTTCTGAGTCTTCTGGTGATCCTCACAGGTGTTTAGTTGCTTTTGAGTCCCGCGACCTTTCTTTCTGGCATAGGAGACTTGGTCATATTGGATTTGACCATTTGACCCGAGTTAGCGGCCACGATCTCATTCGTGGTCTGCCAAAACTCAAGATGGTCAAAGATCTTGTTTGCGCTCCATGCCGGCACGGCAAGATGGTTGCCGCTTCTCACCTCGGTCCACGAGCATTATGACCGATGCACCGACAGCGCTCCACATGGACACCGTTGGACCACTCGAGTGCAATCAGCAGGAGGGAAGTGGTACGTCCTTGTCGTGGTCGATGACTATTCGAGGTTCTCTTGGGTGTTTTTCTTAGCCTCGAAGGATGAGACGTTTAGCCATTTCTGAGGTCTTTTCAGTAGGCTTTCTGTCGAGCTCCTGGGTGCCTTACGAGCGATCCGCAGTGACAATGGCACGGAGTTCAAGAATTCCTACTTTGAGAGGTTTTGTGATGAGACAGGTGTAGAGCACCAGTTCTCTTCTCCGCACGTCCCACAGCAGAATGGCGTCGTGGAGAAGAAGAACCGTATCTTGGTCGAGATGGCCAGGACGATGCTCGATGAGTACTCTACACCGAGGAAGTTTTGGGCTGAGGCTATTGCGACCGCGTGCCATGTTTCCAATCGAGTTTTCCTTCGGGCACACTTGCACCGCACTTCTTATGAGCTGAGATATGGGCGAAAGCCCAGCGTCTCTCACTTTCGTGTGTTTGGTTGCAAGTGCTTTATTCTGAAGTCAGGGAACCTAGACAAGTTCGAGTCACGTTCTTGTGATGGTATCTTTCTAGGTTACTCGTCTTCTTCGCGGGCTTATCGGGTTTGGAACTGCGAGTCTAGCAAGTTGGTAGAGACTGTGAGGTGACCTTCGACGAGGCCGGTCGGGACTAGGCCTGATATCTCGAGTTCTTTAGAGCAGTCCGAGCCCATCTTCGTGGATGATGAGGATGATGGAGATGAGGGTTGTCTACCCGATCCAGTCCCTCATCCACACCTTGAGGTGCCTTCTTCCATCGCACCTCGAGGCGATCAGCCCATGCCTTCGGCCTCTTCTGGAGCTAGTGGCTCTGTTCCTACCTCGTCAGCTCACGAGGTAGAGGCCACTTCTTCATCTCATCCTGGACCTCCTAGACACATTCAAAAAGCCCATCCTTCTGAGTAGATTATTGGAGACTTTTTGAGCGAGTCACCCGTTCAAAATCTGGCATGTCTCAATTCTATCTCCATTCTGCCTTTGTTGCTTCTTTCGAGCCCAAAGATGTTTCTCATGCTCTTTCAGATGAGTCTTGGGTCAATGCCATGCATGAGGAGCTAGAAAACTTTGAGAGAAACAAGGTCTGATCGCTTGTCGAGCCCCCGTGAGGTCACAATGTCATTGGGACTAAGTGGGTGTTCAAGAACAAGCAGAGCGAGGATGGAGTGGTTATTCAAACAAAGCTAGGCTGGTAGCTCGGGGTTCTCCCGTGTTGAGGGTCTGGATTTGAGAGACCTTTACCCTCAGTAGCTCGACTTGAGGCCATTAGAATCTCGCTTGCCTTTGCAGCTTCTAAAGGTTTCAAGTTGTACCAGATGGATGTCAAGAGTGCTTTCCTTAATGGTTTCATTGAGGAAGAGGTCTATGTCAGACAGCCTCCTGGTTTCGAAAACCCCAAATACCCTAACCATGTCTTCAAGCTTTCCAAAGCTTTGTATGGACTTAAGCAGGCCCCTAGAGCTTGGTATGAGAGGCTTACGTCCTATCTGTTGAGTCATGGTTTTGAGATGGGTAAAGTAGACAAGACCTTGTTCATCCGCCGTCATGGCACTGATCTGTTGCTCGTCCAGATTTATGTGGATGACATCATCTTTGGCGGCTCCTCACATGCTCGTTTCCCGCTTTCCATGTCATGAGCTCGGAGTTTGAGATGAGCATGATGGGCGAGTTGAGTTTCTTCCTTGGCTTCCAAATTAGCGCACTGGAGGGTACATTCTTGCATTAGGGCAAGTGCACTCGAGACCTCTGAAGCGCTCGATATGAGTGATGGTAGCGGTGTCTACTCGATGGCTACCTCACTTCACTCTACCCATGAGGATGGCGAGCGATTGATCGAAGGAGTATAGGAGTATGATCGGCTCCTCTTATACCTCACCGCCTCGAGACCGGACATACACTTTGCTGTGTGTCTTTGTGCTCGGTTTCAGGCTTCTCCTCGTGTTTCTCACCGCCAGGCGGTGAAGCGCATCCTTCGGTATCTTCGAGCTACCATTGACTATGGTATCTGGTACTCTTCCTCTTCCTGTCTTTCCTTGAGAGCCTTCTCGGATGCAGACTTTGCCGGCTGTAGGATAGATAGGAAGAGCACTTCTGGCACCTACCAATTCATTGGCACTTCTCTCATTTCCTAGTCTTGAGGAAGCGATCGGTGTTGCACACCACCACGAGGCCGAGTGCGTTGCTGCAACCGATTCTTTGTGGCGTGTGCTTTGGATGGTCTCGACCCTGCGGGACTTTGGGTTAGCTATCGACAGTGTTCCACTCTTTTGTGATAACACTTCTGCGATTAACATTGCTAAGAACCCAGTGCAGCACTCCCGGACCAAGCATATTGACATTCGCTATCACTTCCTTAGAGACCATGTAGAGAAGGGTGACATCGTGCTCCAGTTTGTGGAGAGTGACCACCAGTTGGCTGACATCTTTACCAAGCCATTGGATAGCTCTAGGTTTTCAGCTCTACGGGGAGAGCTTGGGGTGGTTTGTCCTTATGGACTGCTGTGAGGGGGAGTTTGTGCTTTACTGCTTTATTATATTGATTATGCTCTTACTTCCTTACTGTTGCATTGCATTCGGGGTGTTTTGGGTTAGTCCTTCTAGCATAGGTTAGAGTGTTTCTCTAGTCTAGTGCTTAGACGTCTTCCTCTCATCTTGTGATCTAGGGTTCTGCTCTGTTAGCCGCTTCTCTCTTTTCACTAGATTGAGCCTACTCACTACTTTTAGGTTCTAGCAAGGGTCGGGCCACCCTTGGGTAGACGGGGTACGTGTTTGCTCCTTGGTGAGATTGATTACCGGTCTATCAGTCCTAGTGTCATATGGGGTAGATGAGAGTCAGTCTGAGCCATAGTTGCCTCTATATCTTTTCTATGCTTTAAGGACTGTTTCTTTGCTTTCTTGCCACTTCTCGATTTTATTGCTTTGGTTCAGGGAGTTCATTTGGGAGCTTACGAGCTTAATATTGACATAACTCTACTTGAACTAAAAGTTGCATCTCACGTTGCGGGGGAGTTGGATTTTCTGCATTTTCAGCATCTTGCATTGTAATATAGCTGCATTGAGCCTTGATTATTATCCTGTTAGGACATGCTTACAATGATCTACACCTTGCCATGACTTGTGCTTTATGCGCTAGATTTATCATGACTTCATATGTGTAGACTAGCTTTTGCCATGATAAGTAAATTAAGATTGCTTAACTTGAATTAAAACTTGTCATGCTCGCATTTGAGTCTAGTCTTGCTTTAGCGATCCTTTTATAATTCATGCCATGTCAATTAGGCTAAGTTGAGCGTTGAATCTCTATTGAGCCTTCGATTGAGCTATTTGAGTCTCTTGATGATGCATGAGTTAGTATAACATGTTAAAAAGCAAAAACGATCTCTTTTGTGTGAAAAAACTGATCTCACCAATTCTTTCCTATGAGACGGCTTGCCATTGCACTAGGCATGAACTCAGGGGGAGTTTTGGATGACCTAGACTATCTTCTTAAGCTTATCACTTGGAGTAGTCGCATAAGGCTTGAGATCTAGCACATAACAAAAATTTGGTTGGAAACGACCATGAATTTTTAAAAGACAATGTTTTATGTGCTCCATTTGCTTAAGCTACAAAAAGAACTAAGTACTTGCACTAATGTTTCACTCTTGAGCGTATAGCACTCTAATTACCTCAATATTAGCTTCTTGGTTCCGCTTAGCTTATTGACATGGCCTGCATCATCCTTGGATATCTCTAGCTAGACTTTGCTTATCGATGACCTGACATAATCACTCAATGCATTCCATTTTCAGATTATCTATGTGCTCTAGCTGGCTTATATATATGTTGTCATGATCTAGATAGCGTGTTATTGAGTTATGGCTTGGTGTAACTCTTTATGGTCATTATGGATAATTCTCATGGCTCTAACTGCTAAAATAAACAAACTTCAGCCATATTCATTCATTGGCATGTCATATTCTCTCTTTTTGCATCCTTGATGTGTTTATTGCCAAAAGGGGGAGAATAGTGGTAAAAAAAGCTAGTTGGGATCATTTTAGAGCTTTGGAGAACAATTTGCTCTTTCAATTGTTGCTCTAGTGTTCCTTCTGTCGACATGGTCATTAGCTTCTCTTTTCTTCTTTGGACCATGTTGGATTCTTCAAACTCAAACTCAACTTTGCGCTTTTTCGGAGTTTGTCAATATACTCATCAAGGGAAAGATTGATGAACCATGTGGAGGTGACCACATGTGTATGATGAGTAATTGACCTTGGTTGTGTTAGTCGAGTTTGGTTTGAGTGGTTCGAAGTCGAGTCGTTGCGTGGCGCAATCGGGCTCGGTCGGACTTTGGTCATTCCTGGTCGTATGGGATTAGGTTGCATATTACGATGATTCGACAGGTTTGGACTTCTTCTGTGGTAAGTATGATGGTATTTATGCTTTCATGTATCGAGCGGTGCTATTTGATGTGTTTCTTGTCTGTGTGGCTGCAGGACGTCGAGGTGGAGTCGTGGCGAGACACGGTGGACCGGACTAGGCGCAGGTGGCGCTGAGGTCAGAACGGTCGGGATGTGTTGAAGACGACGTGGACTCGAGGTGGTTGCGAGGCGTGCGAGACAAGGAGCGCGGAAGCTTCCGGAAGGTGCACAAGGCGACCGAAATTCGCGTGGCTGCACAAGCGGGAGCGGGCTCCGTTGGACTTAGCGGGAGTAACGGGGTGGAGACCCGTTAGCCGTGGGCTATAAATAGGATGGAGGGGCTGCAAGCCCTCTTGAGCACTTGAAAGGATTTTAGGGTTTCCTTTAGTCAAAATAGGCTTTAGTGGTTGTTTTGGCTTTAGGCTTTAGTTGGTGAGGTTTGGTGGTGGAGGCAGAGTGTGCTCCCTCTGTGTCTCCTGTTTGTACGTAGCCTCTCTTTGGTGTTCTTGTGTTCTTGGCTTGGGAAGGAGAGGATTGAGAGGTTGGAGATGGATTGAGAGTCATGTAAACACCCCTCATGTTCGAATGTCCAGTGGTATCGGGAATCCTCTGTATCCCTGTTGATTCAATGAATGAAAAATCTGAAGTTTTTATCTCTTGTGCTCTCCCTGTTCAGCTTTCCTTCGATGCCATTTTCTGGTGATTTGTGAATTTTTGAGTTTCTTGTTGGTTCTTGCTTGGGAGTGCCAAAATGGGTTGTTCTAGGTTGGGATATTGCCTCAAGATCATTTGATCGAGTTCCCAAGAGCAAACTTCGTTTTAATCACAGATTTCATTTTTGGCCTCCCTCTGTTCATGAACTCAGTTTCTAGGGTTTTGGTGGAAAACTTGTTTCCCTACGAGAGATGACTTGATTTTTGGTCTGAGGAGTCCTCTTGTGATTGCTAATATACCTGCAAAACTTCATGAGCAAAGGACTTGAGGCCATGGAGTAATTTGAGTTTTTAGCTCTCCCTCTGAAGAAGTTCAATGCTTTTCTAGGGTTTGGCTCAAATCCCATTTCCCTCTTTGAGATGGCTTGAATCTTGGCTTGTAGGATCTTGTGGTTATTGTGAAAGTATCCTCAAAATTTCTGAGCCATAGGATCAAAGGTTGGATGTGAATTGGGTTTTTGGAGCTGCTCTCAGTAAGTTTTAGTTTAGGGGTCAATTCTGAAATCCTTGTGTTTTTGGTTGTATCCTTTGTTGGATATTGCCTCTGCAATATTTGGGTTAGTTCCCTGGTGCTTTGAGCCAAAAGTATTAGAGGAAACCCATCAAGTACTTTGAGATTCAAAGGTGCAAGAGTATTTTGAAGATTCTGAATTTTCAGAGCCTCTCGGGTTTCTAGTAACAGGGGGGCGGTCTGACCGGCCCCAAGCTGGCAGTCAGACCGGCCACAAGGAACCGGTTAGACCTGAGTGGTGCAAGCGGTCAGACCGGCCCAGCCCGAGCGGTCAGACCGCCTGCTCTATTGTTTTCAGGCCGGCCACTTGCTTCTTGTGATGAACATGTTATTTCTCTTGGGCTATTAGGGAAAGGCTTCCCTCTCTTGTTTTTAGTGTTCAGTAAATCTTTTGTTCTTCTTCATAGCTCCTTTTTAGCTATTGGGGGAGAATTTTTGAGTGGGTACTCGTTGGGGTAAGTTTTTAAGAATTGAAAATTCACCCCCCCCCTCTGTCGCCATTTCGGTCCAACAGAAAGTCACAAGGTTGAAATGGATCCCATAGAACACCAACTGCTAGATGCATTCAGCCCCTGATAGAAACTTCACACCGTTAATAATATAGTTCATATCATGGAAGTTTTAGCTGTATATACAGCGAGGAGAAACCAGGGCCATTCTTGTCATTTTGGAGGCCCTAGGGGCGCGACAAAAAATGAGGCCCTTCGTTCTAACATAAATATGTAACAATACCTCTTATATCAATTACAAAAGCTAAAGTTCAATGCAGCAACCAACGTCACAAAATACAAAGTATTTATTGGGGACATTAGACTTAGTATATCATAAAATACAAAATACTCATTGGCGACAATCCACTGGCACATTAATATTATGAATAAGTCTTAAAAAACTATAATATGTTACTAAGGACAAAACAATTTAGAAGAAGACTGTTAGGATATGAGTAGACTATACTAGCACATATTAAAATTTCTATTGCGTAAACCAGGAAGCCATGCGAGTAAGAGATCATGGATCATTACTATTAAATGCACATTGCAGCACAAGTAGAGTTGAAGCTCCGATTCAACGAAAAATGCATTGGTGTAGTGGTAGTAGTTGATCGTCCTCTGGCCAACCGTCTCCTCGTCGCGATTATCTTCATCAGCGCCGCAGTCGCAGCAGTGCCTCTACCAATGCCCACACTTCCAGGGATGGAATACTATGCGTCGGTGTGCTAGCACTAGCATGCATGGCCGAGGTTCTGAGAGGTGATGGCTAGGGTTTTGACAGATGTATTTCGGGATTCCTCCCTCAGCCCCGCACCTCTCTTTATATAGCCTCCAATTAGATCTTTATTGATACAAGTAGAGATCGAATCTCACTCAGAAACTATCATCCGAACCCTTATCATTCCAGCCCATTAGGTGTGTGACTCTGTAGGTTCATATATATTTGGCCATAGGCCGAAAACTCCTTTTTGGTCCATAAGTCGGTAGCGTTCCCTAGCAGAACATAACGACTCCCAAATATACATAAAGATCATATCGGACAAACCTATATAGTACTTATATACCAATCCCATTGCCTCATGATACTAGATCGAAATCAAGGCGAGAAGCATGCCATCCTATGATAACTCGATAATTCACTCAAATATGTAGTGGATTACTCGGTTATGATTGACTCCTCAACCACATTCGGCATGACCGTGTACTTTCTTAATCCAACTACATCAAGGGGCCCAGAGATATCTCTCCTGTTATATGGGACGGGCAAATTCTGTCTTGATAGTTTATATTTCTCCTCAAATTTTACAGTAAACCTAAAAGCTACCTTTGTGATCACCCAGTCACAGAATAATGTTTGGTAAACCCTGAGTAAACTATTACATATGTAGGAAACAATGACAATCTCAGGTGTAAGAATCCTACATACACTATGTATGAGATCAACTGATGACACTTAAGAATATAATAATTTCTGCAGTGTCTTATGGTGGGTCAATCCAATATCATGTTCTCTAACATGTGTCCATATTATTGATTTGATATCTCATATCCATGATTCATATTATTGATTTGATATCTCATATTCATGATGAGGGGAAATAGCATGAGATACGGGAAAGATCGTGGAGATAAGATACACTAAACCAATTCTAAGGAAAGCACACCTCGGAAACTGGGCAGCACACAAACCACACAGAACAACCACGTTTTTGAAAACAAGCTTTTTCCATGACTGCGAAATACAACGCCCAAGGGCAAGAAGGCAGTGCATAGGGCCAATAAAAATCTCCTTGACAAGGCAATGTCTATGCGTGGACACACACAAGAGTGTGCAAGGTCCTCAAACCTAAGCTTGTCGAAAGCAGGGTCACCAAGTCTTCATGAGCATCCTCGATGTCTTCGAGCTTAAAGTCTCCGAAGTAAGGGAAAGGGAAGGGAAAAACCAAATTTCCTTTTTGTAGATAGAAGTAGAAGAAGGAAAGTGTCAAGAGGTGCCTTGGCAGTTGTCAGAACCCAGAGCAACAACTCCTGGATTCTCTATGTAAATCGCACTAGTCTAGGATCAGCTAGTGCACACAGTGACAACAAAGATAAATACCAAGCACAAATAACTTCTTATATTAAATAAAAGAGTATGGCCTTATGGCCAAGTCTTACATCAATGCCCATTGGCAAAGATAAATACAGCAAATAATTGCGGAAGCAACTGAAAAGAAGCGAAGCCCAAGCCTGCCCACAGGCAAACGACAGTAAGACGCGGCCTACTCATCCAGATCTTCACCGTAGTTGATGGCATCTTCCTCTGTTTGGAGATTGCAAGGTGAGTACAAACTTGTACTCCGCAAATCACAGGGAGAAATGCAACATAATGATAAAGGCTTCGATGGAAGGCTTATAGGACTAGTTTGCATAAAACAACATTTAATGAAATACAGTAGATAGATTGAAATTGCTTAATTTAGTACAATAAGTAAAAGTAGAACTTGTAAATGAAAATAATACCGTCAGTGTAGGCTCCGACCAAACACCAACCTATTCACGGGCATCCCACCCGGACCATCTTTTCCAAAAGTTCACTGTGCAACTCTGATGGATTCCATCCATCCACCAGGTCTTATGAAGGGGGGTTCCCGATCTTCCGTCAGGTGATGATAACTCTCGTTTTGGTGGAACGCGACACACCGATCCGGCTTCAGATCAAAGACCCGAACCCTGCAACCTTAGCACCACGACTCCTCTAGTTATCAACCGTGTCACTAATCCGGTTGACCTCGCCAAGAAGGCTAATCCCTGCCTGCGAAACGAAGAACACAAGCAAGAACTTGAAAGAACGCAGCTCAAAGAAGTGACAATCTGCAGATGTATGATTAAGTTCACGAAAGTGGGGTTTCACGACCGAAAAACGGTGGCTGTTCAATAACAGATTGATCTAAAGCAAAACCCAAACACTAACATGTGTGGTTACGACTTAATATAAGGTCTAAGGGTCGTCACACCCCCTGGACGCGCCCCCTAACAGCGCTAAGACGATACACGGCCCAACGGACCAAAAGACGGTGACGCAACACCCTGGCAGATTCTGGACTCTGACTTGTTTCGACGATTGCCGTTGACTCCAGTGGAATTTAGACCTCAAACCAAAGCCATTGGTTAGCCTATGAAATTATATTTCCATGCATATGTGGATCGTCGAAAACGGAGTCCGTATGCGTCCTGGACGTCCGTTTTACTGCAGGCTGGTCCTGAAGGCCGAGGCAGACTCGAACTCGAGTTGGACTGGGCCTCCGGCTTGACTTGGACGTCCTTGCTGGTCTTCTCCGCCTCCACACCTCTCTCCATGTACTTCATGACCCTCTCCAATGTTCCTAAGCAAGATAACATCATTAGGTAGCAATCTATTCTCAAAACTATGAAAAGGACCGCTTAAGAATGAGCTCACCTCTAGATTTAATTGTCGCATGCGAGCTCGGGTCATTGGACCTTGCATAACGGTTGGAGGATCAGCGGTTGCATCCGAAGGAGTGATGTCCTCATCATCCTCCCCCTCTTGAAGTGGAGTCGCCCTCGACTCATGCTCATCTTCTTCTCCCAAGTATGGCTTCAAATCTGCAATGTTAAAGGTGGGACTAACCCCGAACTCGGGTGGCAACTCAAGTTTATATGCATTATCATTTATTTTCTCAATTATCTTAAAAGGACCAGCAGCTCTTGGCATTAATTTAGACTTACGCAACTCTGGAAATCTATCTTTTCTCAAGTGCAACCAAACCAAATCACCTGGTACAAGTTTAACTTCCCTTCTACCTTCACTACCAGTAATTCTATACTTTTCATTCATCTTTTCAATATTTGCCTTAGTGGTTTCATGCAATTTAAGAATAAATTCAGCACACTCTTTAGCATCATTATGTGTTCTCTCAATGGTAGGTAACGGCAAAAGATCAATAGGAGCACGGGGGTTAAATCCATACACTACCTGGAAGGGACTTACCTTGGTGGTGGAGTGTTCCGCCCTATTATATGCAAACTCCACATGCGGCAAACACTCTTCCCACATCTTCAAATTGCACTTCAAAATCGCTCTCAACATGGTGGACAATGTTCGATTCACTACCTCTGTTTGTCCATCAGTTTGGGGATGACAAGTTGTAGAAAACAGCAGCTTTGTCCCCAATTTATTACACAAAGTGCGCCAAAAGTGACTCAAGAATTTTGCATCGCGATCTGAAACAATAGTAGAAGGCATACCATGCAAGCGACGATTTCTTGAAAGAAAAGGTCAGCAATATGAACAGATCGTCGCTTTTATGACAAGGAATAAAATGTGCCATCTTAGAAAACGATCAACCACCACAAAAATACTATCCCTCCCCTCTTAGTCCTTGGCAATCCCAAAACAAAGTCCATAGATATATCAGCCCAAGGAATAGAAGGAACGGGAAGAGGCATATACAAACCATGTGGGTTCAACCGCGACTTAGCTTTTGACATGTGGTGCACCGAGCCACGAACCGCTCTACATCTCGTCTCATCCTTGGCCAAAAGAAATGTGTGGCCAGCACCTCCTCCGTCTTCTTGGCACCAAAATGTCCCATCAATCCTCCTCCATGTGCCTCCTGCAACAACAAAAGACGAACGGAACCAACTGGAATGCATAGGCGGTTAGCTCTAAACAAAAACCCATCATGTATCACATATTTGTTCCATGTACATCCCTCTTTACAATTTTCTATCACATCTTTAAATTCATCATCATTAACATATTGTTCTTTAATTGTTTCAAGCCCAAATATACGACAATCAAGTTGGGACAGCATAGTATATCGTCTAGACAAAGCATCAGCAATAATATTATCCTTCCCTTTCTTGTGTTTGATGACATAAGGAAAAGATTCAATAAATTCAACCCACTTAGCATGTCTACGATTCAGTTTGTTTTGACTTCGAATATGCACTACTGGATTCCGACCCTTTAGCCACGAAACGCATTGCAACGACACTAAATTAGTTGCAATAGGTATGTACTATTGCAACGTTTTGCCAAAATCGTGGCGATATGTGCACAGTATTGCCTCTAAAATATTGCGTTGCGATAGTCATTGAATTCGTTGTAATAAGGTGGCTTTATCGCCACCATTTAGAAAATGGTTGCGAGTAGTATAACTTTATTGCCACGGTTGTCTTGCGTTGTGATAATATTGATTTTCGTTGCAATAGTTAGGAGGTATTGCCACCTTATAGAATTTCGTTGCGAGTGGGTGACAATATTGCCACAATTTTATTGCGTTGTCATAGTCATCAATTGCGTTGCAAAAGGTTCCTATACAATGCGTATGAAATGAGTTTGTATTGCCACGAAATAAATTTGTTGCTATATATGATGATTGTTCGTGGCAATAATCTGTTATTGCAACGCTTTGTTTTCGTGGGCTTAACTGCTCAACGCAAGGGCCGAATTGGTGTGGAGGAATTATATTGTCTACAGTTATTAATTGCTAGAGGAGATAAAAAAAATTGAAAAGTGACAACTAAAACGCAGTTGAGGAGGTCTCACTTGACAAAACAGGAGAGGATAAAAATTAGAATAGAAAAAATAAAAACAAAAACCATGGGGTGTGGAATCGAACCAACAACCTCCTAGCTCGAAGGCCAAGGCGTTTACCACCAGACTACTGTACCCCACTGTCAATTATAATTATAAATTTCTATTTATCTAAGCATGGTAAGCACCTATCATATAAAACCTTGGGCACCTCCCACCGCACGCCCAGCAGTCACCCGCCTCCACCATCCACGCCCACCGCGCAAACGCCGCTACCTAGCGCCGCCCGCCTCCACGATGACGCGGATACGCTCATGTCTTGCACTTCTCAGTTAAATATATTATTTAACTGGAAGGAATTATTGAGCCACATTAAATATTATCATGTGAATTCTAATTTAATTCGGTCTTTAATTATTATATTTAGAGATATAGAGTTACTACTATTTTATTTAATTATATACAGCCTATACTGATCTGTATAAGCCTAAAGTGAAGATGTGTTTAGAAGGTCTCG
The DNA here is from genome assembly GCA_036346575.1 of Dendrocalamus sinicus. NCBI lineage: Eukaryota > Viridiplantae > Streptophyta > Magnoliopsida > Poales > Poaceae > Dendrocalamus > Dendrocalamus sinicus. Next base: position 118,899 of record JAYEVI010000414.1, on the reverse strand, counting down.
TCGACATTAGTCCATTGTCCATCATTTTGAGTGTACATGATAATGAGGACATTCTAATCGGACCGATTATGCGAGCACGAGCTAAAAAGATTAATCAACAGGTGAACTCGCTCCTAATTAAATTTAGCTTAAATTTACATGAGAATTGGCTACTACCTAATGTTAGTATTTTAATTGGTCACAGGTTTGTGCATGAGGAGATGTTGAGATGCCAAAGCCAGAAGAAATCAGCCGAGCAAGAAAATCATGCATGTGCATGTGAGCCATAAAAAAAAAGAAGAAGAAATGCACATATGTCACAAAGGAGATGCAAGAAACTTCATATGGGACTAGCAAAGAGAAAAGAAATGCATGTATGCATGTTTCATACGTGACTCGCTAGAAAAATGCTTCATGCATTACACGAGTATTACATGTTTTGTTTTCGAGACGGACATTAGTATTACATGATGTGATGACACCCAAACAAAATTTCTAAAATTTGACAAACTGGACAGCTCGCAAATTTATAAACGAAGTTAAATTTCCACCAAAATAGAGATCCCGCCAATATTCTCCCACACAAAATCACAAGCGTGCCTTCTTCGTGCTAAAAACTGCGAAAAAAAAGACTGAAGCGCCAAAACCCCCGCCTGGACCCACGTTTTTGCCGCCCCCGCTACCCTCCGCCCAAATTAATCCCCTCCCTAATCTAATCTGGAGGGGAGAAAGAGAGCCACCGCCGAGATAGTGTCTCCGCCCGCGCCTCATCCCCACCTCCCCGCCGCCTCGCGTCCCCCACCTCCCGGCCTCCCGCCTCCGCCAGAGCAGCGGAGCGGTGGTTCAAATACCCACCTCCTCCGTTTCCTTCCCTTGTACATCACTCCCAAAAATTTTCGGCTCCTCCTCTCACTCACCACCGCCTCCTCCATTCGCCGGTTCTTCGCCCGAAACCCTAGGGCTCGAGGGGTGGAGTTTGGATCGCGATAGCGCGGCGGTGGCGGAGGGTCGCGCGGGTGCCGGCGCCGGACGGAGCCAGCCGGTGGAGGATCGGCGGCTGCTGCGGTCGCGTACTCGCCGTGAAGAGCCTCATCAGCGATAAGGGTCCCGCTAGGCGATCACGTTGGTTTCGCTTGGTGTTTTGGGTTTCGAGGCTTGTTGTGTTTGGGGCTAATGCCATTTGATTCAGATGAGAAGGATGACATGGCGAGCGCGGATTCGGTCAAATTCGGTCCATCTTCACGCAGGTGGAGGACCTGCACAAGCTTGGTATGGATGATCACCCACGCCGGGAGCGCGATTTTCAATTTTGGTTGGCGAATTCTCCGTAATTTTTTTGAAGCTAGAATTCTCTGTAATTGGACGAGGCGTAGTGTGGTTAAGTGCAAGTTTTGCTTTTTAGCCATTTGCGGATCTCTTAATTACAAAATTGAATTTATGTGTACTGCTTCGTTAACGTTGTTGGTCACATCCCCATGGCAATTTGTAAGTACTGTACTGTTCATAATTACTGTACTAACGTGGCCATATTTTCTTTGTAAGATACACAGTTGAAATCTGGGAGAAAAAAAGGAGATGATACAGAGGAACTTGTTTCATGGTCACATGTTGAATTGCTATTTTGTTGCACTTTTGCTAGCTTTGGCATCAGTGTTTTTGGAGCACCCTCCTGTTGACATCAGAGAGTTGCTATTCACACAAACACAATTGATCAGTGGTGTCTTTCTGCTGCAGTTCAGAGGCCCAGGGAGCAGATATCTGATGCAGAAGCCTTGCTGGACATCGCCACCAGTTTGGTAACATCAGTGAGGTCCCAGTCAGCTCTAGGAATCACGCCGTCTGATCTTGTTGCTGGACTGCTGAAGAAGTTTGGGAAGCAAGGGGGAACCGATGATGAGGGTGCCTCATTGAGCTGGGGTGGTGTTGGGCTTGCCGCCTCTCATGTCTTCATGGCTGTGCCTGGATGCTGCACCATGTAATGCGGATCCACTGTGTTTTATAATTTTTTTTGCTTTGGTGTCTGGTTTACAATCGAGCTGTTGGAGGACTAACAACGTATGACTACTATGCTGACAGGGTTGGTCCCATGAATACAGAAGTGAAGCCGCGGAGGGTTCAGACCAGTAGAAAGAGGACTGCAAGGCCACGTGGAAGTTATTGCCCTGAACAGGTACCCATATCGTCTAAAATCTCCAGATACTCTAATGAACAGAGTTGTGTTTACTGTTTGGTGCTTGAAACATCATATTTATACTAGATGGTAGTCAGTAGAGACTAAATAACTGCCCTTTATATTGAAAAAATTGCAATTATAGGACAGCAAACAATGCGCTTCGCAATTATAGGACTCCAAACATCAACTTCGTTAAAATGACCCTTGAAACGTTGGCTTCTTGTTTTTCATGACATTTGGTGTATTATTAAGTCTCTTTTTTCATCTAAATACATGTATTTGTTACCCAAAGTGACCCTTTTGCCCTTGTGAGATTAAAAGGACGTGGGCATTTACTCTAAATACATGTATTTAGATGAGAAAAGAGACTTAATAATACACCAAATGTCATGAAAAACAAGAAGCCAATGTTTCAAGGGTCATTTTAACGAAGTCGATGTTTGAAGTCCTATAATTGCGAAGCGCATTGTTTGTTGTCCTATAATTGCAATTTTCTCTTTATATTTGCTTCGTGGTTATATTTTGATTAGCTGTAGAAGTGTACTTTGTGAGAATGAGTTTGTATATATCCATATTTATGTATAGGTGAATTGATTCGTGCATGGTTTTTCTTCTTCTAACTTCAGTATTTTGTTTTTCTTCTATTTCCCCCCTTTGCATTGTGCAATTTCAATGCAACTGCTTAGGGTAGAAAATAGATTTTCAGTATTGATAAAATATAAATTAGATGCATACTCTATATTATTCCTTAATAAATTTTGTTGTAAATATATATGTAAGCTACTAGTCAGTGCAAATACTGTCATTGCAATCCCTTACAATGTACATTGGGTTTTGTAATGTAGAGCTGATGATCTTTTATATCACAGCAGCACTATACTCCTATTTCACAGTAAGAGCCTGTTTAATGTGTCAACATCAGTAGTAAATTCCCTATCATTATCAAAAAAAAATTCTTGCCTCATCATTTGTAGAGAGGATGCTTAAAGTTGGGGAACACTGTTTATCTTTTGAGGTACATCTAGGAAGGTCTCTACTGGACATAACTCTGGTTAAATTTCTAATTGTATGCAACTTTTTTGTATTCTGCAATTTTCACCCCTGTAATATTTTGTATTTTGTTTTTCCAAGTTCTATTTTTGGCTAGGAGTTAGGCTTCTCGCCACATGAATAATTTATTTGTTCCATGTTATATCTAGAGACCACTAACCTGTCAACTTCTAACAATATGTCGATTTGACCCCCCCCCCCCCCAAAAAAGCAACTTGCTGACCCATCAGAGACAGCGAAGACTGATACTGATCGGAACATGTCTGTTATATTTGATGTTCTGAGAAAGAAGAAAAATGCAAGGCTGGAAAACCTTATTTTAAACAGAATGTCGTTTGCCCAAACAGTGGAAAATATATTTGCCTTGTCTTTCCTAGTGAAAGATGGCAGAGTGGAAATCAATGTGAATGATGAGGGACACCATATTGTCTGTAAGGGCTTCGTTACTTGATCACTATTTTGTTGCTAATATCACGTATATTCTGTAGTTCATCTGATATTATCTTGTTGACTGGAACAGATCCAAGAAATGCACCTGCTGCTAGTGCCATTGCCTTAGGAGAAGTCTCCTACAACCATTTTGTGTTCAGATTTGATTTCAAAGATTGGAAGGTACCATCTTGATCATTGAATTGTCATTTTAGAATGACACCTTGCATACTCAGGCACTCAACATGTACCATTGATATCCTCAGTCAGCCTGTGCAAGTTTCTTCAAGATGCGCACAACCCACTAGTCATAGCACAGGCCAATAGATTCAGTACCGAGTGTTGTATGACAGTCTATCAAACACACCGAAAGGTCCGAAACTGGTATAGAAAGCAAAATTCATAACAAGGTCATACTACTAATGTCTTGTTCCAAACAATGATATCTTCTAACATTATCTGTGGATTATCATTTTTCTTTTTTTCTTCATCTAAGAATTCAATTTTCAGCAAGGTTAGGAGGCCCCGTAGGAGAAAACTCCCGAACATTTGTGGATGAAGTGGTAATATTCACAAGAAAGAGGGCTCCACTTATTGGAGTCAAAAAGTGGAAAGATATAAAGCAAAATGTCAAAATTACAATAGCAGAGGATTTGCTAGTAAGTTGCATCTTTTTATTTGTTGGTAAGTTACATCTTTGTACATTCTATTGATGACCTCCTGATGTGTGCCTTCCCTGAACTTCAATTGATGCATGCATGCTGAACATATTTTAATAGTAGTACACATCAGGATGCTAATATTTTTTATTCTACATTTTACATTTGCAGAATGACCCAGCAAGCATCCTGACCACACAAAAAGATGCTAGGCCACCTATTCGCATCACTCGAGCTTCTAATCTTAACCGAAGCCTCTTCCAAAATGTCGCTGTTAATAATGGTTCATCGAACTTCATTCCTCCACAACAATTGAAGAATACTGCTACAACTCGCTCAAGAAAAGGAGGGACCAGAGTATGAAATGAAAATGTGATTAATCTTCATCATCATTGTTCTTATGTCAAATATAGCATACTATTCTAAACTACTAGAAAATTATGCCGTGAAGTAGGGCTACTATATATCGGTAAATGAAATGAAATTAAATAATTCTGCTGGAATTACTTGCTAAATACTTTGCTACGCAACCGAACTAGAGAACTCAGGATTGCTATTTTCAGTCAGAATCGTATTCTAAACTTGCACTATGATGTACTTAAGTATGTGCTCTGGACAATACTCACATTAAGGTCCCTCTTTATTGTTCATGTTCTATCAGGATGAAACAATTTGATTAGAGCAAACAGAGTCGTGGCGTCGTCAAGTCAGGAAATTCAACATGGCAAAGAATCAAGGACAAATGGAATAGAAGTGATAGTACTTTTGTTATTAGTTACAAACTTTGTAGTTTAAGTATGGAAATTGATATGTAATTCCTGCATGAGTGGTGGCACTTTTAAATTATTATGTGTTGAATTAATATATGTGTTTTTGATCCAACCGTGTTCCTAATTTGATTATTAATTTGCAACAACAAATTATAATAAAATATCATATGCTCAATATGCTACCGCAAATTTTACCGTTGCGATAAACCTGTATGCAAAATTGGTATTTCGTTGTGATAGGTTGTTGCAACGCCGCTACTATATTGTGATTCCACTATATGCCATGAACAATCTATAGGATCTATTTGCCACAAAACATATTTCGTCACAATAACTTTATGGCAATGAAATGCTTTCCGTGGCAATAAAACATATTGCAACGAAACACCTCCCGTGGCAATTAAACCTGCTGCAACGAAATGCCTCCCGTAGCAATATATCCTGTTGCAACGAAATGCTCTCCGTGGCAATAGGGTCTATTGCCACGAACCATTGGCGTGGCAATAGAACCTATTACCACGCAATATTTTCGTGGCAAATGATACTATTGCCACGACTAAACTTCGTGGCAAAAGAAGCTATTGCCACAGAGTCAGCCGTGGTAATAGCCTATATTGCCACGACATCATTCGTTGCAACAACAAACAATTGCCACAACATATTGCATGGCAATAACCATAGGTATTGCAACGAAACCACAATCCGTTGCACAATCTTTTAAGCACGCAAGTACTTGCCACGCTTGTCAACGGAAGTGATGTGTTGCAATAGGTACATATTGCATCTATTTTGGCCCTATTGCAACGATTTCGCTCCGTTGTCCTAGACCTGAAAACTAGTAGTGATGTTTTAGTGATTCATGATCAGAGTGAATAACAAATTCTTTAGGCCATAAATAATGTTGCCACGTCTCTAATGATCGAACAAGAGCATACAATTCTTTGTCATACGTGGAATAATTAAAAACAGGCCCATTCAATTTCTCACTAAAGTAAGCAAGGGGTTTACCTTCTTGCATCAAAACGCCACCAATGCCAACTCCACTAGCATCACATTCAAGCTCAAAAGTCTTACCAAAGTCAAGAAGTTGCAGCAATAGCGTGTTAGTAAGCTTGTCCTTCAAAAGAGCAAAGGACGCCTCTTGTTCTTCTCCCCAATGAAACGCAACGCCCTTCTTTGTCAACTCATTCAATGGGGCTGCAATGGTGCTGAAATCCTTGACAAAGCGACGATAAAATCCTGCAAGGCCAAGAAAACTCCGCACTTGGGAGACCGTCGTGGGCGTGGGCCAACTCCATATCGCCTCCACCTTGGCTCTATCAACCTCAATTCCCTGTGGAGTCACAACATAGCCAAGAAAAGAGACTCGATCCGTGCAAAAGGTGCACTTCTCAAGGTTACCAAACAAACATGCATCTCTCAAAGCATTAAAAACAGCACGTAAGTGATTCAAATGTTCATCCATGGACTTGCTATAAATCAAGATATCATCAAAGTAAACGACCACAAATTTGCCAATGAAAGGACGTAAAACCTCGTCCATTAATCTCATGAAAGTGCTAGGTGCATTAGTTAAACCAAAAGGCATGACTAACCACTCATACAAGCCGAACTTAGTTTTAAAAGCAGTTTTCCATTCATCACCAAGTTTCATTATTATTTGGTGGTATCCACTACGCAAGTCAATCTTTGTGAAAACTACAGCACCACACAACTCATCAAGCATGTCGTCAAGCCTAGGAATAGGGTGACGATACCTTATAGTAATGTTGTTAATGGCTCTACAATCTACACACATACGCCAAGAACCATCTTTTTTGGGAACCAAAAGAACAGGTACAGCACAAGGACTAAGGCTCTCACGTACGTACCCACGGTCCAAAAGGTCTTGGACTTGTCGCTGAATCTCCTTAGTCTCTTCAGGATTGGCCCTGTACGCTGCACGGTTTGGCAAACTCGCTCCAGGGATCAAGTCAATCTGGTGTTCAATCCCTCGAATGGGTGGAAGTCCTGGAGGTATCTCATCAGGGAAACATCTCTAAACTCCTGCAAAAGGTTAGTGATAGGAGCAGGCAAAGTGCAAGGTATATTATCAAGAGAAAATAAAGTATCTTTGCACACAAAAGCATAGCATGTATCATTAACATCATCAATTTCAGCAAGGTCTGACTTTGTGGCAAGCATAACAGAATTTTTCAAATGGATTACTTGCTATTTTTCAGATTTATCATGTTCCTTTGGATCATTAGCAGCAGCAGCTCTCTCCCTGTCGGCCTCTATAATCTCAATGGGTCAAAGGCGTAAAGTAACTTTCTTTCCCCGATGCATAAAAGTGTATTTGTTACTACTACCATGGTGTAAAGCATCATTATCAAATTCCCAAGGTCGACCCAATAAAAGAGAGCATGCTTGCATGGGAACCACATCACAATCAACATGATCAACATACCCACCAATGGAAAAATGGACTCGGCATGTTTGTGTTACCTTAGCTTTTCCAAAATCATTTAACCACTGAATATGGTATGGATGTGGATGCGGTCACGTGGTCATGCCAAGCTTCTTGACCAAATCAGAACTCACCAAGTTGTTGCAGCTTCCTCCATCAATGATGACACGTGCACGCCGGTTCTTGATTGCGAAGAAAGTCTGAAACAAATTATGGCATTGAAGCTTATCAGGTTGTTGTACCTGTGTGCTGAGGACTCGCTGCACAATGATGCTCCGTAACGTCGCTGTGGACGCCCCACCAAGGACCAGGTCGTCATCACCACCATTGTCATCCGAGGCAGCAGCAACATCATCATCCTCCTCAACATCCGAAGTGCTGATGTAGCCTCCATCTTCTGTGGCGATGTATGCCCGTTGGCTAGGGCAATTCTTCTGCACATGACCAAGCCCATGGCAGCGGTGGCACTGAATGTTGGAGGAGCGGCCCGTGGAAGCCACGGAAGAAGAACTCTTGGCTGGAACCTGCAAAGAATTTTTTGTCGTGGAAGGTGGCTTCGGTGGCGCTGCTGCAATCTTGTTCACAGGTGGTGGAGGAGAACAAAAACTCGAAGAAGACTTGGGCAGTCCCATCGATGTAGTCGTTAGCGGCGTGTGGAAGGGTCGTCCAGTGCTTGCCTTCGCTGATTCCTTGCGCCCCTGCAATTCTTTTTCTGCAAGCATAGCAAGTCGGAACAATCGGTTGACATGAGTAAATTCTTTATAATCAACAATGTCCTGAATTTCACGTCAGAACCCCGTAGAAACGACAAATCTTATCCTCCGTGTCCTCAACAACCCCACAACGCATCATACCCTTTTGAAGCTCAGCATAATAGTCCTGAATGCAACGATCACCTTGTTCTAAGCGCTGTAATTTTTTCTCAAATCAAGTTTATATGTGGGAGGAACAAACGACACGCATATCTTCTTTTAACCGCTCCCATGTATCAGGTTGTAGCGCATGTTACTTAGTTCATTCCACGGATAATAGCAAAGTCCTTAAACTCACTAGTAGCTTGTCTAACTCTATGTTGTTCAGAACCAAGTGAGAATTAAATTTTTGCTCTACCGTCATCTCCCAATCAAGATATATTTCAGCATCATAAAGACCAGAAAAGATGGAATGGTAAACTTGACTTTAGCAAAGGGTCATCATTACCATGACGGTTCGTTATTACCTCCCATACCTTGGCGGTTTTGCTGAAGACGCCGACGTAGTCGTGCATCTTGTATCGCCCGTCGATCAATGTTGCCATCCGCATCATACACCGTGTCATCATCGGGACGATGGCCGTCATTGACAGTGGCGGCGTGCCTCAATGTGTCCATCCGACCGGTGAGGTCACCAACCGCCGCTCCACCCGCCAATGCCTTCTGTGGTGTTCAACTTGGCAATGGCGGTGACGATGGTGTCCATTCTCGCACCGAGATCAGCATTTTGTTTGTCGAGCACAGCTTGTAGCTGGTCGCGACTAACACACTCGTTGAAATCGACTGGTGTCTCGTTCCCTTCGTCTCCTGCCATGGTTAGTGGAAACACAGGGAAAACGAAAGGATTATCCCTATCAACTACAAGGGAAAGGCAGTGGGATCACACCCTCACACACATCTTACCAAGTTCTTACCAATGCAAGCAGTGGATGGTACAACCGGTGGTTGGTTCGTGATACCTATGAGGAAGTGGCACCAAGATTGCAAGGGTCTTTTTATGTACTGATCTGAAGAATATGTGGAGCTTGGAAGGCACACAAAGAGAAAATATATATATGTGGCACACAAGTCAGTAAAAGAGAGTAATGTTGAATTATAGTCCCAAATACCTATTCTCGTTGCTGGTCTAAGGTGTTCCAAGTACCAGGTGTGCGACAAACAAGGTGGTGAAACAAGTATGATGGACAGCAAAAGTATCTGAATCAAGGACCAAGACAGCACATGCTAACACAGCTCACTTTGCCCTTCTCTATGTGCTCCTCTAGATATTGTTCCTCTTTTGCCCTTCTCTTTTTTTCTATTTTTGGGCTGTCGTTGTTTTTTTTTGGGAAACTTCAACTTTTTCTTTTTATTTTTTTGATATTGTTTTCACAGATCAGAGCATATAAATAGGAACCACACAAAGTTTCACCTCAATCTGATGTAAGGTGTGGCCTACAGAAAATAATGAATGTGCTGTAAATTCGGTGATGAACTTTCGGAGCTCGAGTACTCAACTTTCCAGGCCGAATTTGGGCAAAATAAATTCGCCGAACCCAACGAAGTTGAGGGAGTTTCGGATGTAAAATTTAATTTCACCCAATTTCAAAAAAAATCGCCTGATTTCGAGTCCGTATGCAAAAGTTATGGCCGTTTGAAGAATGGCCTCCGAGTTAGAGGACAAAACGGGAAGGAAGTGGGGAAAATTGGCGGAGGCGGCTAGGGTTTGATGGAAACGGTGGGAGAAAACACACGAACTGGACTCAAACACAAACTAACCAGCAACAAGACTTCGACCTAGGACACAAATTCAACACGACGGACTCTGAGACTGAATTATGCAAAGGCTATGGCGCGGAACGTTCTAGGACAGGAAAAATAAACGAGTATGGCAGTGGACTATTGGACGAAGGCGAAACACTCGAACTAGAGAATAGATGCGAACCTGACGGTAAACCCGAAGCTCTGATACCACATGATGAAGGGGGGTTCCCGATCTTCCGTTAGGTGATGATAACTCTCGTTTTGGTGGAACGCGACACACCGATCCGGCTTCAGATCAAAGACCCGAACCCTACAACCTTAGCACCACGACTCCTCTAGTTATCAACCGTGTCACTAATCCGGTTGACCTCGCCAAGAAGGCTAATCCCTGCCTGCGAAACGAAGAACACAAGCAAGAACTTCAAAAGAACGCAGCTCAAAGAAGTGACAATCTGCAGATGTATGATTAAGTTCACGAAAGTGGGGTTTCACGACCGAAAAACGGCGGCTGTTCAATAACAGATTGATCTAAAGCAAAACCCAAACCCTAACATGTGTGGTGATGACTTAATATAAGGTCTAAGGGTCGTCACACCCCCTGGACGCGCCCCCTAACAGCGCTAAGACGATACACGGCCCAACAGACCAAAAGACGGTGACGCAACACCCTGGCAGATTCTGGATGCTGACTTGTTTCGACGATTGCCGTCGACTCCGGTGGAATTTGGACCTCAAACCAAATCCATTGGTTAGCCTATGAAATTATCTTTCCATGCATATGTGGATCGTCGAAAACGGAGTCCGTATGCGTCCTGGACGTCCGTTTTACTGCAGGCTGGTCCTGAAGGCCGAGGCAAACTAGAACTCGAGTTGGACTGGACCTCCGGCTTGACTTGGACGTCCTTGCTGGTCTTCTCCGCCTCCACACCTCTCTCCATGTACTTCATGACCCTCTCCAATGTTCCTAAGCAAGATAAAATCATTAGGTAGCAATCTATTCTCAAAACTATGAAAAGGATCGCTTAAGAACGAGCTCACCTCTAGATTTAATTGTCGACGAGAGAGGGAAGAAGAAGAGAGTGGTGGTGGGTTCGGTGAAAACTGCTTCCGCACAAGGGAGGCAGAAACAGGGAGGCGGCTAAGGGAGGAGGGCACACCGGCCACATGGGGCCGAAAGAGGCAACAAACGGGGCCGCGTCTACTACTTTGGATGGATAATAGTTAGAGATTTTAAATTTGATTTCTAATTATTTTAATTCTAGAAATGAAGTTTTAATTTTCAATACTAGCAAACCAACTAAAGATTATTTAGAACTCAAATAAATTATTAGCAGGACTTGGTCAGGTTTTAATTAATCACAAAAATTCATTTTTAGTAGCTAAAAATTAAGAAAACATTTTCTTTAATGCATAAAATTTTGAAAAAACATGGAAATGCAGAAATGGTTATTTTGAAATTATTTGAATAGCTTTTAGGAATTTGGGACATTACACTTACCTGGCCATTCCTGTATGCTTTTAGACTTGAGAGTACTATGTAATCGACTCCGGGTCCTAAATTGAAACTAGTTGTTCTGCCCGTTCAAGGGAAAGAAGAAAAGAAAAGAAAAGAAAAAATAACAGGGGGTAACTAGGGTCCACATATCAATCAATGTTAGAAATAATCTTGACTTAAAGTTCATGACATAGTAGATTCTGTCTCCGTATATAACTCAAGTTGAAGTTGTGCCCAACTTGAAGTCCGAATACGTATGCTAGTAGGAGAGTATTAGCCTATATATTGAGAAGGCTTATAACCAGTTTTATAAGAGAAAAGAAGGAAAAATGGGGAGCAAATAAGAGAATTAAAAAATTCTCCTATGTTCTTTCAGTTTATTTGTGATGTGTGCATGTTCTCCTAGAACATAGTTAATAAGTGGTATCAGAGCCTAGGCGAGAAACGAGTCGCTGAAAATAAAATCGTCTCCATGATTCTGTTTTGCGCTCGTCTCACGCAGCGCTCCCGAGGCATCCGCTCCGCGCGTCATCACATTTTAGCGACTGTCCCAAAGAATCTCCAATCTTCTCAGTTCCAAAGTTGCGAGTCTCGTGCAACCCTCTGGCTCCCGATCAAAAAGGCATCAAGGTAGAGGAGAGAGATAAGACAGAGAGAAGATTTTTTTCCTAGCAACAAAGAGAAGCACAACACGTAAGATAGCACGCAAGGATTAAAGACACGGCAGAGGGAGCATCATCATGCACAGGAACCGAAGCTTACTGTGCAAGAAAAGGTGAGCTCTTCCTCGGTCTGTGCCAGGCAACCAAGTCAAAATCAAGTGCTGTCCAAACGTGAGAGACAGCCCGAGACAAGGAAAAAGGACAGGCAGCAACAATGCGCGTGAGACATCGAAACCGAGGTAGCTACGTTCCGGCTCTAAGATGGAGTCTAAGCTGCGCGGTGTCTCCAACTCGGTTCCTTGCTCTAGCAATGAAAGTGCACAACACAAGGGGGGAAATAGCAAGAAAAACCACCAAAAGAAAAAGGAAAAATAGTGCAATTTTTTTCCTTTGTTCCCTCGATCCAAGAGCCACTTCAAAGTAGCCCGAGTTCTTGATCCGTGCTCAAGATCATGTCACGTTCTCCGGGAAGTGGTGTCACCAGTGACGAAGCATCATCCAGTATGATAGCGAAGGAGAGTTCTACTGTCTTGTTGCATTATCCAATGCTCATGACAAGTAATTATGCAGCCTGGGCAATCAAGATGAAGGTGTGCATGAAGGCTCAAGGAGTGTGGAACGCGATCGAGAATGGAAACATCGATTGCGCAAAGATCAGATAGCATTGGCGGCCATCTATCAAGGAATCCCAGAGGAGACGCTCTTCCTACTGATCGAAAAGGAGACAGCCAAAGATCCGTGGGAGTGTTGAAGACGATGCATCTTGGCACCAATCATGTGAAGGAAGCAAAGGTACAAACTCTCAAGACCAGTTTGAGGTGCTGTGTATGAAGGAAAGGGAGTCGATCAATGACTTCGCCGTCCGGTTGACGATCATCGTCAATAAGATTCGGGCCCTTGGCGAGAAGGTGAAAGAGTTGTACGTAGTGAAGAAATTCCTTCGTGCTATTCCCTCATAGTTTCTCCTAATTGTTTCGGTCATAGAGCAATTTAGAGATTTAAAGACAATGACCATGGAGGAGGTCATCGGTTGTCTTAAGGCGTATGAGGAACGCATCCGCGACAATAGTAACAACGGCGACGGACAAGTCTTGTTGACCCACGCTGAGTGGGAGATCCGATCATCGAAGCGTGAAGGCATGAACACTTTCAGCAGTGTTGGCCAAGGCCATCAGAATTGGAAGTTTGATAAAGTAAAAGTGAGGTGTTATAATTGTAACAATTATGGACACTTTGCTTCAGAATGTCCCAAGCTGAGGATGAAGAAAGTGTTTCTTGTTGAAGCGCTCAACGATAATGAAACAATAGTGCTCTGATGATAAGTTGAGTCATGGACGTTGGGAAGATGTATCGCTATTCAAATTCAAGTAAGGTGAAAAGAAATCGGAACATTAAGGAGATGTGTCACCGTTCTGTGTCAAGTATGAGTTTAGTTAGTGTAGTTGAGACCGACTACCTCAATGTTTTAGAATATTTGCATCTGGATGACTCGTACCGGTTAAGTTGAGTCCCTACATATAACTTGCATGTAGAACGCTTTTTATAGAGACGTGGCTCGTAGTTCATAATGCATTGAGACTAAAACTAGAGTATGTCAAGTCAAGATTAAGGGGGAGATTATTAGAAATAATCTTGACTTAGAGTTCAAGACGTAGTAGAGTCCGTCTCCGTATGTAACTCAAGTTGAAGTTATACCCAACTTGAAGTCCGAATACGTATGCTAGTAGGAAAATATTAGCCTATATATTGAGAAGGCTTTTAACCAGTTTTGTAAGAGAAAAGAAGGAAAAAAGAGGGGTAAATAAGAGAATTAAGAAATTCTCCTGTGTTCTCTTAGTTTATTTGCGATGTGTGTATTTTCTCCTGGAACAAAGTTAACAATCAAGATTAAAGGCATCAACAGATATTTACAACATTGAGACTTGTAAAAAAATTCTGGGTGACTTGAGAAATCTCCACTTTTCACAGGAGCATTGCAACAAATGTGGTTGGTAATAGCTGGAGTACTAGACTGTTGTGTAGGAAAATGTAAAAACCTAGTCAGACCAAGCTATGTGCCTTCCAGTGTTAATTCAAACGCCCAGAGTGAAACAGATACAGTCAGTCTAAACGATCACATGAAGGGATCAAAATTGCCTGAAATGGAGGTGCTCATACAGGGACTACATTGTGAAAATAGTTCCAAATTTAAGTTTACACAACAGGTAACACAAATATTTACGTAGGCACGCCCAATCTCAGACAATCAGAAACAGACTCAGGTAGCTAGTTTGTGCTTGTATCTCGTGGCACAATACAAGAATGTAAGTAGGTTCAGGAGATGTAATCCTGCCATCAGCCAGAAGAACTGATCAAGATGCCCTTCGTTGAGGTTCTCCGGTATCCATCCATGGCTACCTCTTCCAACTGTGACCGAGCTGATGATCTTTAACATGACAGACACAAGGTAGCTTCCGAGTGTGACCATGATGAGAGAACAAGCTTGGCACAGGCTTCTCATGGCGTCGGGGGACTGCTCATACGCAAATTCGATGAAACCAACCACGCTGAACACCTTTGCTACACCTAATAAGAAGTACTGGGGTGCCTGCCATAGGATATTCATTGGAACTTCAGTGTTCTGGTGCACTAGGCCTCTGTTCTCTGCAATGTTGAGGCGTACCATCTCAACCAATGCAGCTGACACCAACGAAAACATCGCGAAAACCATGCCGACTCCGATACGGTGCAGCTCAGATAATCCACGCTTCATACCAGTGATCCTACTCACCATCGGCATAAGAACTTTGTCGTACGTTGGGGCCAAGATAAGGATGCAGACGCAGTTGAAGGTTGTGAGAGAGGCGGGTGGCAGTGCGAAAGCGTCGATGTGGTTGTCCATGGCGCTTCCTTGCTCGATGAACAGCGGGAAGCAAGCTTCTGCAGTGTTGAAGATTATGCCTGTTAGTAGGACAGGCAGCATCCTTGCCAAGATCTTCAGCTCCTCCACTTGTGTGACCGTGCAAAGCCTCCAGGGGCTAGGTGGTAGGTTACCAGATGTTTCATCATATGCAGCGACAGCAGCAGCTCGGTCGAAGAACCTAAACGCAACAATCATGCATGCGTTAGAGTAAATTGTTTTTCGAGAGGGAGTGGGCATGAGCTCTGCCGATTAATTATGATCGAAGGGAAAGGTCAACGGAAAGAATTCAGGGTGAGCATAGCTCGGGATGCGCGAGAGCTATTGGAAATAATCTTGTTGTTGTTGAGTGGTCGTGCCTTTACTCTGTGGTAGTAGCTATTATTCAGTGCTAGTCGGTAGTCGAAGTACTCGATGTGTTCGAGTATTGTTCGAGAGCGACTACAGGAAGAACAGTAAATATAACTAGCAAAAACGACGAAACGGTTTTGCTCCCAGCATGGTATGATTAGTTTGGAGAGTCTTTACCATCTTTGGAATCCCCACTAGGACCTCTTAGTACTAGCTCAATAGATGGCTTGGTACCTCCCAAGGATGGTAAAAAATCTCGTTAGTTTATTAGAATTAATTGCATACGTAGGCAAACAAACTTTGATTGTTTTAATGACTGAAGAAGTGAAAATGACTAGTTATACATAATCCAGTTAAATCAGAAGTATGATGTAAATCACTGATTTTCTTAGTCCTAAATCAGAAGTATGATGTAAATCACTGATTTTCTTAGTCCAATAAAATGTATCATTAATTATACTGCCTTCAGAAAGAAATCAAGCAATGTTAGTGTTATCAACCGGAAAATAAGAAATGAGAGGACAATAAACACAATGCAAATTTACTCATACTACCAATGTAAACCCAACATGATATGATAACAATTTGCCAATTGAAACCGTGTTGTTCATAAAGCTCCTGAAACCCCAAGATTAAAATTGTTTCTGACAGTATGGTGATTTTCTAACATAAAGTTTATAGGTGTTGAAGTATGAATGAATTGCTTGTCTTTCCTCATCAGCTTAGGATTTTGGGTGAACTAGCTAATGCATATAAATCAATATGGTATCAGAGCCAAAAGGTCTTGAGTTCAAGACCTGGTTGACGCAATTAAAAAATTAATTGCAGTTTACTTCTATTCCACCTCTTGGGCCTAAAGGAGGCTACATGTGAGAGGAGCATTAAAGTATAAGTGAATTGTCCGTTTTTACTCATCAGCTTAAACTTTTATGTGAATAAACTGATGCATGCAACTCAATGCTATGCAACCAGAAAAAAATAAATTAGTTAAAGTATAGAATAAACCTATATGGGAGGGGAGCGTTGAAGTATAAATAAATTGTCTGTCTTTACTCATCAGCTTAAGCATTTAGGTGAATTGATTGATGCATGCAACTCAATGCTAGGCGACCAGAAAAAAATAAACTAGTTAAAGTATAGAACAAAGTTTGTGAAACGCACAACTGGATGTAAAGAGCGAAATTGATAGAATGAATACAAGACATATGCTGTAATACCTTAGTCCATCGGTGTGCATCAGCTTCCGGCTCCCTACAATTGCAGACTCCTTCCCCGGCGTTTCGTACAGAAGAGTGCCGTCGGTCGGTACATCCACATCCATCTTGCGAATAGCAGCAATCACAACCTGGCAAATCCTCGTAAGCGCGCTCCCTCCAGGTTTCTGGTACCTGTAAGTCCTCATACTGGCAAGAAACCCGGCAATGCCAATCGCTGAAAACATTGTAGGGATCCCAAAACCCCATCCCCAGCCGCAGTTGTCCTGAATCCACACGATGACCGTGCTCGCGAGGAAGAAGCCGCCATTGACGGCGAAGTAGTACCAGTTGTAGTAGAGCTCCTTCTGCGCCTTCTCTGCTCCATCGGTGTCGTCGAATTGATCAGCTCCAAATGTGGGAACACAAGGCCAGATACCACCTAAGCCCAGAGCAGTCATGTAAAGGCCGAGAGAGGACAAGGCGGCCTGAGGAGAGATCACCACTGGATGGATATTTGCTGGAACCACTGCCGAAAGTATCAGCAGAACCATTCCCTGGAAACAGAAGTATCAGCAAACGAAATAGTTCATCTTAACTGGCAACCAAAATTTTCAGACAAATGCCAATTCCTGACAGAAACGAACACTTGTAAGGATCACTCTTGAATCTGCACTTACAAGAGTAAATATCGTCAACGAAATGACAATTGTCCGGTGTCTCCCCCAATATGAGTCTGCCAAGAATGCTCCGAGTAGGGGAGTGAGGTAGCAGGTACCCTGCCACGAAGCAATGTTGCTCGCCGCCGTGACGTTGCTTTGGTGCTGCACCTTGGTCAGGTAACTCACCAGATTTGTCCCAACTCCGTAGTACCCCATAGCGCCGCAAAATTCACCTCCTGTGAAGAACGTGGTTATGCAGAAACCAAGGATTGATCCATACAAACACAGCATGCAATATGATGCGCAAAAGCTTTATGTACAGTGCGTATTGGGATGACACGAGTGTGGTTACCTAGAATTGAGTAGCAGGCTCTCCATTTTCCAGTGTGTTGTCTGGAGGCTGGAGTTCCTTCGATATCAACAGACCCATCACCGGTATATGGCCCAGGATCCTGCAATCCAAGACAAATGGAGTTGAAACACTTCTATTTTCATCTATCAATACGCAGGCTTATAGATCGGCAAAAGTAAGCATTCTACATCTCATTAGTAGAGCCTATTGTTTGAGTCGATTTATGGATGGAATCAAATGCTCAAATGCGCAGTTTTAATTTTCAGACAATTCATAAACTAGGATTTCATACTACATAAATCGAACTATTAAAGTAATCTTTTTTTTTTGTTGGAATAAGTCCTTGTTAACTTCATGAGCTTCTGAAGTTATGGGTTCTCATTAATCAGGTGGAGCTTAACCAAGGTGTTGAGGACACAATTGTCTGGAAGTGGACGACAAATGGCGAATATTCGGCTAAATCGGCATATAACATCCAATTTAAACGAGCGTTCGTTGACTATAACGCACAAATAGTTTGGAAAGTGGCCACGGAGAACAAATGCAAGATATTTGCATGGTTGGCTTTACAGGGGAAATTTCTCACAGCAGACAGGCTGATGACGAGAGGCTGGCCTCATGGTCAGCTTTGCTCGCTTTGCGGTCAGGACAAGGGAATAATATCTCATCTCCTATACAGTTGTGCTTTCTCGAGACAGATATGGAGAATGGTGCAAAATTGGATCAAGCTCCCATTTTGGTTTGCAAGATTAGCACAAAGCTAAGGGAATCTCAACGTGGCCTGCTAAAAGTTTTCGCGAAGGAATTAAGGAGTATAGGAGAGTTTTTGATGGCATTATAATTTGTAAGACCATGTGGAGGTCATTCCATATTGGTGATAAGTATTTGATTGTGTTTGTGCTTCGAGGTCGAAGTTTGATTTTGATTTTGAGTATTTGTATCTTTACCTATTGCTTTCTGTTGCCAGCAGTCTGATCGGCCCTTAGTGGCGGTCAGACCGGCCAGTGATGTGTCCGGCTGAAAGAGTTGTGGTTTGACCAGAGTAGCAGTAGTACCGGCTTGTAGTTGGTGATAGCTATTTTTCAAAGAGGTCTTCGGTGAGTTGTAAGGAACACTTTGACCGGCCTTATACTGGCGATATGAGTGATTGTTGGGCGGTCTAACTGGCATGGGTGCCGCGGTCAGACCGGTCCCCTGTTATTGACAGGAGTTGGAGTTGGCTTTCGTTGTGTTAGTCATGTCGGAGTCCATGCAAGTGTTAGTCATGGCAGAATCTATGCATGTGTTAGTTGTGGCGGAATCTATGCATGTGTTAGTCGTGGCGGGAGTCTATGCAAGTGTGAGTCACAACATAGGTCCATGCATGTGTTGTACTAATGAGAGTCAAGTGCATATCCTTTGTGCTCGGAATGTTTGCTCGACCTTTGATGTGCAGAGTGTTTGATGATTGTTGCGATCAACAGCAAGACCGAGGTTAGGTGGTTGTAGCGTGTTGCGTAAGTCTGGGTGGAGCATCATCTCAAGTGGAGAAGCACGGCAGAAAGACAAAGATCGTGAGGAGGCAAATATATGCATGTGGTGTGCCAATTGGATTTGGTCGTTTCAAGTGGTGATGGCCTCGGAGTAGGTATACAATTTTGACGGTAAGTAATTAGATATGACGGACTATGGTGTGATGTTGTGTGCCATAGGACTCGGGTGTTTCAAGTGGTGACGGCCTTGGAGCAACGTATAATCTTGGCGGCGAGTCATTGGACATCGCATTGGTTTTATGAAGACCGATGAGTGGCAATTGAAGAAATTGTCTAATACCTCGTGGAATGGTGGTTTGCAAAACATCGGCATTGGTCTAAGTGATTTAGGTCATATCTTGGAAGATGTAGTGTCTTATCGGGCTATCGGGGCCACAGAAGTCATGCTTTAAAAAGCATGCAAGCGTGAGTGAAAAACCTATTTGTATGCGGGTTACTGGATTTTCCATTTGTAAGTAGTTGTATCCACTAAGGGTTACTGGTTTAGGGCATGATGTGAGGTGAAAGCCTCCACCATATAAGCCCTTTTGTGAGTTGAGAGATATATCAATTTTAGGGTTAGAGTTTTTTTTTTGTATTGAAGCATTTTGTTTGTGCGCTCTATGGTTAGAGCTCTGCCATCCTGAGGGAGTGGTTATAAAACATTTTTTTCCAAGTGAAATGAACATCTAAGGTTTACTCAAGTAAGTTGTACCATGGATACTTTCTTGTGCTTTTGGTTTGTTTGGCTTTCTTGTTTGGTTTTCTCTCTTCTTGATTGTTTTTGGTATCAAGGACATATAAGAGGTGAAGATATATCTAGGAGATCAGATGAGATTAGATCCCATTTATCTAGGAAACTTCTCGAGAAAGTTCGTTAGTTTGCTTAATTTTCCTCGGGAGAGAGATGTGATTTTGGGGTTTTGCTCTTGTGTATGTTTTGGCTTGAGTTCTTGGTATGATCTAGTTTACTATGAAATGTGAGAATCTATCCAAAGTCATCTAGATCATCAAGAACTCACGAATAAGAATACACCAAGGTTTCTCTCTTTTGTCCACTTTTGGTCTAATCTTCCTTATTTTGGATAGAGGTTAGAACTTTTGTATCGATCTTCATGATCTATAATTGTAATATGTTCCTGACATCTTAGGAAGAGTTTGTTTTAACTGCATTTGGATCAATGGTTTATAAGTTAGCTTGTTTATTGGATCGTGTGCAGTGTTGTTTGCACTATGCCTCGGCGAGCGGTCAAACCGGTGGTCAGCGCGCACTCTGGCCAATGGTCTAACTGGTGGAGATAGAGTGTCTCGAGTGGATTTTGGCACTTGTTTTTTTGTGAGTTATGAGTTTCTGTTTCCGTTGCTTGTTATTGATGATAGTTAGAGAAGATTTTGAAAGAGTCATTAATCCCCTCTGATTCGTCGTATCGATTCTATGTATTTTACACATGTTGGAATATAGAAATGATCGTATTTTACACATGCTAGAATATCGAAATGACTTTGGGTGCTACGCCAGGAGCCCCTGATTTGGTGTTGTAAGAACTTGCTTCTCTTCTATAATGCAAGGCAGAGCTCCTGCTGTTCCTTTCAAAAAAACAAAAACCTCCTTGTTAGACCATGTGATGGTCATGCATTTTGTTGATGATGAATAATTGACATTTGGTTTTATTGGAATTTGCATTCATGAAAGTTCTGGTCCATGCGTTTCTATGCTTGAGTTTTTATGATAGCAAAATGACCATGTCTGGCTTCAACAACGGATGGTAGTCCGATCACCTTGTGATGGCTGGTCCGATCGGTAGGTCCGAATGATAGATTTCGAGCATGTTAGACTTCGACTTCAACCATGTCCGACTTTGACCATGTCAGGTGTCGATCGCGGTAGACTCCGACTATGTCTGGCTTCAACCACGGTAGAACTACCACGGCAAGTAATCATAGATTTCGACCTCGAACAATGAACCGGTCGTAAGCGATAGTGAACTGACCTTAGCTACAGGGAACCGTTCAGATGTCGTAAGGTCATCTGTCAAAGATCAAGCTCTATTTAAGTTGGTTTTGGTGATAATGATTGTTGTGGCTACAGACCAAACAGAGAGAGAGATGGTAGTGGAGAGTAATGAAGATAAGTGTAATGGCCTGGGTCCTCCCCAAGGCTCACTCATATATATATATACAACTGGGGAGTGCTTTTACAGTTATACCCTTACATCTGGTTATCCCCTCTGGGGGCAGTTATGTCCTTACACATGGCCTATTCTCGGCCTTATAATCTCCTACCAGCCTGCTGGTTTAGGTGGGGCCACCCCTACGACAGGAGCCTCTCATGGAGAAGGGCTTCACAGGCCGGCCATGCCGCCGAGTCCTTTGGCCCTCCGCCCTCGCGCCCGTGGAATTCTCCAAGCTTGCGGTTGGGGAGCTGAAATAGAGACGCTTAAGTCGGCGATACGCGGCGCTCCGTCCCCTTACCCTTCGGACGGTGGCGCGGCTGGCGCCCCACGCCGAGTGGAGGGTGGCGCCAAGTCGGCGTAGAGGCGCGCGCTCCGTCCCCTACCCTTCGAACGGGTGGCAGCGAACCCGCGCCCACGCCGGCGTAGAGACGCGCGCCGCCCCTACCTTCGAACGGTGGCAGCGGCCGCGCCGACGCCGGCAGAGGCGCGCTCCGCCCCTACCCTTCGAACGGGTGGCAGCGGCCGCGCCACGCCGGCAGAGGCGCGCGCCCGTCCCCTACCCTTGAACGGTGGCAGCGGGCCGCGCCACGCCGGCAGAGGCGCGCTCCGTCCCCTACCCTTCGAACGGGTGGCGGCGGCGGCGCGCCACGCCGGCGCAGAGGCGCGCGCTCCGTCCCTACCTTCGAACGGGTGGCGCTGGCCGGCGCCACGCCGGCGCAGAGGCGCGCGCCGTCCCCTACCTTCGAACGGTGGCGCTGGCCGGCGCCACACCGTAAAACGCGCGCTCGCCCCTACCCTTCGAACGGGTGGCGCTGGCCGGGCGCCTACGCCAAGAGGCGAGCGCCCGCCCCTACCTTCGAATCGTGGCGCGGCCGGCGCCACGCCGGCAGAGGCGCGCGCCCGTCCCCTACCTTCGAACGGGTGGCGCGGCCGGGCGCCTACGCCGGCAGAGGCGCGCGCTCCGCCCCTACCCTTCGAACGGGTGGCAGCGGCCGCGCGCCGACGCCGGCAGAAACGCGCGCTCCGCCCCTACCCTTCGAACGGGTGGCGGCGGCCCGCGCCACGCCGGCAGTAGGGCGCGCTCCGTCCCCTACCTTCGAACGGGTGGCGCTGGCCGCGCCGACGCCGGTAAAAACGCGCTCCGCCCCTACCCTTGAACGGGTGGCGCTGGCCGGCGCCACGCTGGCAGAGGCGCGCGCTCCGCCCCTACCTTCGAACGGGTGGCGGCTGGCGCGCCTACTCGGCAGAGGCGCGCGCCCGCCCCTACCCGCGAACGGTGGCGCGGCCGGCGCCTACGCCGGCAGAGGCGAGCGCCGCCCCTACCCTTCGAATCGTGGCGCGGGCCGCGCGCCTCGCCGGCGCAGAGGCGCGCGCTCCGTCCCCTACCCGAATCGTGGTGGCGGCCGCGCCACGCCGGGCAGAGACGCGCTCGGGGTTGTTGTGACCTCGTAGCCTTGTAGTGCGCTTTTAATGGCGGCTGGAATTACGCCGACGCTTGGCTCGCGCGAAGTCGCCGCTACGTCGTGCGATGCGCCGCCATGCCGCAGGTGGGGCACGTGGCGACTCACGACTGGTGCGTCGTGGGATGTGAGCGGTTGCGTGACCGCGGCCGTTCGCCTCGTCCCCCGAGAAGTTGGACGCGTGTTGAAGAGGTAGGGGCGTCGCGCGCTGCCTGGCCACCTACCAGGCCCGGCCTTCTAGGTCCGGGCGGTTCTTCTTTCCAAATCCTGGAGAGCCGAATCGCCGGGAATTTGATCCGTCCGTGCGTTGAGCCCCAGGGCAGGCGAGCGGCCTTTATAAGGTGCTAGTGCAGAGGTGAAGGCGCCCCTTTCTTGTTTTGCTGTTTGATCTGCCGCTTCGCTTGCGCCCGTGCTAATTGTCACGCCAGTTGCTCCCTTGCCTGCTTCTTCTCCTTCCCTTGTCGTGAAGAGCAATGGCTAGCCACGACGATGGCAGCTACCACCCCCGCAGCGGTTCCTCGCCTAGGCAGGGCGAGGGGACCCGTCCTTCCTCAGGGTACAAACTGGTGCCGCGGGGGAGCTCACGCGCCAATAAATTGTGGAAAGCGATGGAGCATTCGGAGGCTCCGCTCCGTGGCTTTGGGAAGAGCCGCATGACGGAGGGACGCTGCAACGGCTCGTGGACGAGGAAGATCGTGCATCGCGACGGGCTCGCTTACCGTCCGGGGCGAGGCAGCCGGCCCGCCCCTAGAGGCAATCGCTTTTGTCGCTTCTTCGATGCCGGCCTTCGATGCCTCAGACGTTGTTTGTGGCGAAGTCTGCGGGCCTACCGCTTGAGCTAGCCCACCGACGCCCCACGCGATACTCCGCCAGCTGTCTTCACGTGGGCGGTGCGGACCGAGGTGGCGCCTAGTGCGAGCCTATTTGCTACCCTGCACGATGCGCACTGTCGACCCCGGAAGGTTGGCGAGGCGGCGTCCAACTTCGGCGGTGTGGACTTCGTGCTCCGGGCGTCCTGCGCGATGTTGTTCCCTGTGCTGGCCTCGTCAGGGCAATGGGCGTCCGGCTGGACGCGGTGGTGGTTCTACTACACCGTGACCGACAAGAGCGGGCTGCTGTGCCGAGGTGGGCCAATCTCGTTCAACAGCACGCCGAGTCTGAAGGTGGAGATTGACGACACGCGAAAGCTACAGAGCCTCGTCGGTGTCGCCCGTCGAATGAGCGTGCGCGACCTGGTCGAGGAGTTCACGATGCATGGGGCGGCGCCACTGTCCTCCCGGGGGAAATATGTTGTGCCAAATGGCCCCCGCAGGGACGGGTTCGATCCACTGTCTTCCGCTTCCGCCGCCGCACCTTGTAAATCGCCCGCGCTGCGCAGTTGCATCCGCTCCGTTCCGCCTATCGACGTGATTTCTGTGCAGCGGCTCGGCTAGAAGATGCGGAGCGCGCAGCTGCGCGCGCCTCGCCCGCATACACGCTAAGGAGCACCGGCTTGCGAGGCGCGGTCCAGCGGACAAACAGGCGGATAAACCGCACTGTGAGGCTATAGGCATTGCCGTGCCCGGCGCGTGGTGCGGAAGAGCTTCCGCCGGAATTCCCAGCCAGACGGGCGATAGCCCCACGGGGCTGCTTCGCGACGCCGGCGCGTTCCCGGCCGCCGTCTGCGACCCGCAGCCCCGCGGCTAGCCACCGAGACGGACGTGTGACCGGCGGTGGGCCTGGTCATACTGCCTCGGGGGGGGCGCACCACCGCGGATCCCCCGGCGCCTTCTGCCGACGCCCGCGAGCCCGCGCTCGGACTGCGGGCTATCGCTGAGCCGGAACCAGCCCACCGGGTGGCGCTGCTCTGGCGAGCAGACCGCTAGGGGTGGTGCGTTGTCGACCACCGCGGCCGACGAGGGCGTGCCCCCTACCGAGGAAGCCGTGGGGGCGACGGTGGCCGGGCTGGTTCGCCAGCGGAGAATTGCTCGTGCCACCGCAGCGAAAACGCCGACGCAGCCCCGCCGCCAACGGGGTCGACATTGCGGCGGGTCTTGCCGCGATTACGGCGATCGCGCGCCGAGAAGACCTCTTCGACCGCCGGCGCTGCCTCCCCGGGCGGCCGACCCGCGCCACCTCCTACCGGACAGGGGCGCGAGGTAGGTGTGAGTCCTCTCCTCTCTTGACTTCGCGAGACTCTCCGACTGCCGCCATTCGCCGACATCGCGCGACGACGCCTCCGACGTGGCGAAGGATCGAGCAATGAGCTGTCGCGAGGTCGGGAGCCTCGTGCGCAGATGCTCCGCAGTGTGCACCGCCGCTGATGTGGCCGTGGCGCGAGGAATCCCGACGGTCGGGGCGGGCTTGCTCGCCGACTTCCTCCTCGCCCGAGATATTTTGTGACCTCACCGCCGCCGAAGCGTGCCGACAATGGCCTCAATCGAGAGGTGCTGTCGTCATGCGCGCGAGAACCTCCCCGCGCTCGCGTTGCAGAGCCTCCGAGATGAGGGTGGTACATGCGCGCGGCTTATGCAGCATCGTTAGCCGCTCGCTGATTTGTTGTTCCTGCCGACGCTTGCCTCACCGGTCTTTTGACGAGGCTCGCGTCGAGAGCGAGGGCTCTGAAGCCAACCTCGCTGGCAAACATCGCTATCGCCGCGGCGGATGAAGAACTTCGCTGGGGAGGACGCCCGGTGGCCGCGCAAGTTGCAGCCATCGGCGCGGGGCCGCGCCGGGAACGTGCCGCTTCGTGCGCAGATCTCCGCCCTAGGAGGGAGAACGCCCAGTGGCGGAGGTCGCTGCCGAATCGCCTTGCCTTGGAAAATGCGCTCGTGTCGGCGTGGCGGGCCATGGAGTCTCGAACCAGGCCCTTCGGGATGCAGTGCGTCCGAGTGCCGGATACTACGCCAAAGCCGGAGGCCCTGTCGGAGACGCCGGGCGATCGAGAGGGCGGCGTTGCTCTTCGTGGCGCCAGACCTTTGGCGAGCATCGCAGCTATGTTGGTGCGTGCTTCGCCCTCGCCTCGCTTCATACTCGTGGGTGTAGGCATACCCATGAGCTAGCGAATCTCAATCGATCTTCCCGACCACCGTGGTTATGCCGGACGCCATCCGCTCCATTGGGGCTAGCTGCGAACTTCCACCAACGGATGCAGGGCCGCCGGGAAGGCGCAGCGAGAGTCGCCGTCAGCAGATGTTGCATGGGAGGGGACCTCCTCCAGTGGCTTGAAGGGGTCCTTGATCGCCGCGGGGATGATGGCGCAGGCTCGTCTGCACCGCGCCAAGGCTAAGCGGTTGGTCGGGTGGTGCGGGGGGATGATGTACTGGTTCTTACTCATGTAACCCCTCTGCTTTTGCAATGGAACCAAGTAGTACTTTATGTCTGATGTTACCTGCCGCCGGACGCGGGGGACAGGTGTATGCATCTGGTGTGTGCTCCGTGGAGCGGCGCGTGCGGATGCCAATCTCGACGCTACGCTTTCCTTTATAGTCCGGAGACTCGCGCGTGCGGAGCTAGGCTCGACGCTACGTCTTATTTAGAGTCCGTGGACTATTGCGTGTGGAGCTAGGCTCGACGCTACGTCTTCTTTATAGTCCGGAGACTCGCGCGTGCGGAGCTAGGCTCGACGCTACGTCTTATTTAGAGTCCGTGGACTATTGCGTGCGGAGCTAGGCTTGACGCTATGTGTTCTTTATACTCCGTAGAGCGCGCGCGGCGTCCCCGCTGCGTCTTACTTATACTCCGTAGAGTGCGTGCGGAGCTAGGCTCGACGCTACGTCTTATTTAGAGTCTGTGGACTATTGCGTGCGGAGCTAGGCTCGACGCTACGTCTTCTTTATAGTCCGGAGACTCGCGCGTGCGGAGCTAGGCTCGACGCTACGTCTTATTTAGAGTCCGTGGACTATTGCGTGCGGAGCTAGGCTCGACGCTACGTCTTCTTTATAGTCCGGAGACTTCGCACGTGCGGAGCTAGGCTCGACGCCACGCCTTATTTAGAGTCCGTGGACTGTTGCGCGCGGAGCTAGGCTCTACGCCACGCCTTCTTTATAGTCCGAGACTCGCGCGTGCGGAGCTGGGCTCGGCGCCACGCCTTATTTAGAGTCCGTGGACTGTGCGTGCGGAGCTAGGCTCGACGCCACGCCTTCTTTATAGTCCGGAGACTCGCGCGTGCGAGCTAGGCTCGACGCCACGCCTTATTTAGAGTCCGTGGACTATTGCGTGCGAGCTAGGCTCGACGCCACGTCTTCTTTATACTCCGTGAGTGCGCGCGGCGCCCCCGCTGCGCCTTATTTATACTCCGTAGAGTGCGTGCGGAGCTAGGCTCGGCGCCACGCCTTATTTAGAGTCCGTGGACTATTGCGTGCGAGCTAGGCTCGACGCTTCGTCTTCTTTATAGTCCGGAGACTCGCGCGTGCGGAGCTAGGCTCGACGCTACGTCTTATTTAGAGTCCGTGGACTATTGCGTGCGGAGCTAGGCTCGACGCTACGCCTTCTTTATAGTCCGGAGACTCGCGCGTGCGGAGCTAGGCTCGACGCTACGTCTTATTTAGAGTCCGTGGACTATTGCGTGCGGAGCTAGGCTCGACGCTACGTCTTCTTTATAGTCCGGAGACTCGCGCGTGCGGAGCTAGGCTCGACGCTACGTCTTATTTAGAGTCCGTGGACTATGTTTTGCTTAGCACGGTCAGGGGATGCTCTTGAAACAGCAACCTTTATTGAACTCCCGTTTGCGCGGGCGAGCATCGCCTAATCCACGGGCCAGTGGCTCTACGCCTACCGTGCCGCTTCTAGGCGTAGTACCGCCGCAACCTGTCCGCGTTCCATGTGTGCCGGAAGGCTTGTCCTTCAAGCGTGGCGAGGCGGTACGCCCCCTTTGGCAATGCCTCCGTTACAATGTACGGGCCTTCCCACTTGGATTCCAGCTTGCCAATGGTTTCCGCCTGAAGCGCCACTCTAAGGACGAGATCCCCAGGCTTGAACCCCCGCGGGCATATGGAGCGGTCCCGCGTACGCATTGTCTGCCGCGCGTACTTCTCGACGTGGTGGGCTGCGTCTGCCCGTATCCCATCGAGGAGGTCCAGGGACACACGGCGCTCCTCTTCGGGTGCTTGGACGAGGACCCTTCGCGAGCCGACCTTAATTTCTTGGGCCACCGCTTCGTCGCGAAGAGGAGCTTGAACGGCGTGAATCCGTTGGGCGCGCGTAACACAGCGGCGACCATAGAACGGCTGTGAAGCTCGTCGCCATTTGCCCTTCGGCAACAACCAGCGCTTTTGATGGCGGCGAGAGATGGCGCCATTCGCTCGCTCGACCGCCCGTTGGATCGGGATGCCCTACCGAGGCGAATCGGAGGGTGATGCCCATGCTTTGTCACAATAATCTTTGAAGAGGGCGGCGTCAATTGCGTGCCATTGTCGGCCGTGAGCTCCCGAGGTACCCAAAGCGACATATGATGTTTTGCCATAGAAGCGTTGTATGGCCGCAGGTTACTTTGGCCGAGCGATCGCTCGCCACACGGAGAAATACTCGGCGCGACCACCACGAACCGAGGTCCTCGAGCTCGGGCAAGTGGTCCTACTATGTCGAGACCCGCGCGCCAAATGGCCACACCGCGGGATTGGGTTGAGGCTTGTCGGGGCTCGCGGATGATGCGCGCCATCCATTGGCACCCTTGGCACCGACGGACGAGTCCGGCGTCGGTAATGGCGATCGGCGATGAAGCCTTGCTCGAACGCTCTGCCGACTAACGACCTCGGCGCCAGGTGGGATCCGCATACGCCCGCGTGGATTTCCGCCAAGAGTTCCTTTCCTTCCTCAGTCGAGAGGCAGCGCAGGAGCGGCGCGCAAACCCCCTTCTTGTAAAGCGTCCCTTCAAACACTTGGAAGGACCGTGCGCGGTGCTGCAATCGTCGCAGCTCGGCAGGGTCCTCCGGCTCGGCGAGGCCTTGTAAGAATTTGAAGATGGGCTCCCGCCAATCTCCTGACCGATCAATGCGGTGGACAAGTGCCGCGTCCCGGTTGTCCTGCGCGATGGCCGCCTTTGCTAACACCTCGTAGAATGCCCCCTCGGGGCAGTTGCTGGCTGGCCGCCTTGGCGAGGGCATCTGCTTGCTCATTCTCCGCCCGAGGGATGGCCTTGACGGTGACACCCAAAAAGTGCCTTTCCTCGCTGCGTACCGCCAGCAGTACTTGGCCAACTCGGGGTCCTTGGCTTGATATGACTTGTCCACATGGCGGCCACCAGCGCGAGTCGGTGCGGACCAACACCGCTCGCGCCGGCTGCCTTGAGCCGCCAGCCCAAGAGCGGCGCCTCGTATTCGGCCGTGTTGTTGGTGGCGGGAAGGCAAAGCGCGCGAGTACAACAAACGCTGTCCCTCAGCGTGATTTATCACCGCCCCTACGCCCACACCGGCGACGCCGTAAGCCCCGTCGATTATGGCGTCGACGGGGTCATCGTGCGCCCGCCGGGTTGGGCGGGGGGTCCATTCAGCGAGGAATCCGCCAGACTTGGGATTTAATTGCCGTTCGCGAAGCATCGTCAAGGAGAAGGAAGCGAGCTCGGCGCCCATTTACCGACACGCCTGTGGACTCCTTGTTGTGTAGCATCTCAGCCGGGGAATGAGGAAGGCACTGTGATCGGGTGAGCCAGAAAATAATGCCGAAGCTTCCGGGAGGCCATGACCAGCGCGTAGGCGAGCTTCTCCAGCTCCGTGTATCTTGTCTTGGCGCCTTGAAGGGCCTCGGAGACAAAGTAGACAGGCCGCTGCATGGCGCCTTCCTCTAAGATGAGGACGGCACTGACCGCGGTGGCCGACGCAGCCAGATAGAGCAGGAGGGGAGCCTGCGGTCTTTGGGGCGACGAGTGGGAGGCTTGCCGTGCTCGCTTGAGCTCGTTGAAGGCCTTCGCACAGTCTCCGTCCCAACGAAACCCATCGCACCCGCGGAGTGTCTTGAAAAATGGCAGGCCCCGCTCCGCCGCCACGACAGAAGCGGCCGCGCTTGCCATGCGGCCCGCCAGCCTCTGGACCTCCCTCGTTGTCTTGGGCGGCTCCATACCCAGAATAGCGTCTACTTTGTCGGGGTTCGCCTGGATGCCCCGCCCGGACACGAGAAAACCGAGGAGTTTGCCCGCCTGTACCCCGAAGACACATTTGTCGGGGTTGAGCTTGATGCCCGCCTTCCGGAGGTTGTCGAAGGTCTCCTGGAGGTCCCGACCATGTAGAGCAAGTTGCCGAGTTTTGACCACCACGTCATCGACATATGCTTCGACGTTCCTCCCGAGCTGGGCGGCCAGGGCAATGGCAACGAGGCGGGTGAAGGTAGCGCCTGCGTTCTTCAAGCCAAAGGGCATTCTGACAAAGCAGAACGTCCCAAGTGGTGTGATGAAACTGGTCTTCTCCTCGTCGTCCTCGGCCATGTATACCTGGTGGTAGCCAGAATAGGCGTCCAGGAAACTCATGAGTTCGCACCCAGCCGTGGCGTCAACCAGTTGATCGATGCGCGGCAAGGGGTAGTTGTCGCCGCACGCCTTGTTGAGTGCCGTGAAGTCGATGCACATGCGCCGAGCCCGCTGCCTTTTGACTAGCACCGGTTAGCGAGCCATTCGGATGGTGGACCTCGCGGATGACCGGCGGCAGTAACCGCCACCTCCGCTGGCCGCTGCGCGATCCATCGACATACGCCGGAGCCTTTGCTTGACCGGCGAAGCGTCGGGGCGACCGCCAAACGATGCTGAATTACCGCGCGATCCACGCCCTTGATATCCTCCGGGACCATGCGAAGACGTCCACGTTGTTCAGCACCGGGCAGCTCCTGCTCGACCCGGTGAGCCCCTCGCCAATGGAGACAAACGCCCCTCGCCGAGCGGCACCTTCTTACGCCGCCGGGCGAGGCTTGGGCGTCCACCGGGCGGAGGGCCAGCACGGGCGCGCGGAGAGGGCATGCACCGGCGATGCAAGACGCGGCTGCCGCCGGCACGTCTTGCAGTCTGATCGCGAAGATGGTGATGACACCCTCCGGGCGGGAGCTTGACACACAAGAAGGCGTGGTGCGGGATTGCCTCGAAAGAGTTGATGGCGGGTCGCCCCGATGGCGTTGTAGGGGTGCTGGATATCTACGACATCAAAGGTGACATGCTCGGTCCGGATGTTACCTTTGTTGCCCTCTGACGGAAGGTGACAGAAGGGAAGCGTGCCGTGGCTGCGCGGTTGACCCCAAAGCCTTGAAGTGGAACTCCGTACGCTCCACCGCTTCGGGATTGCCATGCGATCGAGGGTCTGCGAGTAAGATGTTCGCGGAGCTTCCGTCGACAAGGACACGCTGACTTCGCGACCGCTACGTGGGCACGGATGACTAGAGGTCTTGGTGAGGGTACTCACACCCCTAGCATCGTTCAAGTCGAAGGTGATGTTGCGGCGGCATCCACATCTGCGGCTGCTCCCGAGGGTTTTGAGGAAGAGCCTCGGTGATGGCGTTGACGGTGATGATCTGTGTCGCCCTCCACTCAGATGGCAGCGTGGGGCTATCCCTTGGGTGCCCCACATGGGCTTCGCGGGGCGAGAAGGCGGAGACCGAGATCCGGCCGTCACCCTCCGCAGCTCCATCACCGCGATGCATGCCCTTGTGTAATGATCGCCGTAGCCGTGTACCTCGCACCACTTACCATAGCGCAGAAGCTCTTGCTCCGCGCGGGGTTGGCTGGTGTAGTCAAATCCACCCTCCAATCCCCGGACTTCCCTCCGCGAGGCGGGGTCGGGTCCTTGGCGGGTGCTCTCGGTGGCGAGGACGTGATGGGCCGTCTGCGCCCGGCGCTGGCGGCGCCGAGGTTTGGGCCTACACCGTGACGAGCCTTCCTGTACTCCGTCCTCACCGCCTCGGGGAGGGCTGCCTCGGAACTTTCGGCTACGGCCCGGCTTCGAGGAGAGGTCACCCGCCCCGCCTTCGCGCGGGGGCCGCTCCTCACGGGCGAGGCCGAGAGCGGTGATGCTGCGTCTTCGCGCATCCTCCTCCGCCCGCGCGTACTCGTCCATTTTGTTGAAGAGCTTGGCCACTGTCGTGATTGGCCTCCGCGCGTTGTATTCGGCCATCGGGCCCGGGCGAAGGCCCTGCATGGCTGCATTAACGACTGTGATTTCATTAACATCATGTACCTGGCTTCGAGCTTTGGCGAAGCGCTTGAAGTAGTCCCGGAGGGTCTCCGAGGGTCCTTGCTTCACAGCGAAGAGCTGGTCCGCATCGATTCGCTCGAGATGATATCCTTGAAAGTTGGAGCGAAGCCGGTCGCGAAGCTGCTCCCACGCATAGATGGAGCCTGGCTCTATGGTAAAAAACCAAGAGAGCGCCGCTCCGTGCAGTGCGAGGGGGAGTCCCTTCGCCTTCGTGGTGTCGTCTCCGCCCGCGGCCTCAATCGCGGTTTCGTACACGCGCACGAACTCGCGAGGATCCGTGTCGCCTTTATACAAGTCGATGGCGCTAGGGAACTTGAAGTCTTGGGCCATGCCGCCGCCGCAGCCCCGCCGAGGCGGGACTCGGATCCACGCGTCGCAGCCGCACGCGGCTGGACGTGGGGCTTCACGACATCGCCCGCTTTTCGCGCGCGGCTCGACGCGATTGCTTTGGCGCAGCCGGCTGACTCCGAGCCTCTTGTATATCTCTCGACGGCTCCACGAGGCCCCGGCTCCCCGCTGAACGCTGCCGAGGCCGCCGGCGGCGCTTCCACCCCGGTGCGGTGGCGGCGGCGTCGGCGTCGCTGCGTCGGCGGGTCGGTTGTCGCCGCACCCGTGTCGACGCCTTGACCGCCGGGCCCGTCCTCGTAACGCCACCCGTGGGTTGGTCGTCGCGGTGCCGGTGACGAGGTTGGCGCCGCCGCGAACGCCGTCGTCTTCGGCCACCGCGACGCATCGCCGCCACCGCGTCCGCCGCCGATGGCGGCCACAGTATTCATACGGCGCTCCGCCCGCCGCTTTCTTTCCCTTCGCGCCGCCGAGGAAGCTTTTTCGTGCCATCTTTTCTTTGGTCTTCAGCTTGTCTTCGTCCTCCCACGGACGGCGCCAATCTGTGGCTGAGACCAAACAGAGAGAGAGATGGTAGTGGAGAGTAATGAAGATAAGTGTAATGGCTCTGGTCCTCCCAAGGCTCACTCATATATATATACAACTGGGAGTGCTTTTACGCTTTATACCCTTACATCTAGTTATCCCCTCGGGGCGCTTATGTCCTTACACATGGCCTATTCGGGCCTTATAATCTCCTACTGTGCTGCGGGTTTAGGTGGGGGCCACCCCTACGACAATGATAAATACTATTATGAGATTTGGTGATAATGACAAATTGTGCAAATGTGTTTTGAAACATGTTGGGAGTCATGGATGCTCCCTATGTGCACGATACTATAGCTTGCAAAATGATACTTCGTGAAAGTTCTGGTCGATGCTTTCTGAAACGACACTTTGTTGAGATTTGGTGATATTTGGTTTTATTGGAATTCGCATTGGTGAAAGTTGTAGTCGATGCACTTCTGTGATTGAGTTTTTAGGATGGCAAAATGACCACGTTTAGCTTCGACAACGGACGGTAGTCCGATCGGCCTTGTGATGGCTGGTCTGATCGGCACGTCCGAACGACAGATTTGGACCACGTCAAACTTCGACCACGCCTGGCTTCGACCATGTCTGGCTTTGACCATGGCATAACTACCATGGTGGGTAATCATAGATTTTTACTTCAAACAGTGAGTCGGTCGCAAGTAACATTTACCTGGTGGTAAGCGATAGTGAAACGGTCTTAGCTACAGTGAACCAATCGAAGATCGTAAGGTCATCTGCTACAGTAACCTGTTGATGGTCGTAGCTACTGTATTATTCATTGTCGTAGCTATAGTACCTGGTCGATACTCGATAGTCATAGACTTTACTGGTCGATACTCGATAGTCATGGACTTTACTGGTCGATACTTGATACTCGTAGACTTTGCGATCTGCTGTAATAGTCTTAGATATTTCGATCAGTTGTCGTAGACCTCGTGATCGGTAGTCGAAGGCTTTTGTGATCGGTTGCTGTAGGCTTCACGGTCGGTACGAGTGATTCAATTCTTGCTATCTTTGAGTACTTCGAGTACTCATGTTGGATGAGTGGTTGACTGATCTGATCTGGTCATAGCAGTTGCCACTGATACTCGGAATTCGGTGATCGATGATGCGGTGGTTGGATGGAGATCAGTAGTCGTAGACTTACCGATCTAGTGTTTTAGTTGTAGCAATTGGTATTTAGTGGTTGGTACTCGATGGTTTTTTGGTCAGTAGCGATACTTATTATTCCTGAGTGTTTTGAGCAGAGCGATGGTAATTCCCGAGTATTTGTTATTTTTTAGTACTCGTTGGGCTAGTGGCCGTATGGAGTGATCTAAGGTGTGATGAAGATACGCAAGGTGTGTTCCTGGAGACTTCATCACATATTGGGTTAGGAGTTGTGGATGGAGTCCATAACTGAGAAGATTAAGAGTTTGAATAAAATCTGTGTTCGTAAGGATTTCAGATCCCTTGGTTTCAGAAGAGATATGGTTTTAAGTCCATGTTTGAGGTAGACATGGTTTGTAGTGTTAACCTATAAAAACAAATAGAGAAGCTATGGGTTAACATGCGGTTTTGAGAGAGTTTTGTGCAGGTTTTGAGAGAGACTTGTTTTAGGGCTTTCGTTGAGATGGTTTTTAGGGGTGCTGTTAGGGCGCTTTGTAAATCTACAAAAATCTTACAATAAACATCATCTTGAATCAATTTGGTTCTTGGTTTGCTCAAAGAGTGCTGGTGTTTACAGTTGGATCAAAGCGTAATCCTATGTCCAAAGGTGATCAAAAGGTTTTGTTTCTATGTTGATGATTTTGAATACATTCAATTTGGTTGAAGAGCAAAACTGAGCGATCGACCGAGTAGCTGAGCATCGAGTGGTCGAAATCTTTCTCGACTACTTAGAAATTTCAAAAAGCGGAAGCAATTATTTACCCCTTTTAATTGTGCCATACGATGCTACACTCCTCTACCCCCTCAAGTTTTAATTCCTGACAATGTTGAACCTCTTTTAATGGTGGTTTTCACTGTTAGCAAAATAATCCAGAAAAGAAGAATAATAAGAAGTTGGCCACCGGCCGGGCAGGCTCTAATACCGGACCAAGCTCATCGTCGCCTCCACCATCTTCTCCGCGTCGGCCTCCACCGCATCGTTGCCAATGCCAGCCACCGGCGGCGAGCCTTGCAGCCTCGCAGATCCCTCCACGGAGAGAGCCCATTGGGTTCCACGAGGAAGACACGACCACTCGGCGCCCACGTCTGGCATGAGCTGCCGGCACCGCCTTGGCTTCGCTTCGTCGTCAAGTCGAGATCGATCTGGAGGCTCCCTCTCTCACACTCGCACGCTTTTTCTCTCCTCCTGCGGCTGCCACCTCCGTGCGTCGAGGGACGCCTGCAGTGCACGCCGGCAGACAGCAAGGGCAGAGTGTCGTTTCATTGTCGTCACAGCATTGTGGAACAAAAGAAAATAGCTTTATTTATACTTGTGCAATGCGCCAATCACATCTCGCCGCGTGAGCACAGTCACATCACATGGGATGCATGCTGCATGCAATCGTTTGAATCGAATCGAATACACAAACAAAAATGCGAGTTTTTGGCACTTTAGTCATATTTATATCCATCTTTATAAAAATAGTCGAAGTCAGTAGAAATAGCAAAATAGCATTTTTGTTGCTCGGTCACTGAATGGTAGCAGCGTGAAACTGACACGTGGGTAGCGGAGCCCTGTGAGTGTGTGGCTCTCTATCTACTGTCTTGCCACTAGACGGTAGGTAATTAAGATGGTTAATTAGCTAGCTTAATTACCTGCTATAATTAGTAGTTCTAGTCGTAGTCGTTTTCCCAACCTTCGACTACCGACCATGTTATCCCGACCACTGCCGTATTCGACCACCTTGACCATTCGACCACTCTAACTATCCGATCACGGCTATTCAACCACTTCAGCCATCGACTAATTAAGGCAAGTAATTAAGCTAGCTTAATTACCTGTCATCTGGTGATAGGGCGGCAAGCAGGGAGCTGCACGGCCATGGGGCTCTGCTGCCCATATGTCAGCTCCACGCCGCTGCCGCCCGGTGACCAGATGACAGAAGTGTCATTTTTGCTATTTCTACGCGATTGTGGTTATTTTTGCAAATATGGGTATATAACGTGGCAAAAATACCAAAAATTCGAAAAGTTCCATACCGCCAACAGTATATGTCTCACCACTTTGCTACTCTTTTCCTTTGTCCCATCTGGCACCATGGAACACAAGTTTTATTTTTATTATTTCTTTTTTGCAACTGTGACGTTCGCAAAAGGGCATTATTATTTTTAAAAAATCTGTGGGTGATTCCAGCTCCGGAGCAGCATCTTCCTTTCCGAGCATCAAGTGGAGCATACAATCGAGCGAGCCAGCCAGCCCAGCTAATGACATGATTTCATCAGTGGGTATTATGGGCGGGTTCGTTTTGGTTTATTCGTAGTTTATACTCGTATTAAATTCTTTTATTATATATTTGAAAAAATATTTTAAAAGTGCAATATTATTGTTGAAGTATTACTATATTGCTCATGTTGAAGTTTGATCTGAATTCGTACTGTATTCATGTAGGACACTACATTGCCGGTGCTAGGATCATGCGCATACTGTATCAGATATGGTGTTAACCTATAGCAACTAACTCTAATATGGTTTTCTCTTCGTGTGGAATTCGTTTTCCTTATCCTATATATGTACCCTAATAGTCCATAGGAAGAAAAATAATCTCATTGTAATATTTCTTCGTATAATGAATTACGTTTTCATGCGTCCGTATTTGTTTGTAAAGGTATTATACTCATTAATAGGTGATTTCAGCAGAGCACAGGAGATCAATCTGAAAAAAATTTCGTCAACTGATGTGTCAATATTTCCACCGTCTCGGCGACTTCGAGGCACCACACGTTCCGTTTTCTTCGTCTGAATTCCTTTGGTCTTACTACTTGTGATTTTTGACTTTTTTGTTGCAGTTACTAACTTTTAAACAATACATCTTTTCAAGACAGGATATGTAAGTCGATTATAGTAGACACTATACCGACTCTAACTATACTGGCTAAAATTATATGTGACTATTTCTCTTTGTACTCTCCTTTATAAATAATTAGAATTTAAATGATATAAACCAAAAAATCAAAAATTATAATATAAAAGGACCCACCGTGTTACCTAGTCGCAGGCCCTAAAGAACCCACCTTCGTACCCAGTCAAAGGCGATTCCAAATCCGTGGCTGTGTCAAACCTGGAGCAGGGCCAACAAAGGCAACACATGACAGAGCAGCGCCAAGCTCGAGAAAAGAAAAGACACGCAGCCCGAGAGACAAAAAAGTACTGCCACCTATTTTGGATTTTTTCCGACGAAATTTGTTACATGCGACTGAGAGGTGTACCAATAGATTCACGTATCCTCCTTCCAGCGATTTCGACTCGTCTTGATTTCGTTCCACGACTCAATTTTATATTGACTGTGGATCCATGCTCTATCTTGACACTGTTCTAGTTACTATAGCAAAATCTACAGAGGAGTCTAATATAGAGTTGTAGACTTTCGACACGACGATTTAATTGGACTATGCTTGATCAAGGTGACTTTGAAAAAAAACAGTATCAATTGTATAGACAACTGAATCTGGTGTTCTATTCACCGTTTAGATATATTGCGATTTGGATCGCTTGCACGATCATTATGTTGGCTTTAACAACATTAATTCTCAGGAATTTGATGACACCCTGAAGACAGTTTGCATGATACTCTCTGGAGTTTTGCTGTTTGAAATTGAAGGTTTAGCTCCATTTTCTGTTCGAAATGAAGGATTTAAGTGCAAGAATGAGTTTTTTTTTGTGTGGATACTACAACGTTTTTTAATTGTCATAGGTCGATATTCCTCGGTATGAGGGGTCTATTGCAGTATATACTTTATTGATGGCATAAGAGTTCCTTTCATCCAGACATTTTTACAGAAGTAGTTTCAATCATATTATAGAATTCAATTATCTTTGAAGATGACAGTTTAATTATGTGATGGCCACACGTGTGTAAGTTGCTCTTTCAATGAGCATGATTTGCCAAGTCCTGTGTTCCAGGTGGAACATGTTAGATTCCAAGATATGATTTCTTCGCTACCTTTCTAGTGCCACAATGATGTTTTAGCTTATATCATTTGACCATTGGTTATTTGTTTCAAGAGGTAAGTTGTGCAGACCAAGACTTTTTGTTAGGGTTATGAATTCTTGAAGACTCAAATTTGTTCGTCTGCTTTTGTTGATAGCTATGTGTTTAGATTGTTGATGGTTTGCTCAATTTGCTTCGTGAGAAGCGTTTGGATAAGATTGTTCTAGTCTTTCATGTTGAAGACTAGAACAATATGAAAGGTGTTCATCCTGATTTATTTAGAGGAATTTATTGCGTTTTTCGACTGCTTGAGGGAATTCAGCTCAAGGTAGAGATTGTTTTTTTTAACTCACAAGGTAGAGATTGTTGAAGTTTGATTCGAATTTGTACCGCGTCTATGTAAGACACTACATCGCCTCATGTCAGACGTGGTACGACAGGTGCCAGAATCATTCGCAGGCTATATCAGATGTGGTGTCAACCTAAGCAACTGACTCTAATTTGGTTTTATCTCTGTCAAGGACTCGTTTCTCTCGTCCTATATATATTATTTTTCTATTTATGATGTATGTTTTATAATAGCTCACTGGTGCCAGGGTCATTCTAAGCTGTATCAAACGTGATGTCAACCTAAGCAACTATTTTCTCTCTGTCAAGGACTTGTTTCTCTTATCCTATATATTAATTTTCTATTTATGTTGTACATTTTATAATAGCTCACATGTCCTCACCATTTTAAGTTTTTTTGGTGAACTGGTTGGTTTATGTAACTCAATATGGTATCAGGGCCAAGAGGTCCTGAGTTCAAGACTCCGTTGGCACATTTTTACAAAAAATAATTGCAGCCAACTTCTATTCCATATATTAGGTTTGAGGGGAGTGTTGAGTCAGCTTAAACTTTTAAGTGAATTGGTTGATGCATGCCACTCAATAATTATGGAAGCATTTTTATGATGGATTTACTCATATCATTTATGTATATCCGAACCATATACTTTAAACAATATCCGTGTTACTCTTTTGTGATCGGAGGGATTACATAAGTAGATTACAGCGTACTATTGTGTATCAGAATTTTCTTTTGGGAGCATTGTGCTTTTACCAAATCATTTTGAAATAGAATGCAATGCTAATAAAAAAATATAAAGTTATTTTCAAATTTTTTGTTTCGTAAGTTTATTATATTTTTTAACTATTACAGTGTATTGCCTGTTGATATGAGGCAACATATGCAGTAACACAAACTTAATTTTGATGAATTTAAGCACAAGTTTATAATTAGTTCAGGAAATTTATATTTGGGGTCTGGAAATTATAGTCTAAAAACAAAACTAAATATTAAATTCAGGATACTGAGCTGAAAGAACATTTTTTTAATTCAATTACGAATTCCCAAATTTTGCTAACTGAAAATTGGAATTTCATCTAATAAATCTATGATTTCTAATGTATGTGATGAAGAAATGAGAACAAGAACTATTAGATTCACCATGCGTGTCATATCTGTTACTACTTGCTTAAATCGATTTTCTACGTCTATGAGAGAACTTTTTTGGCTCATTACATCCAACAAAGTAACAAATCAACATAATGGCTATTAGCAGATAGATCATGTACTTTCAAATCCAAACCCTCAATGGTTTCTTTAGCAAAGTTTTAGATCACCATTTCTCAGAAAGAACACATAAAGCTGCAATTTTCACACATTTCCCTCCAAAAAAAAAGCTGAATAGATCAATCAATTCGAAAGCAACAAAAAACTTGGGTTAATCACTTCTCTCAAACCATTAGTAACAATGCTTGAGACAGGACCAAGTAGTGAGTGACCTGTGAAGATGTGCCATGGAGAAGAGGAAGAAGAGGCAGCTTCTCCTCCTGCTCTGCCTCAGTGATGGAGCCTTCCATAATGCTTAGCTTAGCTAGTTGCTGTGCTTCTCGGCCTACTCTGTCTCAGAAGCCTGCACTGGGAGGCACTTCTTATACAGAAAGGTGATATCAGTGAGAGGAGCAAGCTAAGGAAGTACCTGCAGAGACTCAGCCTTTTCTACCCGTGCCTGCCCCACGGCCTCGCTTATTTTGATTTGCGCTTCCGACTTCTGGTTTATTTTTTTATTATTCTTAAATTTCATTTTTTCTGATTTTTTTAGCTTTTTTGCTGGTTTTTGTCGTATTCATTTGCATTGTCCGTGATGGACTAACTTGCTTTTTTCATTTTTAAATTTTTTAAATTTAGTTACGCCAAATAAACTATCATCAGTTACAGTGTGATTTTAGCCATAAATTAATTTATTTCAGTCCAATCGTCCAATCGAGCGGTACCTAAAAATTTAATGAGTTGAGGAAACAAGGCAAGTAAATGTATGGAAAGAAAGACTTGGGGTGTGTTTGGTTGAACTGTGGCTTCAAAAGCCTCATGAGTCATGAGGTGTAGAAAAGTCTTTGAGGTTGTGGGTGTGGAAAATCAGAACTGTTTGGTTCAAACAAGTATAAAACTTACCTTCTATCTTTATTTTCCTTGAAACAACTGTGAAACAGCTCTCTATTTTCACCATTTCAAAAAGCAGAAAGCCAAAAGCCAAAAGCAGGGTCTAAGGTGTTTTCAAAACTGTACTACCCAAAAGTAGCTATTTCTGAAAAAGCAGATTCTAGTTTTCACCCCTTTGATTGACTTTTGACTTTTTAGAAGCAAAAACAGCTTCCAAAAACTCAACTAAAGTCACCTTTAAGCTTTCCCTTGTAAGTTGTCACAGCGTCACATTACGAACGGGGCTTATTGTTTGTTGAACAGTACTCATCGTGTCTAAAAGTTGGTCGTTGAACGATTGAGGGCCGATCGATCAGTTGGTGGTTGGTAGATATCAAGTCTATAAGTACATGTTCTGCAGTGTCATTTTATTTCTGCAGTTGTACTTAAATTTCAGTTACAGAAATATTTATGAGGTCGGGGCACTGGACTGCACTGTAGCATCATGGAACTCACGTCGCCAATAATGCCAGGTAATGAAGACCTTGACAAAACAAACTCGTGTTTGGCAAGCAGATTAAAGAAAGTGTTTTAATCTGGCCATTAACGAGCACTTGATTAGAGAAAGTACATTCATCTGGTCACTGACTTCCCCTTGATTAAAGAAACTATATACGGTACATTTTGGTGGAAAATCTAGTACATTTTGGTACATGTAAACTTGCCAGGATGAAAATAATTGCTGCCTTGACAATCAATACCAGTCTTTGCTGCTGTTAGCCTGTTACAGACAGGACGAACTGTAGAGGCTGAAACATGAGTACGGAAATATTAAAGCAACTCAGTTATGCCACATCGAGAAGAAGAACCTGTCTAAACGCCAGTCCCATGTAGCATGTAATTACCAAATCTAATTCTTCGAACACCGTAATTCTATTTCTAACTTCTCCCGACCGCACGTTTAATCTTAGCACGACACGTGGAGTCATGCGGTCGCCGACCGCACGACTCAACTGGCGCCGTTGCTATGCCTCCGTGAGCCATCGGAGAGTTCGCATAAAGTTCGTGAAGAGCATATAAGTGCATGCATGCAGAAATTTTGTATGAGTGCCAATGACATTAATGGCTCGCAAGAACTTTTGCTTTTGCTCCGACTCGCACGGCTCTCAAGTGGCGAGCCACAGCAAAAGCAGGCCACGCCAGTTGAGTCGTGCGGTCGTCGACCGCAAGACTCGCATGAACAGTGCAGTCATGCGGTCGGCGACCGCACGACTGCCATGTGTCGTCTCCAGATTAAATGTGCGGTCGGGAGAAGGCTAGAAACGAAATTACGGTGCTTCGGAGGCTAGATTTGGTATTTACGTGCTACAGAGGTCTATTTTTGACCAAAGTTCTCAGGTTGTGAAGGATCCAGCAACTACTCATGGAAGAAGTCTCTCAGCTCGATGAGCATGGAGACATGGCCATCATGCATGCCATTGTAATTCCAGCAGAAAGATTAAAATTGGAACAGGCTCTGAAGGAACCAACATTATCATACCGTATAGTGAAGTCCATCAGTGTTATGTGGACAAAAATGCAGGTTATCATACCGACACTAACTTTCCTCATTACTTGATCAGTAGATGATAAGCAAAAAAAACTAAGGGATCATCATATTGCTCATTTCATCTCCCGTATCCTATTTTTATTATCGTTGAGTAAATAGTACATTTTTGTAGTTTTTGTTAGTGTTTAATGAGCACGTAGTCGTCATATTCATCCACAAATGCAGTTTTACTTTGGCACTAAACTTAGAGCTATTTGAAAGTGTTGTTAATTGGACACTTGCGACACTGGATGCATTTTTTTTGTACACACCATATGCAATACTCAAGCTCTTTTATTATAACCCATTGTTAAATTAACAATATATAGTACAGGCAAATCAGACGTTGCTATTTGATTTATTATTATTAGGTGATGTAAGATAAATTTTGCGTGCAAGTGGCACTCGATGGAAGCAAATACTGATGCAACATTTTCTTTACGAGAAAGAGAAAATTGTATCATGGGTCCCTGAACTTGTACTAAAGAAGCGCTATTACTTAGCTTTCTAAGCTTGTAAGATAAAGATTAGCTATACCCTAATTTCACGCACAGATCATCAGTTTCACATCTCCATTCCAAAACTACGTCCGCAATTTTAGCTAACTGAAAAGTCGCAAAGATCTAAAGTAGTGTAACTTTCGAGCTTAAAAGCTTATAGGAGCATAAAGGCGGCACTTTTACCACAAGTTCAGGGGCACGTCGTGGTAACCTTTTAGGGACCTAAGTGGTACTTCGAACATATCTTGTTTAGAAACAAGTAATCACCCATATTTTCGTAAGAAAGCAAACAAATAATGATGAGCAACTTGTTGAATCTAGCGTAGTGATGAACCAATGCAGGTGTGTGCGTGTCGCATCATCCTTCTCTTACGAGTCTCTTCTAGTTCACGACGACTTTCTTCAATGAGTATAGCTTTATCCACCATATTTTAGAAACTGGCATAGTTGTTGCCCACTACTTGAACTTTCAGTGCAAGGTTGAGACCTCTCTGGAATCGTTTCTGATGATCATCATCAGTTGCTACGTCCTCTAAGGCATAGTGAGCTACCTGAGTAAACTTGT
Organism: Dendrocalamus sinicus; assembly: GCA_036346575.1. Taxonomy (NCBI): domain Eukaryota; kingdom Viridiplantae; phylum Streptophyta; class Magnoliopsida; order Poales; family Poaceae; genus Dendrocalamus; species Dendrocalamus sinicus. The sequence goes on along the minus strand of JAYEVI010000414.1, from coordinate 75,838 downwards.
TGAGATATTCACTCATTGACGTGTTCTTCAGTTACAGTTCACGAAATTCTTCCTTCTTTATCTCAACCACCCCATCCAGGATAAGGGTATGACGAAGGGCTGTGGCGAACTATGCCCACGTGATACTATCTTGGTCCTCGTGAGCAGCGCAGTAGTTCTCCCACCATTCTACGATGACTCCTTCCAATTGGTGAGTGGCGTAGAAAACTTTTCTCGATCAATACACTGAGCAAGATTTAGCTTCTTTTCTACTGAATGAATCCAATCAGCTACTTCCAAAAGGCTTAGATGAATTGGAATAAGTTGGTAGTCTAGTCCTCATAAATTTTGCAAATCTAGACGTCGAACGATCTGGTTGAGGAGCAACTATTGCTCAATACTGTTGATTCATCATATTGATCAGATTCTACATCATCGTGTCCATGAATTGAGTTTGAGCTGCCATGAACTGACTCAAAGTTGGATCCAATCCTATTAGGATTAGCTATTGCCCCTGAGCTGAAGAATTTGAGGCACTATTGCTAGGTTCTGAAGGCATCTGATTGTGTTTAGCTGAACTCAGTGTATCAACCATATGACGGGATGACACCTCGGTTACAAACGAAAGAGGGAATAGTAAAGGTAAGAGGCAACCCATCTAAGGGGGATATTCTAATGGCAACCTAACTAAGCAAACACTTCACCAAGAAAATCTAACAAAAAGAAACGTCCCAGTAACTCCAAGTAAAGTTTTGACATGGCAGCAACATAATGCTGAGAGCATAGCTGCAACTCACATCACAAACAATTGCAAATAAAAACCAAAATGTTCTAACACGAACATGTTATTTGTATGTATACAAACTCTTACTACCACTACTACTCTAATGCTACTCTTCTACTCTTCGTCCTCCTGGGCATACTCATCAAACTTGCACTCTTCTAGATTTTCTTCCTCTTTTGGTTCTTCTGCTTCACTTAGCTATCCTGCTCCTCCAGCAGGGTCCTGATGGGCGCGTCATGGGGTACTCCCTCATAGACACAAAGCTATCTAATTGACGAGGGCGCAAGATGTTGTTAAGTGCGGTGGTCCTGAGCTTCAGATGTCGATGATGAACTGGAGATGCTTCCGATGTAAGCCCTTGGGGTGGCAACTCCATAGGAGAGTACAAAGCCTGCTGCTCCTACGGTGTCTATGATCGAAGCTCCTTCTCATATTCAAGCTCTTGTTGACGCACCAACTCTTGCTGCAGCACTTGAAGTTGTTGTATGTCTTGGTGTAGCTCCTTGAATTGTGCCAAATCCAATTGCACCTCTCATAGCTTCGCCTGAGCACCTTCCAATTCCAAGCCCAGGTGGTTGTAGACATCATCCAACGCCTTGATGAGTGAAGCCATGTGGACAACCATGGGATCGGCTTCACCTTCTGAACTCCCGATCGTGCTGAAGACTTCCTCCTTCTTGCGATAGGGAAAGTAACGAAAAGGAGTGCCTGCCAGGGAACGACGGTGGGTGAAACTCAAGCGGGCAAGGGCTACTCTGGCAACTTCTTGGCATCCCCACTTGAAAGTCTCACGCTCCACGATGAAGTGATAAGGGCAGCTGTCACGTCCATTCTTGGAGAAGATGGTGATTCTGACCCTCCAGACCTCTCTACCATCCCTAGTGGTAGTGAATTCGTACAACTGAGGGCAGCGAGTATAACCCAAGTCCTGAAGCATGAGCCACAACTCCTCACAAAAGCCACCTTCCTCACTAGTGAAGGAATTGACGAACAACATCTATGAAATTCTTAATCCTTGAGCGAAGTGCTCAAGGATCATGCGCAAGAGACCGAGAGGGTGAGCTGAAGAGAAAAGGCACAATCGGGGGGATTTATAGGTATGAAAAGGCAGAGGGTTGAGCACGAGTTCTTGCGAGTGCAAGGGGGAAGATATCTGTCGAGTTGAGGAGATGGGTAGGCGAGGTTGGCAGCAGCAGAGAGCGAAACTATAAGTGCAACATTAGAAACCAGTGGTAGCTCGATCCACGATCGTGGCAGAGCTGGCGCATGTGTGTGAGGTGGAAGATGATCTCTGCGAGTGGACCCAGCGTGCCAGCAAGCAAATAGAGGTGGACTGATGGGATTGTTGATTATAATGTTGATATGCAAATGGTTTAGGTGGATAGTTTGGCATTCACTCATGCATGCGCCCTGGCCACACTCCCCACGAGCCGATCGAGCTTTGCCATTCCGCCAAGTTTCTACGGGTTGCTCCAGATCTCATCACGCTTTGCGGGCACAGGCTACGCACACACTCCCGAGGGTTTTACAATGCTCCCGACGCGATCTTCTCTGCCCGGCCACTTTCATCCAGCGTGTCTTCGCCTCCACCGCGCGCTCCAATCTGGTCATACTAGGGCAGATCAGAAGGTCTGTGGCCTCCCCAGTCCGCACTTCTCACTCTCCAGATCTTTGAACCTACCTCGTCTCGCACGCCGCAGTTGTCTCAAATCTGACGGTGTATGGGTATCCTCTTCCGTTGAAGGTTGATTTGACTTCCCATATTGTTCGCATCCTCTCTTCGTTGAAGGTATGTGCCGCACTTTAGTGTTCTAGTGTTAATCACTTCTCTGTTAACTACTACAACATGTTAAACTTTTGATCTCTTTGAAGTTTGTATGTGTAACTTGTTGTAGCAAATAGTGGGCCGCTATACCGCAATAGCGGCCACTACATTAGTTTGATATCTGTCATTACGGCCGCAAAGTTCGAACCCACTATTTCCCATCGCTACTTTACCTCGGTAGCGCTGATCCGCCATTACCATAATTGTAGCTGCTATAAATGCTATTTAGTACGTTGCCTAGGACTGCGGTGGTAGCCGACAGCAAGGTGAAGGTGGCGGCGATGGCTCTCCAGTTAATCTCCGACAAAGGCAAGGTGCACAATAGCTAGAACACGAAATGGCTAAGGTTAAGGAGGTGACGACAATAGCAGAGCTCCGTGGACGGCGGTGGAATCAACGGAGGTGGCGCTCAGACACCAGTGAGGAAGACGAGCTCGATTCCAATGGTAGGATGTGGGAGATGCCAAATTTATTGAGAGCAATGAAACACAATGCTCGAAAACACAGAATGATGCACTCAGTTTTGACGAATACTCACCGGGGATGGCAGAACAGAGTTGGAACACGGTGGCCAGACTCTGGAAAGACGATCGTGGTGCAGTCGCATTCCGGTGAGAAGAAGAGAGGATGGGGGTTGCACTTTCAGTGGATGGACGAGTGAGGAGAGGTAGTCTTGGTGCTTCCTTTTATAGGGGCTAGGGGGCAACCAAGGCGGCACATGGCTCCGGAGAATGCAGCGGCGGCCAATGCAAATGTAGAACAAATGCGAGTTAATATGAGTGGCAATAGACAAGGTGAATGCAGGGTGAGTTAGTGATCTTCAATGGTAGCCAATTACCCATGAAATGTGGAATAGATAGAATGTAACAACCCAATTTTGCCTCACAATAAATAATGCATGATTTTCATGAATTTTTAATAATTTTGGAGCCTTTTTAAATTTTCCTAAGGCCTTGATTGAGTTTAAGGTTTTTAAAATAATTTTCTTGGCCCAAAAAGACAATTTCTAAATTTCTAAAAGTTAATTGGGTGCTAATAAATTCTTCCTAAAAATGTTGCTTGTAAATACCTCTTAGAATTCAAATTACAAATTCAAACTTAATTCAAATCTTGAATTAAAGTTTAAATCATTAAATATTTCCCTCCCTCACTTCAGGATGAATCCAATTAGCTAGCCAGGCCAAATTCTTCTTTTCTTTCCCCGCCAGCCCACGTGTCGCACCAACCCATCCTCTCTCACCGTGGCCAAGCCGAGCTAGCCCACTCCCACGCGGGCGAGCTCAACAAATCACGGTGCATCTTCCTCCTCTCCTTTTCTCTCTCTCTCTCTCTCTCTCACATTGAGCTCTCTTACTCCTCGCATGTGTAAGCATGCAGCATAGCATTAAGAGCTCTACAGTCTAGAGCCTTAAGTGCCGCAACATCGTCTCATCACCGGGACCTTGTCACATCGTCAGCTTGCCCTCTCTCCCTCTTGCATGCTATCTCCCATGCTCCCAAAGCCACGCCAAGGTGTCTGTGCCTTCCCTCTTGGCTCACCCCTATTTAAGCCACCCCTCACACATCAAAACCTTCACGCTTACTCGTTGTTTTTCCTAAACTTTTGTGCCCCTTCACCCTTGGAGAGGAAGAATTTCCCTTCTTCCCTATGTCTGACTGCATGCTTCGCTGCTTGATTCCTTGCCATCCTGTGAGTCTCCAATGATGCCATCATGCGCATTGCGTTTGCCTCATTTCTCTCTACCTCATGCTCACCTATTCCTACCCGTTTGCCCTCAAGAAGTCCGAAGCAGCTGACCTTGCCACCATGCGCAGTGCTACCGCCGACCTCGCCACCCACTCCCTTCAGTTGGGTGAGCTTCGATCTTGGCCATCATGCCATCCTAGTTCGCCTTGACTTCATACTAATGCACCCTTTTAATTGCCTTTCTATGCCCCAGAGCCACCAGGACAAATTCATCTTTTCCAACATCAACCAAGCTCCTCACCACTGTCGATCTCGCGTCTTGCCCAAAATCCCGATAAACCCTTCCGCTCCCGTGCAAATCAGATTAAAGCCAAATTGGTAGGCTAGCCATTGGACCCTAGAACTAATCGCAATGCCCTAGCCATGTTCAACCTTTCATCGCCACCGTCAGCCACTGTGGACAACACGCCACGCTGCGCAAAAAACCATGAGCATTGCTCCATTAGTTTTGCCTTAGCTCGTAGAGCATGAAACACCTTTAATTCGAAGAGCTAGGTTAGAAAAATTGAAGTTCGTTGTTGCCAGCCATGCTGCTGTCTTGCTTGCCACCAACCCCATCCAACTACCCTAGGTCCCCATGCCGTGCTCGAACCACTCTAGGCAGCTCCCTGAACCTTTCATGCACTTGGCTTTGACCATTGCTAGCCTCTGAGCCATTGCCATTGTTCTACCTCCTAGCACCGTCACTCACCACCTATTAGCTATTGCTATAGTGCACCTCGTCGAGAACTTCCACCTCTAATAGCTAGATACTAACACACGCAACCCATTTTGGCCCTTAGCTAATCATGCTGACCTTACCGCTCCCTCGCTACCAGCAAGCTCGCCAAGGAACTCCACCATGAGCTCCTCTGTGGCTCTATTTGGTCACATTGACTAGTGGACTCATGTAAAATCGAGGATGCCGACTAGAGGGGGTGAATAGGTGGTCTAAAAATTCTTTTCTAATTATTATTTATTTAAACTAAGTAAACAATACATAAGCTTAAATCAATTTTGTTTAGCACAAACAACACCTATATCAATTAAGTTCACCTAAGTGCACCAACAATTTTAGGCTATGTCAAGGTTTGCAATTTTAGATGACAAGTAATTAATTTAATTCTATAAAAGTAAATTGCTTGAAGGTAAATTGAGTACAAGAAAACAAATCACAATAGACATGGTCTCTTTTTATCGTGGTGTTCGGAGAGTTGCCGCTCTCCCCTAGTCCATGTTGAGGTTAGCCCAAACGAATTAGACCGGCTCCACGAATTAAACCAAAACACCTCAATTCACTAGTGATAACTCTTTCCCGTTCCGGGTAGGTGAGCTCCAACCTTTACACTTCTTCGGGTCTTCTCACAACCTTCTTTGAGAAGATCACCACGCACGACACCTCCAACGCCATCTAGGAGTTGGCAAACAGGAGTTGGCAAACTCTAAGAGTAACAAGTCAAGCCCCTCGCTTGACTCTCACTATATGCAACGAATGCACAAGCTCAAATGGACACTAAGTTCACCTCTATATGCAACACATGCAATCTAGATCCTTTCTCCTTACTCGCAAAGTGCAACATATGCATAATTGAGTGGAGAGCCTCACATTAGCTCAACAGAATAGAAATGGTTCAAGCAACACTCTCTCCAATCGGCCGCAAGGGGACATTTATACCCCACACAAGAAAACTAGCCATTTGAGTCAAATCCCCAAGAAAAATAGGGAAATCAGAAGTACCACCGGCTTAAGGTCGGTACTTCCGCTCCCCTTGCCAACGGTTAGTAAACTAGCCATTGCAGACAAATCCAGTAGTTGCAACGTGCAATGTCAGGTACTACTGATTATCGGAAGTACTGCTACACTCGTGCGGAACTGCTGATTTCCTCGGGGATGAGAAGACTTCACACAAGTGTCTATCTGGAAAAAATATGCCGCTACACAAGCTAGCACTTCCGCTCACTGGTAGTATCGCTCACATAGAGCTGATACTTTCGCTCGCCAGTAGTACCACTCACACAGAGCCGATACTTCTGCTTGCCAATCGATCCACTTACACAAAGCTGATCAGACTGCTCACACAGAGCCGGTCGGAAACTCCGATTATCAACTACCCTGGTCCGCAACCATGTTGGTCTCTGACCACACTAATTTCGGCCACTTAGGTCTCAACCATGTCGATCTTTGACCGCGTCAATCTTCGATCACATAGATCTCCGACCACCCCGTCGATATTTCACTGTATTGTTTTAATCACATTGTTTTGACCCTGTTGATTTTGATCGCTAGTTTACGACCACGAAGGTCTACAACCACATCAATTCTGACCATGCTAGTTTATGACCACATCGATTCTAACCACGCTGGTTTATGACTACGAAGGCTTACGACCACGTCGATTTCGATCATGCTGGTTTCGATCAAACAGATATCGACAATGTTGATTTCGACCAAGCTGGCTTTGATCACATTGGTTCAACCACGCTAGTTTCGATCACACAGATCTTGACCACTTTGGTTTTGACCACGTTGGATCGATCAAGTCGGTTCAACCACTCTGGTCTTTGACTACTTGGGCTTGACTGCTCTGGTCTTCGACCACACATATCTTCGACCTCCTTGGTTCGACCATTCTGGTTCTTGACCACTTGATCTTCGACCACATTGGTCTTGGACCACATTGGTTTCAACCAAGTCGGTTCATCCATGTCGGTTTCGACCACTAACACATGCGGTAGTTCCGTGATTACAACACTGATAGTTTCGGTCAGCAGTAGGACCGCAGGTTATACTGTGGTAGTTTTGATTGTCCTGAGGAATGCAGATACTTCACCAAATTTTTGCAAAATACATTTGCAAACTTTAGCATCATGCATATAAGTACCAAACATGTATTAGATTCCCACAAGCAAGAAGTAATTTGGGTTTTTTTGGTGTTCTTGAGCCTTGGATCGATTTTCTTCAAATTAGTGAAACTAGGTCCAAGAACCTTGTGTTCCTAGTCTTGATCTGGTTTCTAAGTCCCTAGAGAAGGTGTATTCATAGTTTCAAGTCTTTTGAAACCTTCTTATAAAAGTTCCATATATTAGGGTTTGGATTTGGGTTGTTTTATATTCTGAACGTAGGGTAGCGATTAAACCACCATTACCCCTATGGTCGGACCGGTCAATGGTCAAACCGGCGTACTTGTGCGGTTAAATCGGCTGGCTGTCAAACCAGTCCCAAGTGGTGGCCAAACCAGCTTTCCAGATGCTGTAGTGCTCCACTGTGAATCTAATCTTCGTAGCTGCACATAGCTATTGGAGCGAAAGTTTTGAAGTACCTAAGGGGGAAATTTTGATACAATCATTCACCCCTCTTATTACCGACATTGATCCTATAGACATACACAATATAAGAGATATACAGACACCATGCAAGTCTCATGTCTAGATACAAAGAGATTTCTGTATTGTATAGTGATTGCTTGGATTGAGTTGTCTTCTCCAATTCTGATCAACCTCACTGCCGCATCAAATTCCTCCCCCTGGTGAGCTTGGTCCCAAACCAAGCACATCCTTAGCTTCCTTATTCACTCAGTCTTTCCCATATGTCAATTGTAGTCTATCATGTCCATGCATCTTCGCCACTGTACAACTCCTTCTGCCGTGACCATCACTCGCCATCGTCACGCTACTTGGAAGCTCCCTATCGCACAAGATACCAGCTGAGGACCTCATGACCTACTGATGTTAACATACTCCTTAATTTTTCATTTCCTTGTTGTTTCTCATGTCAACATCGTTGTCATGGCCATGTTTAGTGGTAGCATCTCCCATGTTTCTCTCTGTGCCATCAAGCTTGGGATCATGGTGTTGCAGCCAACAAGCTCGTGAGACTTGGGCGAAGAGAGAGAGAGATAGATAGAGAGAGAGAGAGAGAGGCGGAGGAGAGGGTAGCACGTGGCAACGTTGGTGGGACCTCCTCCCGTTTGATACCAACGACATCACCAGTGAAGAGTTAGGGGAGGGGGGCCAAATCTAGAGGGGAAATAGGAAGAAGGTTGGGGAAAGGTAGAGGGGAAATCTAGAGTGAAGAGCTCGTGAGACTTGGGCGAAGAGAGAGAGAGATAGATAGAGAGAGAGAGAGAGGCGGAGGAGAGGGTAGCACGTGGCAACGTTGGTGGGACCTCCTCCCGTTTGATACCAACGACATCACCAATGAAGAGTTAGGGGAGGGGGGCCAAATCTAGAGGGGAAATAGGAAGAAGGTTGGGGAAAGGTTTCGGCGGAGGTATTATACTAGCTGATCAACATACCTAACTAAAAAGTTGGAATGACCTAATTAACACAATTCTACCAAGTGACACTTTAGCTGGGTTCTTTTTGGCTTTGGCTTTGGCTTATCACTTCTTGCTACAATAACTAGTTTTTAAACAGTGCGTCTTTTTAAGGCAGGGTCTACAGGTAGATTATGATAGACACTGTACCGAGTTCAACTATACCGGCCAAGTTTCCCTCTACGTACTGCCTCTTGTGAACAGCTAAAATCTAAAAATCATAAGCCAAAAGCCAAAGCCACAGTCTGAAAGAATCCATCCTTTATTACAAGTTTACGAAATTGACAACTTAATTTTTTATGTTTTTGGACCTAAATGACATTCGGCTACAAATTGAAGTATCGCCTACGCAATTCTGCATCTTTCAATGATTCAAATGATGTTTCTTTGTTGCAAAACAGTTTCTTCTCTTATATAAATGAATGGCAGAGCCCTTGGTTTCAAAGAAAATAATAATCAATAAAGTTTCATCCTCGTGTGTAGAGGAAAATATTTTGTTATCTTACGTAATCAATAAAACTCTCTCTTTGAATTTCCTAAAAAAAACTCTCGTGTGAATATTTCACTTTGACAAGTTGACAAGCACAGATTACAAATATACTTCCTCCACCCGTAATATAGGTCTGCGCGCATAATTAAAAATCATATTATTTAATTAATATTTCACTTTGACAAGTTGACAAGCACAGATCACTCTTTCTATTAGAGATAAATATTATGTAATTTTATTAAATATTATTTAAATAATATATCTTTTATATATATATATATATATATATATATATATATATATATATATATATATATATATATATATATATATATATATATATATATATATATGTTGGATTTATACATTTTTAGCCAAGAAATGATAAATATACACAAAGGCCCAAGTTGCGGTGTCGTGTCAAGAAGCTGTGTTGCCTCTGTATCTCATGGAGCAATGCAGGAACTGCAACAGGTTCAGCACGCTAAGACCAGCCATCATCCAGTAGAAGTAGTCGAGATGTCCTTCGTTGAGGTTGTCCGGTATCCACCCGGGCGAGCCGCCGCGCGCCGTGGCCGACGCGACCACGCCGAGCACGGCCGAGTTGAGGTAGCTCCCGGCCGCGATCGCGAGCTGCGCGAGCGCCGCGCCCAGGCTCTTCATGGACTCCGGTGACTGGTCGTAGAAGAACTCGATCATGCCGATGCTGGTGAACACCTCCGCCGCGCCCAGCACGAAGAAGGACGGCGCCTGCCACATGATGCTCATCGGCACGGCCGCGCTCCGGTCGGCCAGGCCGCCGCCGCCTCTCGCGACCGCCAGCCGCTTCGTCTCGACCAGCGCCGAGTACATCATGGCGACCACGGACAGGGCGAGGCCGACGCCGATGCGCTGCAGCTGCGAGATGCCCCGGTCCTTGCCGGTGACGCGCCGGGCGAGCGGCACCAGCACGGCGTCGTAGACGGGGACCCAGACGAGGACGCTGATGACGTCGAAGGTGGAGAGGGAGGCGGGCGGCACGGTTAACGGGCCGACGCGGTTGTCCATGGTCATGCCCTGCTCGATCAACGTCGACGACATCTGCGCGGTGACCGCGAAGAAGATGAGCAGCGTCGCCCAGACGGGGACATCCGCAGGAGCATCTTCAGCTCCTCGACCTGCGACACGGTGCAGAGCCTCCACGGGCTCATCTGCGCCGCCGCGCCCTGCTCGTCGGACGATGGCAGTACAATGGCTGCCTTGTTAAAGAACCTAGAAAATAGAAAGTGCCAAGTTCTTAGCCAGCTTTAGACACCATTTGGAACGCATGAAATTCGCACAAATTTAATAGAAAACAGTTCAATTCCCATAGTAATCAGAAAAAAAGTATTGCATTCCAAACAGATCCTTGATTAGAATGTTCTGCCTTGTCAAAGAACCTAGGAAATAGAAAGCACTAAAATCTTGGGCTTAGGGCCAAAAATATTCTTAGCCAACTTTACGGCCCGTTTGGTTCATAGGAATTCACAAAAAAAAATAACAGAAAATTATTCAGTTCCCATTGTATTCAAGAAAAATTCTTCCATTGAAACCGGAGCCTTAGAATGTTCAGATGACATGATACGGTTATATATAGCCAATATCTTCCATCACAGTACCTGCAGGTTGCTAATTGTCTTAGCGCGCAAAGTTGATAGTTTTGGGGGACTGAGCTTAACTCAGTTGGCAGTGGGTGCGGTCGCGCACCCCAGCCACCCGGGCTAGTACTGTTCATGTGAATAGTATCCCCTGAGTACACGAGCGCGGTTGCTTCTAGTGGTCAAGCGTGTGTATTGGACACGTATACAAGTGTGTGTGATGTCGTGTGTGTGCATAAGTGCGTCCTTATTATACTCACTGTAAAAAAAAGCTTATAGTTTTCTGGTGTGAAATTCGGTCAGCAAATTAGATTTGCATTTGGCATATCTGCAAAATAACCTGAAGGCAGCAAGTGTACATTGTGCAGGTGACACATTGCAGATTGATTCAGTTAGTTTCTACATGATGATATATAGATATCCTTTTGCTTGTTTACCATAGTAAATGTAGGTTGTCTTAACTCACAGCAAGTGAGTAGTTTTGAGGTGCAAAATTATAACAGTAACTAGACATACTTGGATGTACTCGAACTAAGTACCTGAATTGACCGGTAAGCTCAGTCTTGTAATTTGCTTGTGTGTGTGAATGCATCCCCTGCAGGGCTGAGCTATCATCATCAGGCAACTTCAGATGGTAATTCCTCACAGCTGCAACCACCACCTGGGAGACTCTTGTCAGAGGGCTTCCTCGCAGGTTCCTATACCTGTAAACCTTCCTACCGGAGACGAAGACGGTGAGGCCGAGTCCCATGAGCACCATCGGGATCGCGAACCCGACGCCCCAGCCTATGTCGTCCTGCACCCAGACAAGCACGGTTGCCGACAGCAGGGAGCCGATGTTGATCGAGAAGTAGTACCAGTTGAAGAAGGAGCCCTTCGTCACCCTCTCCGCTGCGTCGGCGCCGTCGAACTGGTCGGCCCCAAGAGCCGAAGTGCAGGGCTTGATGCCTCCCGTCCCAAGGGCGACGAGATAGAGCCCTAGGTAGACGGCAACACGATGCATGCCGCTACTGTAGGAAGAAGGCAGCATCGACGGAAGCGATGCTGATAATGTCATAACGAGCATCCCCTGACAAAAACGGAATTATTCAGAATCGCAGATACCACATGGTGGAGATTAGATATTAAGCTACTGGTTTGCTTGTTGCCCCTTACGACAGCGTAAACTGAGAGGAAAATCACTACTGTCCAGTATCTTCCCCAGTATGTGTCAGCCAGGAAGGCTCCAAGAAGCGGTGTGAAGAAGCAGCTGCCGATCCAAAAAGACACACTTCTCGCAGCATCGACGTTGCTTTCGTGGAGCACACTCGTGAGGTAGGTGACTAAGTTCTTCGCGATCCCGAAGAAGCACAAGCATTCGCTGAATTCAGCGCCTAATGCATGTTCAAGACTCAATAGGTTAATTTTGTAGGTTAAAAAAAAAAAGGAAAACGAGGACCATCAAGAAGATAGCTTTGTTAGGTTGTGTGAAGTTTTCTGCGGTACCTAAAATGAAGAAGCATGCTCTCCAATTCCCTGTACCCCGCTTCAGAGCTGGCTGTTTGTTGATGTCAACTGTTCCATCACTTGTATATTGTGAACCTTCATCCTGAGCAACAATACCGAACTAAATTTGGTAATGAAAATTTTGACTTGAAACATGGCATAGAATCGCTAAACAACAAGCGGCTCCTTTTTTTTCAGAAAAGGTTCCTTTCTTGGTTTCTTTTCATTAACTAAAGTCACACTATGCTTTACACATGTTATGTGCAACATGGGGATGCAATAGTTTGTATTCTACTTAGACAACAAACTTGGTTCGGTAGTGAAATAGCACCTGTGGAGGCAGGTAATGAATCAGTGGCCTCTCCTCATCTGCTGCTTCCATGTGAGCCTCTGGTCTTCAGCAATATTGTTGGTTTTTTTTGTGTGAAGTTGCACAAAAGAATTTTCCTATACTCCTACTTGCCAATCACATCTTATATGGTTCCTCTGCTGCCTGCCGGACAATGATGAGAGAATAAAAAAAAGAAGAGGATAAGCAAAGGTTCTATATAATCCTCAATAGTCTGCACGTTTGTTCTACCTGTATGTTTTCAGAAGTCAATAGCACACAATGTAACACTCATGTCCATTGAAATGGATTCCACCCCACAATTTATATACTTTCTTGCAAGCAACAACCTTCGTACGGCTAGGCGGTGAAGGGATCATCACATAAACAACAAGCGAATAAGCTGGCTTTCTTTTCCTGCTTTGCCTTCTTGAGAGGGGAGCATAACTTGCTTCATTTTCATTGAACTGTAGAAAGCTGCTAAATGATAAGCAAAGGCTTTCTTCTATTTGTTCAGGAACATATTCTCAACAAGATTGCAATCTTTTACTTGGACTTTTAGGGTCATAACTTAGTGACATGCAATCTTGCTTTTCCTTTTCAGTTACGAAATTGAGTGTACGAAAATGACGACTTGTAAAACCAAATTGAGCTTAAAGTATGTTTCTTACCCACGATTTAGTCAGAGGAAAACGACCTTAGTATCAATTTCCAAAAAGGAAGCGTGGCTGTCCAAATCAACAGGAGTCGAGCAAAAAACAGTGCATCGCAATACATATACTTGTAAAAACACAAGAATTGAACTCTGGAAGAACAGGAACAGAGATAGACTTGGGGAGGAGTGAGCATGGAGGTATGGCGCAGATGACCAGGCTCTCCTAGAGATGGCAATGGGTACCCGAAACCCGATACCCGGTGGGTTTTTACTCTATTAGGGTATGGGTCTGAGTCAATTTCCTAACCCATGGGTCTCTTAACGGGCAAAAAGCCCAACCCATCGGTCTGGGGTTGCATGCGTTCCTATAGTACCCAAACCCGTAAACCCATGGGTAATATAAACCCGATCCATAGGAGTTATAAACCTGTGCTCCCACCCTCCCGGGCAAACCACCTAGCCCATTAGCCATTTAGCCCCAAGCCCCAAATCCAATGCGGCAATGCCCCATTACCCATAAGGCTAACCCTAGCTAGCACTCGCCACGGTCACTACTCACTCCTCCCCCCCACCTCGATTCAACGGCCGTTGCGGCGGCGCATCTGGCGCTCGCGCTCGGTCTCCGGCGATCTCCACGCTCGCCCTCCCTACCGCAGCTCCGCTCCTGCTCCGCCACTCTCGTCGCCGCCTCGCCGTCCTCCCGCACGCCTCGCGTCGCCTCGCCTTCGATTCACCCGCCCCTCATGCCGCAGCCAACGCACATCACAGTAGGAGGTCCTTGGCCATGGCGCGCCCTCCAGCTCCAACGAAGATGGCCGGTGAACTTCTTCCTCCTCTCCATTAACCATTGTTGCAGCTTGCATTACCGACCCGACGGGCGATCCATGGGTACCCGTTAACCCAGTGGGCATGGGTCTGGGTAAAAATTTGCACCCGTCATGGGTATGGGTTTTTTAGCGGGCACGTCCAACTTTCATGGGCACGGATTTGGAATAGCAAAATCCAGTGGGTTTATACTCGTTGCCATCTCTAGGCTCTCCTCTCCTGCAAGGCTGAAATGGTACCGAGAGAGAGAGACCTGTTTTGTCGTCACGTATTTTAGTTGGTATTCTGAAGTACAAATTTTGCATTACATTATTCTACACGTGAGAGAGAAGTCAAGAAAGTGAGCGCTCGTGAAAGCAAGTTTCTTTTTTATTGATCTGTTGCTAGCAATATTTAATCAAGTTCAATTAATGATTAATTTTGCATGCACTGCTAGCGAAAGGATTGCGTAGTAATGCACAATGCACATGAAAGTGACGCTTCTAATTTTTAATCTGGTGCAACAGTAGTACGGTGCAGTACTGACTACTACAACAGTATGCTACAGTGAAAGTACATGAACAGTAACACACTATTTTTACCGCTGCGGATCTGACCAAAAGCAATGCTCTAGTTTTCGATCTGCTATAGTGTCTTGCTACAGTAACTTCAATAAAATATTTTCTTCTACTTTTTTTTGTTTTCTTGTATTCATGCTGTAATTGGCAGATGGAAAAAGCAGAAGATATTAGATTTTAGGAAAAGTTTTATTGTGCAAGATACAATTATTTACCCTCATCGATTGCTATTGACGATCCTATAAGTAGTATCGAACAAGTTGCACCGCATTAGATTAGGATCATTTTTCGTAAGCCACCGTTTTTGATGGATCGGACTATTTCTATTGGAAAACCGCATGGAGTTTTTTCAAGCACACGGTAATTCTATCTAGCAAAAAATGGAAAATACATATGAAGTGTTTCTTGTTGTTACAACTAAAAATTCCTCTGACGTTGAAGCTAATGCTAAGACTAGAAATATTTTATTGCAAGGTTTAAGTAGAAACAAGTTTGTCAGAATTGCTCACCTTAAATATGCAAATAAAATTTGGATCACTCTAACAGATTATCATGAAGGATCTAAATCTGTTAAAGGTGTTTATCAGAATCAATTCAAAAAGGAGTATTCTAAATTTGAGATGAAACATAGAGAATCAGTAGATGCACTTTTTCATCACTTTAATAAAATTGTTAGTGATTTGCAACCTGTTGATGTCACATATTCTGATTTTGACATTGCCCGTCAAATTTTAAATGCTTTGGATATGTCTATTTGGAATATGTTAGTCACTACTATTAATCATTCTGTTAATATGAAAACACTCACTTTGAATAATCTTTACTCTAAGATGAAAACACATGAGATTGATGTTTTTGCCAAGATAAACAAGACTAATTCTTTGGGCTTAGTGACTAATCAAGCTGATAGTTCTTCTAGTTCTTCTATTATTTCTTTGTCTGTATTGTGCTCTATTTCAGATGAACAATTAGAGGAAATTCTAGAAGAGCAGCTTTTACTTCTTTCCAACAGGGTGACCAAGGTAATTAACAGCATCAGATTAAGATGGAGAGGAGTCCAATTAGATGCTATGAATGTGGAGAGCTAAACTACATTAAGATGAATTGCCCCAAACTGAGGAGCAAGGAGGTTAAAGATGACAATGCACCAACTTATTGTTATTAAATCAAGATTGATCCAAACAAGAAGTGCAATTATCACAACGCAGTCAATAAGGTAACTTCAGCACTTGATGAGATTGTTTTGAGTGATAATGATTCTGAAAGCGACGATGAGGGCAATGGTAAGATTGTAAGAAGGCAAAGGAGGTGAACTTCACAAGGATGTGTTTTATAGCCAATAGTGAGGAGCTCAACGATGATGATCTTTACAATGATCCTGATGAGGTAAAACCTTCTTATATTGATTTATCTCATGCTGTGGTTAGATTGACAGAGGAGCTCAAAAAGTATAAAAAGAAAATTAAAAATCATGATTTAATTGTTAAGGGCTTAAATTCTGAAATCAGTAGACTTAGAGCTTCTATTTCTGATGATGAATTTTATGAGTCTTATCAAGTTTTACATACTGAGCTAGAGTCTACTAGAACAATTAATGCATCAAACTTAGTTCAACTTAGTGATGTAACTGCTAAACTTAATGAGGCGGTAACATTTGTGGTACAATCTGATGTAATCTGATGCAATCTGATGTAACATTTGTGGTACAAAGTCGTAGACCTTCTTGTGCAATCTGATGTAATCTGATGTAACATTTGTGGTACAAAGTCGTAGACCTTCTTGTGCGTGTCGTACATCTCATGTACGACCTTCCTTCTCTTCTGACACACCTTACCGTAGCTCATTGGGAAACCAGCTAGGTTCACGGCATTAGCCATCAACAGCTTCGACAAAACTGTGATGTCCGCAACTACGAGGTGACTTATCAAGCTGGCGACAAGTGAGGAGGTCACATTGCGGTGCCCATGCAGTGGCTCCACAAGCTCACATGTGTGGTCCTTGACCACCATTATCTGGAAGTCTGTTGCTCTGCCTTTGAATATCTGCGCATGAACTTTTTCAGGATAAGAGCCATCCAAACACTTCACGACGTGCGTGTCGAGGTTCAACTAGTGCACCTGATACGTGCAACAAGCGCGGAGGGGGCAATGCCGTCTCGTGGTCGAGTCGTGCACCGGCTGAGGCGGGCCCATGAGGGAGGCCGTTTCCGTGGAGGGCGCGAAAAGCAGCCAAGGCAGCATCACGGGCAGTCGATTCCCGCCTCGGGTGATGCCGCAGAAGGTCCCACGCTCGGCCTTGTCCTCCCGAGCTCGACAATTAGCCGCGCTCGGCGTCGAGCTTCTGTGCTTCGGGGCCGCAACACACGCCAGGCCAGGCATCGAGCGCCAATTCATCCACGCCCGGGAAGGGAGCCAAATCCTAAAAAAAAAAAACCCAGCGGGCCAGATGTGAAAAAAGTTAGGAGGGGCAGATACATAAAAAATTCTGAGTGAGATGTGCGTGTGATGTACGTCCTTGATATACTATAAAAAACATATATCACTCTTAACTTCTTTATTATGTTTTTTGAGCCACGGGCTACTGAGCATGGGTATCCTACCTTCCGATCTTGTGAGCCTGTTAGGGTGCTGTCTTTGTCATCCTTGCTGCACGGGCACAGGTCAGCCCCCGTCGCCACCTGCGGGATTAGTGGCTGCCGCAGTCGCCACCATGCAGTCGCCGCCTCAATGGTCTCAGCAGCCGCAGACGCCGATGCGTGCTGTGTCCGAGCCTCTCGGCGGGTGCCATTTTCCCTCTCTCTGGAATGCACGCAAGCTATTCGGCGATTTGCCAACCACAGATTGGAGTTTCAGTTTCAGACGAGCGGCAAAACTGTAAGTGATGACGCTCAAGTAACCGCCGAACTCGTATCTGCTCAGAGGATTCATTCTTTTGCTAACCATAAAAAATTTGCAAGGGATATATTTGTACATATCAGCTTTGCATAGATTACCTCTAGATAGGTTCTAATTTCTAGGGAATAGATAATCAGGGATTTTTTTCGGCCGGTTACGGGCCAAAAGCCGGTTTTACTGGTGACCCCGGTAGAATTCTAAACTCGAAACTAGCTTTGAAAATTTTGTTTTGCGTGAATTTTATCGAAATTAGAAGAAATGTTTTTTGCCAAAATTTGTTTAAAATTTTTTGACCAATATTTTCAACTGATTTTCGGCTGGTTATCAGCCGATTTTCGGCTGGTTTTTTAAAATTCAAATTTTCATTTGAAAATTTCATCTCAAAATCAAGGTTTAAATTCTTCGAGTCCGGGTCATAAAACAGCACGTGACCTAGTCCTTAAGCTATCGGTGTATGGTCGATACATTGCGCCTCATATGGCTACTAGTCACTGGCTGACCATGAAGCATATGCACTAAGATCATCCCGAGTTTGTGGGTCTTCGACCACGTCTTCGATCACGTTGGGTGTCGACCACATTCTTTGATCACATTGTATCGACCACGCTGTGTCGATCGGCTGTTACGACTATGTTGTGTCGACCACGCTCTTTGACCATGCCGTGTCAACGATGATATTATGACATGATGTTACGACCATGGCTGGTTGACCACGTTGCGTCGACAACGGTTGCTCGACCACATTGATTTTTTACCGCAACCCCAGTCGTATCGCTTAACATAAAGCCAGAACTTTCGGTCTTTGACCACTCGTTGTTTCGACCACGTGGGTCTGACCACTTTGTTCTCTTCAACCGTTACTTGGACACCTCAACCACGGCTCCTCGATCACACAGGTCTTCGAAGCACCGATCGGATACTTAAGCTTGGTCTACCGAACAATTTGCTGTGTCTTATGGGCCTGTTCTTTAAGTCAAAAGCTCGCGGCTTTTGGCTTTGCTCTGATACCTAACTTTTAAACGAGGTATTTTTTCAAAACGTGGTCTACAAGTTAAACGATCTACACGTTAAAAGCCCAACATCTATACCAGTTAAAATCGCAAGTGAGTATCTGTCTCTTCGTAATTTGTGCTGTAAACAGCCAAAATTCAAAAATTTCAGTGGTCGTCTTAAGGCGTATGAGGAACGCATCCACGACAATAGTAACAAAGGTGATGGACAGCTCTTGTTGACCCGTGCTGAATGGGAGATCCGATCATCGAAGCATGAAGGCAAGAACACTTCCAGGAGTGGTGGCCAAGGCCGTCAGAATCGGAAGTTTGATAAGGTAAAAGTGAGGTGTTATAATTGTAATGATTATGGACACTTTGCTTCAGAATGCCCCAAGCCGAAGATGAAGAAAGCGTTTGTTGCTGAAGCGCTCAGCGATGATGAAGTGCTCTGATGATGAATTGAGTCAAGGACGTTTGAGAAAGATGTGTCGCCGTCCAAACTCAAATAAAGTGTTAGGCATAAAGTTTAGTAAGTCATAGTTAAGTCCGACTATCTCAATGTTTTAGAGTCAAATTAAGATTAAGGGGGAGATTATTATAAATAATCTTGACTTAGAGTTCAAGACGTAGTAGAGTCTACCTTCGTATGTAACTCAAGTTGAAGTTGAGCCTAACTTGAAGTCCGAATCGGAATAGAAATAGGAGAGTATTAGCTTATATATTCAGGAGGCGTGTACCCAGTTTTGTAAAAAAAGAAAAAAAAGCAAGAGAAGGTCAAGAAAGAGGGGGAGCAAAAAAAAATCAGAAATTTCTTCGGTGTTCTCTCAGATTATTTGCGATATGTGCGTTTTCTTCTGGGATCAAGTTGTAACAGTAAGGATGACCGTACAGTCGTTGCACCCGACAAAGATTACACAAACACAAGACAAAAATTTACGGCATCAGCCACGCAAAACGGAACAAATTTGTAGATCGCTACCTGCTGCTAACTCGCTATGAATAATGCCAAGTCTGAAACATAAGCTGCTACCTCTGGCTGCTTTCATCTCACCCTGGAGCCAGGTGACCTCTGAATTTCCATGCTGAAGAAGCCTCTGTGAAGCACCAAAGGGGGTTACAGTACAATTCCTCTGCAGCTCTTCACCCACAGATCGAGCGTCTGGCCTACTCGCATTTGATGGATTTGTATATATGACGAACGAACAACATGGCGGCGCGAAACCCACCATCCCCAGCATCAGGAAGAACGCGTAGCAGACGCAGGCCATGTAGCCGAAGAAGAACGATGTCTGCATAAACCCAGACATGTCGGACCGTTCGCGGTAGTAGAACAGGCAATAGCCGAAGACGAAGAATCCAGTTGATCCTCCGCAAAGGAATGATCTGTGTCACAAAGGCGAAAGATATTGCAACTGGTGAGGCATAGCAACAAAATATAGCCATCAATGATCTAAATAACAGACCGGAGAAAATGGTTAGATGTCGTGACGCACAAATGTCCTAGCCAATCCAGAAACATAGCACATATATCAGTAGCAGGGAAAGGATTATAATACCTCCACCACCACTCATGGTCTTCAGCAGCAAGCTGGAAGTAGGTCAAAGCAACGGTGATGAAGGCCGTGACGATAAGGAGGATGATAAAGACCACGAACAGAATGCTGTAAATTGTGTAGATCCCGTGGCCCCAGATGCTGGCGAAGATGTAGAACAGCTCAATGTAAATGGCACTGAAAGGGAGGAAGCCTGCCATTGCCATCTGCGGGATGGTTCTTCGGTACCAGGGAAGCGGAGGAACCTCCCTTGGGAACTTGGTGGTACGGCAAGGAGCCTGGAATTCGTTCCTGCTGTTTTTCCCAGCAATACCTCCCAAAACAAGTAAAGGAAACGTAACCAGCGTCCAGATGAGCACAATGACACAGATGGTACCAAAGGGCAATGCTGCAGTTGCGTTGTAAGCGATAGCAACAGTGTTCAAGAAACAGAATGTCAGAAAGAGGGGTCCACAAAACAGGCATCCGGTCAACAGCAAGTTCCTCACCTGCAATTACAACGAAAGAAGCTACGTTAATTGTCAGCCTTAGTAGTCGATGACAATGTATGCAGTTTAATCTGGAGTGCCAACATAACAGGATTAGGAACCCTGATTTTCAGGCTTCAGTGGATTGCAAATTTGTAATACGAAGAACAGAACATACCCAGTTTGTCCCCTCAAGCTGACAGTAGAAAGAGGTTGCGGTGTACCCAGCAATGCCTGAAGTGAGTGCATAGATGACAACGAGTGCAGTGAAAAGCACACCCCGGTTGTAAGGGTAGAATACTCCGACAAGCGCAAGTAGGAATATAAATGTTGTGCTGCATGTACAGATTGTTAGATACCTCCATGCCCTACGGTAATACACTAAGACTAGGAGAAACATTCAGAGTGCAGAAGTAAAACATTAATCGGCACTTACAGAGCAAATAGCTGAGTGCCTGTACCGAGAGCAGCAGAAAATAATGACTTATTCTTAGGGAACCGAAAAACATCCCCGTGAATATACTTCCATCCTGTCTCTTGGTCATCAGCTTCCTCCTCATCATGGGCATACCTTCAAAGGACATGGTACAAGAAGATGAGATCTATCCAAGCGATGCAGCCCAAGTTGTAATTCAATCATTCACCATCAAAAAAAAGATTAGGAACGCTTACTTGACAAAATCGTTCTTCAGCACCCGCATGAGGATTGTTGCCAGGAATCCTGTCAAGAGGAGAGCTGTGACACAGGAGTTTATAATGGAGAACCAATGGACTTCCAGGTGATGTGGCAAGTTGGACGTGCTGGAGTACTTCTCCATCCTCTTCTCAAATGGTGTCTGTGTCTCCTCCCACTTAACTGTATAAAGAAACTCCACGTCGACTTCCTTGTCCTCCGTCAAATCGACTACTGCATTCTGATCAGTGTGCACATTGACCTCAATCACACGGTCATTATTGTAGAGGATGTCAAATATGACGTGCCTGTAAAGATAGTACTTGTCCCCTGAGTCTGCCTTGTCATCCTTGGTCCCAATGAATCCCCAAAGGGGGAGATCATCATAGTACATCTGGAAGTAATAATCCTTGGAAACCGCAGTCCGGAACTTGATCACATCTTCCTTGGTGAGCTTTCTCTTGCACATTGACTTTGCATCATGATCTACTCGGAAATCAAGCTTGTAAGGTGATTCAACCAAACGATCCCCGTTTAGGACTTCACCAAGGTCTTCGATCTTGTCCTTCACTTTATCTGTAATTGACATCAAGGATAAATTAGTCAAAACTTAAACTTTATGCAAAACTAAACAACTAGAAGGCACCAACATATCTAGTTTTCTACAAGGGGGTGGGTACCAATGTTCAACTTATGTCATGTCAAGAATCTTTTCGTGCAGTTGTGCAGAGTGCAGACAATTTCGTTGTGAACTCCATGTATGTAAGACAAAACTGTTCTAAAAAAATATAAACTTGCCGTGTCAGTATTTCTGGAAAGGATCATCCGTAATGGGATCATCATGCCATACTGGTCAGTGCATCCTAGCTAACCAAGAAACAATTGTTTACTAGGTATTAGTTTACCTGGGGCGCAGAAAGGCAGGTCAAAGTACCGGTATGTCTCGCTGCAAGGGAAAAAGAACGATGTTAGAGTGAACTGAACCTGAACCTTGCAAGTCTAGAAAATGGGATTATGTAAGTTACAACAACTCAAAGAAATCATCAAGGAGGAGATCCTATGCCATAAGAGTAGCAGAATCTGTATGTTAAGAGGAAGCATCCTGGTAGCTAGCTTATAGTCTTATACAGCTATTCTTTTGTTAGTGCTGCTGGCTGTTATTTAATTTCCTTTTTTCGATGTGAAGTTCTTTCTGGCCATTCTCGGGCCTCTTTTTTGAATGAATGAATAGCTGTTCGACCCCTGCTGTTTCTTCAAGGAAGGAAGGAAAGAAAAAACAACTTAAAGAAAGAAATGCTACTATGGTATTGCAAGGAAATTATACATGTTTGACGGAATTATACAACTTAAAGCACAGAAGCATTGTAAGGAAACTACACATAGGTTCCAAAGATCTAGGAATCTGTCGATCTATGCATTTGGAGGAATGCTAGCTACCATGGAATCGCAAGAAGCCTTAGGTACCTTGGATTGTGGAAGGGGCCGACCTTGTTGGCGTAAAGCGGCACGGCGTCGCCCGGCCTGTACCGGTGGTGGGCGGCCGCCGCGGTGCAGGCGAGGAGAAGGAAGAGGAGAGCCGCCGCCACTGCCCGCGCCGCCATGGCTCCGCTAACTTCTGCCCGTGATGGATGGATGGATGGATGGATGAATGGAGGGTTCAGTCTCAGAGCTCAGAAGTGGAGTGGAGCAGGAGGTGGCTGGCTCGCGTCCTTTATTGATACTCCACTCCACTGCCATGCTAGAACTCTAGTCTGGTAGAATAGATCGACCACTCCTTCCATCATTCCGGCCGTCGGTGGGGGTGGCACTGGCCGACATGGCCTGGCGGTGGCATTGCAGTTACGAGCGCACCTGGCTTTGATTACTGTTTCCTTTTGACTTGATTGTACTGCATCTATACACCCCCACAGTTGTGGATACCCGCGTGCCACAGTGGGAATTTGTAGAAATCGATCCGTTGGTTGTAACCTTTGAATAACTCAACGTGAAATATGAGGGTAACGGGATTAGAAGATAATGCAAATAGGGAACATCTATGGCACTCAATTCCCATCAAAAGATTATGAATGATAAGGGTGATGTAGCTGCATTAGAGAACACTAAGAGAGAAATAGCGTTAATTGAAGTTAGTGAGGATTACTTATTTACCGTATATTGATATAGATAAGTCAGTCTACGTTGAGATTACACGTTCCTTCTTTAAACCTGTACAGCCTAATTATTCAGTGGTTGACTGTCAGGCCCGGCCGGCCCCCATGGTATGGACCGATCCTAGTTCTGTTCGTATTAATTTCTGTGTAAAAAAAATAAAAAATCAATATAAACACCTAAACTTTTTGAAGCGGTTTCTTCACTTCTCCCGCTGCCGCCTTACTTTGGTGATAAGGTAGGTGGTTATGGATGCATCACCCACACCACTCTCTTGCTTCCGTCACACGTACACATCCCTCCTCCACTTTTTACACCGCTCATCTCATTCTTGTAAAAGTTGCTTAAACTATTCATTTTCAACCGAAAGCTATCAGTAAAATCTAATACGAACGTCTCATGTATATTCAGGGAGCAACTGCAGTGTGCTAGGCCTAATTTGGTTAGGCAAATTGCCATTCCCCTCCCTCCTGCTGGTCTGGTTTGGTTTGGCACCGCCGTCTCCTGGTCTACTGGGTGGGGTGGGGGCTTTTGCCGTCATGCCAAGTTAATTGGTCAACTTCACTCTTCTCCTTCTTAAAATAAAAAAACTCCCTTTTCTGTTCTTTTCTTGTTCTCGTTGGGTGATTAGAGATTGTTATACTTATGTGTTGTTAGTCGGTATGAGTGTCACTGTCAGAGGTGCATGACAGCCTAACAAAATGGGTTATTTGTTAGCAGTGGCCAAGCTTCGTGCGAACTACAGAGGGGGCTGGCCTTGAAGAGGATTGCAAAACGAAGGTGAACGGAAGAGCATAAGGGTAGGTCTCACTGCAATTTCCTTGAGCTTAGCAAAGTACACGAGGGGCCATGGCCAGTCCAGCTTGCACTAAGGCCAGCACTAGGTTGTGTATCGAACTCTTCGGACCGTCTTAGGCACTCGATCGTGAGATGTTTGGTTCACAAACACATCTTAACGTCGCAAAGTTAAGCAAGTTTTGACCAATTATGGCTATCATTAGGTTCATTGTCTGTCACTTTTCTTGACCATCTGAGCTCAATATCTATCTAGAACTTCCCACATTTTTGATATTGAGTAAATTATATTACGGGTCACCGAACTTACGGAGATGGTTAAGTCAGTCATCGTTGTTCTTTTAAAATGCATATTTGGATCACCGAACTCCGTAAAATGGAACACTGTAGCCACACTTATGCCAGTGAGGGTCTCACTCGTGATGCTAACCTAGCCAGGACAGCCTGAGATGAGTATCAACCGGTGTGCTACAGGGCTTGCAGTCTGATATGCCAGTACGCTCCAGGATATCCAATGTATATTGTCGCTGAGAGAGGAACAAACCACTGGGACTCTGCTGCACAGAAATGCCTAAAAAATGATGAAGTGCCCCGAGATCCTTCATAGATAATTCTCTTTGCATCGCTGCAATGGTCCGGTGAAGCGCGGCAACAGAAGACGCCATCAAGACAATATCATCTACATAAAGAAGAAGATAGACGGTGACGGCATCACTGTGGGAAATGAACAGAGACGCATCCGACTTGGCTTCCACAAAACCAAGAGTCAGCAAAAACGAGGCAAAGCAGTTGTGCCAAGCTCGGGCGCCTGTTTGAGGCCATAAAGAGACTTGTTCAGACGACAAACGTAGTCTAGGCAGGAAAGATTGACGAAACCGGTCGACTGAGAGCAGTAGACTGTCTCAGTCAGTGTGCCATGAAGAAAAGCATTCTTGACATCAAGCTGATGAATGGGCCAGTCTCTGGAAAGAGCCAAAGAGAGCACAGTGCGAACAGTGGCTGGCTTCACAACCGGGCTGAAAGTCTCATCAAAGTCAACACTCGGACGTTGTGTAAAGCCGCGAAGAACCCATCGACCTTTGTATCTGTCAAGAGTACCATCAGCGTTGAACTTGTGCCGAAAGATCCATTTACCAATGACAATGTTGGCCTTGGGTGGTCGCGGGACGAGATCCCACGTGTTGTTGCTGAGCAATGCAGCATACTCATTCTCCATGGCGCTGCGCCAATTAGGATCGGCTAGAGCAGACCGATGTCTTTGGGATTGGTGAGAGCGCCATGGCATGAAGGTTGAGTCGCTGGACAAGCTGTCGAAACCCAAGCTTGCCACGAGTGACCATGGTGTGAGAGTTGCTGACGGGCGGGACTGATACCATGCCATCAGGCAGAACGTCCATGGGCGGGGCAGCAGTACTGCTCAACACGGGAGCAACAGTGGTCGGTGTAGTGGCACTGTTAGCGGGCGAAGCAGGCGAGTGGGTCTGCACCGTACATGTGGCTGCACCTGTCGACATGGGTGGCGTGCGACCTGCCGGCGTGGCGAACAGAGGCGACGAAGGTACTGCTGCAGGTGCGGCGCTGCCTGCGCTCCCTGTAGGTGTGGCCAGTGGAGCCAAGGTGGCCACACGCTTGACCACCGGGTTAGTGACCAGTGGGAGCGGTACCATGGGCGCAGCAGCAGGCTCTGCAACCACGAGGGCAGCTGGTGTGACAACCAGTGGTGATGTACCTGCACAGAAAGAGTGGTGTGGTGGCCTGACAGGTATCGACACACTATCAATATTGGACAAATAAATCAAATGCCGTAGGTGATGGGGTGTTTGATTCAGCAAAAGGAAAAGATGTCTCATCGAACGTCACATGACAGGAGATGACGACTTGATTTGACAAAGGATCAAAACACCGGTAACCTTTGTGATTTGATGAACATCCAAGGAAGATGCAAAGGGTGGAACGAGGCGAGAGTTTGTGGGGAGTTGTAGCGGATAAGTTGGGGTAGCACTTGGAGCCGAACACACGAAGGTGGTCGTAGGTGGGATGAACGCCGTGCAATGCAAAGAAAGGTGTGGAGTGGTTTAGTGTTTTTGTGGGTAGGCGATTGAGGAGGTACGTGGTTGTGTGGAGTGCACAATATTATTGATGGTCCGAATGGTGCACTCAGCTTTCCCATTTTGTTGAGAGGTGTAGGGACATGACATACGAAGGTCAACGCCATGAGTGAGGAAGAAAGTGCAGGCGGAGGAGTTATCAAACTCTTGACCGTTGTCGCGTTGGATGCTTTTGATTTTCACGCCGAACTAAGTAACCACGTAAGAGAAAAAAATTAGAGATGGTAGGGAAAGAGTCGGATTTAAGACGCAAAGGAAATATCCAAAGAAAATGTGAGCAATCATCAAAAATGGCCAAATAATATTTGTAATCGGATACACTAGCAACAGGAGAAGTCCAAAGATCACAATGGATTAAATCAAACTTATTGATAGCTCTACAGTTGGATGTTTGGCAAGCGTGACAAAGAGAATCACCAACACTTTTATTACAAGTAATGGCAGAGATACTAGCGAGTCGGGAGATGGTGTCGTGTCCAGGATGGCCAAGGCGGCGATGCCATAGGGTGACGGGAGCAGCAGCTACAAGAGCACATGAGGCGGGTGCCAGTACGTGAAAAGGATATAAAGGTCCAGAGCTATTGCACCTAATAATCACATTCCAGTATCGTAGACCCTTCACAGAGAGACTAAACGGGTCAAACTCAACATAGAAATTATTGTCAGTAGTAAACTGGCGAACAGATATAAGATTCTTGATAAGGCTAGGAGTGACTAGAACATTATTAAGATGAAAGTTGCCAGGTAAAGCTGTTGAGCCAGTAGAGGTGACGGGCAAAAGGGACCCGTTACCGACAACGATTGATGAAGGAGTAGATGACTGTGGTGAATGGAATAAAGATAGGTTACCAGAGTCCGATGTCATGTGTGAAGATGCCCCAAATCCATGTACCAGTCAGTCGTGGCGGGAGGAGCAAGTGTCATAGTGTTGAACACGTTTGCCAACGACTACTGGTTCCAAGAGCTTGCCACTGGAGTCCAAGTTGGTGGAGGAGCAGGGGCAGCCAGGGAGACCGACTGTGGAGGCAGTGGGTAACCACCAGAAGGAGGTCCTGCATAGAACACTTGTGGTGGTGCGTTGGGGCGCAAGTGCTGCTGGTGCTATACACACTGTGTTCATGGGGGTTGTCCGCCAGGGATGCTGGGATGGGGACCAGGCCACATCTGAATGGTCCCCATCCATGGATTGTAGAACGAGGGCCAGGTGGAGCCGCCCCAGTGCCGGAGCCACCCCCGTTGCCGGTGCCATTGTTCTTCCCACGTCGGTGGCGTTGGTTGGAGCCGCCAGACCTGCCCCTGGGCCGTGGTGTGGGAGCGCCTGAAGAGGCGCCTGGGTTGTGACCGGTCTGGGCACTGCCAGATGCCGGGGTGGTGACGATGAGGGCAGTGGACGGCGCCGAGGGGTGTGAGGCCATAGTCATCTCTTCGAGTAGGAGGTCAGATCGAACTTTGAGGAAGGTGGGGAACGACCGTTGACGCTTGAGGAAAGCCGCCATATACACGAACTTCTCGTTCAGGCCGTGCAAAACGGCGAGAACAAGTGTTCAATCGGCAACGGGCTCATTGAGATCCCCAAGGGCATCTGCCATACTCTTCAGTTTCCTACAATAGTCCGTGATTTTAAGATCACCTTGGATGAAAGAGCGAAACTTAGCATCAAGGATGAGGGCACGCATCTCTCGGTTGCCGACAAATTGTTGTTCGAGGCCCAGCCACACGAGGCGCATGGTCATGTGTGGCGTCATGACCCTACGCTCTCCGTCGCTCAGAAAGCCAGATGGTCTATGAGTAGACCTGAAACTGTTGCTGGATCCGACTGCTATGGAAGAGCGAGTCGGTGCACCAGCAACATACTGATCTCGCCACGGGTAGCAATCTTGACGGGGAAAATGGGATCTACCCTCAGGACGGCGGATATCATGAGTAGAGGCAAATCGAGGACGAAAATCAGCAAAATCAGAAAAACCAAGTCCTCGATGCTGCCCAAACACATCAACATGTTCAACTCTAGACCTCGTGTTGGTCTTAGGTGCACTCAAAATCTGGGGCTGACCCTAAAAACACCTAAGAGCCTGAACACGGTCTCTCCGCGTGATCTTGGCGCGCCGGAAACATCTCTCGACCATGTGTCCATCCTTCCGAAAGAAGGTACAATGAAACTTTGCCTTCTGGGAGGTCGAAGCGACAGGTGTTACCACCTTACTGTCAGAGATCCCTTGGACAAAGTCCGAAGATTTGAACTCAACCTTTCTAGTTATGGGCTTGACCTCGATCACACCTGCTGCTATGGGTCTAATAACAGCAGGTGGATGCTTCCTAACATCCTCAAAGAAATCATATCCTAGACCTTGATTGAACATGCAAATGTTAGATTGGTCTAGAATAAGATTCAGCTTCTTCTTGCCTTCAACAAATCTCTCAAGAGTGTTCATAAGATACTGACACTCCTGAAAGAGAGAGGTGAAAGAAGAGTAGGGGGAAGAAGAGACAGTAGGAGAGGAAGAGCAGCCAACAGCAGAAGAACGTATGACATGTGCACGCACAGCCGCCTCAACTTTGAGGTCTTCGCAAGGAACAGAAGGGACAGTCCTACTTCTAGCCGTTTGGTCCTCGTCGCTAAGCGCCTTTACCATATCTTTAGGCTTCTCCCCCATCAAAGTACATGCATCATAACAAGATTGTGACTTCTCTAGTAAGTCCTTAGTTAGCTTCACATATTTATCATCCAAAGCAACGAGTCCAAGTTTTAGTTTTTCACAACTATTGCATGGTGAGCTAACAGGGTCCTTAGTCGCATACTGATCCAATTTGTTGTTGTGGTCAATCATTTCTTGAAACTGTTTTGAGACAGATTCAAGTTCAGCAGTTAATTTGGGACAATTAGTGCAAGACACAATGGGCTCTAGCAAGGAAGCATGCAATTTAGCAATTTTATGATCTGCGTTCTTTAAGTTCATTTTCAAGTTATTGCAATTTTCACATGTTTCAGGCAGATCAAGAAGCATAGTGTAAAGACCTCTAAATGCATTGTCCTTATCCTCACATGAGGTGCAAGTAATAGTCTCAACAGTAGTAGATGAAAGAGCAGCTACCCTACTCATCTCTAGTTTAGCAAGCAGACTAACATTTTCTACCTTAATCATGTCAAGCTTAGAAATCATACTATCATGCGAGGTCCTTAGTTTCTCCATATCTCCATACAAAGCAATGCATACATCACACTCGGGAGGGAGCAGATCTAAGTGAAGTAAGCTCCCGTGACAAGTTCTCTACTTCCTTCTCCAACTCACTACACCTAGCTCTAGATCTAGCATGAAATTTTCCTAGTTTGAGAAATGCATCATTGAGCTGGTCATAAGAGGGACATACCTCATCGGAGTCGCTGTAGAGCTCGTTGTCGCTGATGTCGGTCTCGTGGGCCATGAAGCACATGCCGATGAAGTTGTCACCGTCCTTGGGATCTTGGTCATCCTTGCCGTCGTCGTCACTCCACCCTTCCATGTCGGTAAAGTCAATGTCGTCGAAGGCAGTGAGGACGCGGTGGAACAGCTTCTTGGCTTTCCCAAGGTCATGGTACTTCTTCCCTTTGCCTTGGCCGCGAGCTGGGGGATTCTTGTTGCGGTTCTTGTTGGTGTAGTCGTCCTTGCTCGAACCGCCGTAGTCATTCTTGCCTTTCTCCAGCTTGGGGTAATTTGCCCGAATGTGGTTGGGGCTACCACACTCGAAGCAGATTATCGGCCCATCCTCTTCCTGTCCCTCACTCTCTTGTATGCATGGAAGAACTTTCTGGCTAGAAGGGCTAGTTGGTCCTCTGGTAACTGCTCTAATTGATCATCGGTTACTTCACAAAGAGCAGCTAGGGAGAAACCAGTAGCATTATCAGAGAAAACACTAGAAGCAGGACTGGGATCGGTGACCAATGCCATCGACTGCGATTTCGACCTACGAGAGACAATGTCAATCTCATGAGTCTTGAGGCGTGAATACAGCGCGTCAAGAGTTAGGGTCGAAAGATCAGTCGTGTCCTTGATGGTGGTCACCTTCATCTCCCAAACACGTAAATCAAGAGCAGAAAGCATCTATCGAGCATTGTCCGAGTCAGGGTACGTTAGACCTGTTAGTGATATGCCCTAGAGGCAACATGGAGATGTTATATATATATATATCACATACTATGTTTATGATGCATTACTTTGTTCCTTGAAATAGACATTATCATTATTGATCAATGAGTATGTGACTTATTCATGAGACTTTTAATGCTAAAATGTTGCTATTTCTAAATGATCCCTGATCATATATCATATGAGGAACAAATATGATTCAAAGTTCAACATATGTATTGATTGATGATCATGTCTCATGGATCATGGTATGGTGATACCAAATCAATAATATGGACATGTGTTACTGAACATATGTTGGATAGACCCGCCATGAGGCATTGCAGAGATTCCATGTGTCATCAGTTGGTCTCAAGTAGTGTTTATGTAGAATCCTTAGACTTGAGATCATCATGGTTCCCAACATGCGTAGTAGCTTATTTTGGGACTACTAAACACTACTCCGTATGCCCAGGTAGTCATAAAAGTAGTTTTGGGTGTGCCATGAAACATGTAGTGGGATGTGAATGATCAAGATAGAATTTGCCCCTCCTTATGGGAGAGATATCTCTGGGCCTCGATGTAATGGATTATGAAAGTGCATGGCCATGCCAAGGTGATTGAGGAGTCAATCACAAGTTTATAATCCATCACGAAATCGAGAGAGTGATTGAGCTATTAAGAGGATGACACGAGTCTGCCTTGAGCTCAATCTATATCGTGAGCAAAGGGATTACGTACATGAGAACATTACAGAGTTCAGTAGATATGACCTTTACGTATACTTTGGGGTTAATATGTCTTACTAGAGCTGCTATTAACGGGGTGACCGTAAAGGCGTTTCGGTCGCGACCAAGTATCGTGAACCTCTGGTGGTCGCACGTTTAACGGGTTGGAACACTAATTCGAATATGATTTGGATGTGGGCTCAATTGGATAGAGATCCGAATAGACTCCTATTGGGCCTCGGTCCACAAGGCCCAAGTGAGGAGGTCTATATATGGAGGCGGTGAGGGTACGTTTTACGTTAACCTCTAGCATAACCTAGTCGCCACCTCGAGCCAAACCCTAGCCGCTTCACGGTGCTAGTACACCGTGATCGGCGTTCGACCGGGCGATGTGGATACGGTGGGCGCTGCTCGTTCGCGGTGTTGATCGGCATCAATAACTACAGATTGGATCTGCTCGTGGTGTGGTTGATCGCGTGGAGGCGACACATTTGGGACGATCGGCTAATTCCACTACTACCTCGGCAGCGTGTGGTTGGATCGGCTTCTCCAACTCTTCTTCCGCTGCGCTGCGCGTCTAGTGGTAACGATCCATGATCCCTCCTTAAGCATGATGCCCTTGTGTGCGTGGTAAAAAAATTTTGTTTTCTGCTTTCGTAGCCTACGCGCATTCCTTTAAGACCGACCGCTCGGAGGTTGCTCAGAATTTTGTGAAACCTCGCAAAACACTCATCCAAGGACTCACCTGCGAGCATTTCAAACTTGTTATAATCTCGCTTGAACTGGTCCTGTCGTACCGTCTTAATTTGAGTGGCTCCCTCATGGTAAGCGTCGAGAGTCACCCAAATATCGAAGGCCGACGTGAGATGAGAGATGCAATCGAATTCGCTTCTGCTAAGACCTTAAATTATGATGTTCCTCACCTTAGCATTCGCCTCAACATTGGGCATGTTTGCTACATTGATGTTCTCATCGGCAGGAACAAAATAGCGTGTTTTCACTTTTCTCCAGATGGTATAGCCCTAAGCCTGTATGTAGGTCTCCATCCGACTCTTCCAGAAGGGATAGTCGATCCCATCGAAGATCGAGGGCTTGGTGGAATACTTATCCGTTGCCATGGCTCACAGACCGGTTAAGATCTATCCAGAAGAGCTAACCGGCTCTAATACCAATTGTAGGATCGACAACGGCAACAGAGGGGGTGAATGGTGCCTTCAAACTGACCCACGTATTCACACACAATACTTCTCCTCCGATAGCTATAGTAGCTATGAAGCAAGAAGAGAGATGCCTACTGGAATTAAAAAGAGCACAACAAGAGAAGCAAGGCGAGACAGGAAGAATGAAACAAGCAACTGGAAAGCAACTTTTAAGCCGGTCTAACGCGATGCATGTCGGTTTGGCCGGAGAGCCTAACCGATCGACCGCTAGAACACGATGGTGACGACCGCCCGGCAATGCTACGATCGACCGGCGAGAGAAGAAGCGATCGATCGTAGGTAATGATCCGGTCGGACCGCCGGTGAGGTCCCGGTCTGACCGGGAGCCAGTTCTGTTTTAGAGTTGATTTTCAATTTCCGTTCTCGATGGCCGAAAAGAAGACCAAAAGGTAGAGAAACTAATCCTAGGGAAGAGGCAAACTAAAGCAAAAGGAGGACATAAGTCAGAGATGATTTTGGGCTGCAAACAGAAGACAGCAAAAAGGAAACACAAATCAAATGGAAAGAGGATTAGGCAGTAAAGAAACCTGAAAACAACGGTGGCCTAAAGGTACAGTAAAAAACTGATCCAACCGAAAACAAAGAAATTCTCAAAAACTTGCTGTTCTTCCTTGATCAAATGGACAGGACTTGAATCATAATAGCAGAAGGACCTCAGAAAACAAGAAAATCTAAACAAGAACCAGTTGAAAACAGTGGATATTGATTTTGCCGAAAAGAAACCATCAGTCCAGACAAAATCCAAATTACTTTTAAATCTTGAATCTTCTGCATAAGAGGCTTTTGATCTTAACAGGAAATCACCACACAAAGAGAAAACACAAACCAAAAAAAACTTCTTACTAAGACACAAGAAAATCCAGTTTCCTCTCCCTCCAAACCCTAGAAGTAAGAAAACAGAGGAAATGCATCAAACTATCTCTTGAGAAGAACTTGGCTGATAAAATCTTTTCCCTCGAGAATATGCTAGCGAAGGGGCATTGAGTAATGATTCCCATTTCAGATACAAGAAGATTTGGAGCCTCTCAAGCAAGAACTCAAAACAGAATGAGAATTCCAGAGAAAGTCAGAATGGAAAACTGAGACAATCAATGTCACAAGACTTCTCAAATGAATACAGAGACATGAATGATTGTATTGAAGTGTTCTACAGCCAGATCATACACCATTTCACATTCTAGGTACACTCTCGGAGAGAATCAAGAACTCATGCCTGCTTCCAGAAACTCACACACAGGAGACAAAGGCACAACCACCTTTTGCACTTCCCACCAACTCCTCAACAGAAAGACAAAAAGTAGACTCAACACAAAAACCCTAAAACGCCACCTTCTGCACACCACCTCTATTTATAGTTTTTGATTACCGGGTTTACAACACGCTTTACCCGCTAACTCAAACAACTCTTGCGCTTTATCCATTAACTCAAAACCGAATCTGCTTCCTCTTTTGCAGCCCTGTGTATTTACCAAAACACCACTCCTACACTTTTCAGGAAGCTTCCACATTTCTTGCCGTCCAAGCCTCACAACCACCTCGAGTCCTCGTCGTCTTCGGCATCTCCCAACCGCTTTGACCTCAGCATCGCCTGTGCCTAGTCCGGCCATCTCATGCCTCGCCACGATTCCGTCTCAAGGTCCTGCAGCCATCACAGACAAGAAAACATCACATAGCACCGCTCGAAACAATATAATCAACATTAGCATCAGTGAAACATACTCAAGCACAAAATTGCCCAAACGCCCGATCGGGAAAATGAACAAGCATCCTAAGCACGTCTAACCAAACTAGACTGCGCCAGGCGCCGACTTGGTGTGAACCAACAAAATCAAACTCAAACTTTTCAAAACACGTGTCAATTACTCATCACAAACATGGGGTCATATCCACAAGGTCTCTCAGTGATCGCCACATTCCACTAGCACTCCCTCTCCAATGAATCGCTCTGCCGTTGGCCATAGCCCGTAGGAGTGAGCTTTTGTCTCCAACTCCGGCCACGGCCCGATCCATCGTCTCAGTGAGCTACAACTCGATTCCTCTAGCCCAGAGCATCCCTCACTAATGCTTCCTCTGTCATTTGATTGAAGCAAGAGGCACCATGAATCATCGCCAACATGCTCTATCCCTCGCCGCTGCCGGTCTCCGTTGCCGGAGCTCCTCGCTGCTTCCCAGCCTATATGGCCTGTGTGGTAAGCATCCTGGCACCTCTCATATGCTCATGTTTCCTTCCCATTCTTCTCCCATTGCTCCAGCAACCATCGCCCCGTGGTCGCCCCGCGCTCGGCCAACTACCGCTACTGTCTGCCCACCTCACCGCCGCCTTGGCCGCAGTGTCACCCCCTGTGACCTTGCCGACTTCCCCATAACCCATTTCATCGGCAGCCGCTGCCCTGCACTTGCTTACGCTGTGCAGTCGTGGTCGAAGCCATATAAGATGTGGCCGAAATAGCGACTATGGTAGAACTCGTAAGGATTAACAGTGGTCATAGAGTTACTGTAGCAGCCATGGTCGATAGAGCCATGGTCATAAAGCAGTCATGTTCGTAAAATAGTTGTTTACGACCACACATAGTCGTTTACAACCATTCATGGTCGTTTAAGACCACATATAGTTGTTACAACCACTCATAGTCGTTTACGACCACACATAGTCGTTAAGGCCACTCATAGTCATTTGCGACCACTCATAGTCGTTTATGACCACACATAGTCATTTACGACTAGTCGTTTACGACCACACAGTCGAACTTATGACCACGTAGTTGAGCTTACAACCACACAGTCGAACTTACGACCACGTAGTTGAGCTTACGACCACGCAGTTGAGCCTATGACTATGAGGTTGTTTACGACCACTCAGAGCTACAACCATGTTGTCGCCAGTAGCCGCGTGATTAAAACCGATTAAGACAGAGTTAATGCTAATGATGGGTAATCAATACTGATGATGAGTAGTTAATAACAAATGGCTCACTAACATGTGGACCCTGCCCTTTTAACTAAACAGTAATCGGTCCCACCTGTCATAGGAACAGAGAAAAGAAAATAAAAAGAACAATTTTAAAAACATGTTGTGGGCCCCACCTGTTAGATTTTGTTTATTTTCGGATTTATTTAAACTGAGAACTTCAAAAGGGCATAACTTATTCATTTTAACTCCAAATTGAGTGAAAAAAATTTCTAAATTTATCTAAATTCAATGTCTATTCCGAGGAACTGAAATAACGAATCTTAGAGCTCATTTGAATTTTTTTTGTAAGAACAAATAATTATTTATTCACTAAAGAAAAGCAAGATAAGAATAGAGGATAGATATACAGCCAACCATGTTTTTTGTAAGAAACTCATATGATAGCGGGTGGCCCCTTTAAAAGAATAATAATAATAACCCATATCATTAACATACTTAATTAATTAATAATAATAATAATAAAATATAATCTTGTATAACAAGCTTGGTCCCATGTAAATAAATTCAAACCATGCACGATAATAACTAAAAGGGCACACAAAATATCGTACCATAAAATGCTACCAACCCGGACTCTAAGATTAATTCCTGTCAGACCTAGATTTTACAATCCGGAATCCACTGTGATTCCACCGCACTATTCCCTGGATCAGTAGATAGTGCTCACAGATTCAGATATAAACATCAGAATACATATAATGCGGAAGCATAAATATAATAGTAAACTTACTCACAGGTCGATTAGGCCGAAATCATTAAATTGCAGCAGCGGAAGAACGAAGCACACAGGTGGAACCTTCAGGACATGCCCACAGGCAACCAACTGGAGGTTCGCGACCTAGCCCTTGACATCTTCATCTTCTTTGCCATCATGACCAATAGTGTTGCTGAGACGTAGTGATCTGATTCCTGATTCTGGATTTGTTGTGAGAGCGAGTGTGAGCACAAACCACTGTGCTCCGCGAGCCAATACACAGGATGCAAACAATAGTATGCAGGGCTTATCAAAGGAGAGGCTCGGGTTATTTTATTTGCCATAAATCGCGTTTAGTAGTAATATTATTACTTAATCATAGTGTTATTGTTTCTGCCTAAAATTCCACACAGCGATTGTCATAATTGACTTAATCCATCGAAATACACTTTCTTTATTGATTGCTGTCTAAGACTCCAAACAGTGAGCGTAATCATTTATTTAATCCACCGATCAAACAATTCCCATCACATTGTCTAAACATTCTATTAATCACATCGAGGTTACTAACTCCCATATGAATCTCAATTTTTCCACCAATTCATGGATCCGATTTCGGGTTCACTATTTACCAAATTCTTTAATCTAGATCCACCAACATCTTGTGTATTCTATATTCCTAACCATCCAATCTTGTGGTTGCTAATTATCAACTCTTCATTTCTAAATTCTAATGATTATCTAACGTATTTGCTTTTAAATCCACCAAAATCATTTGTATCGGGACTTCCTAACAATTCAATCCTTTTGTTATTGATCCGAAACCATAATTTGCTCTTCCAATAATCAATCTTATTTTCCATTATCTGTCTCTAACTAGTTCACTAGTATACATCCACCAAGAATATCAATGATCAAGTCTACGACTCACTAGTATACATCCACCAAGAATATCATTGATCAAGATTATAATCCAATAATTGTTATCATTCCTCCAATATTCCCGGAAATTTAATTCATCCATCTAGTATTTGATCCAATCTTATTAATCCCATTATTGCCAACGTCTTCCAAGAATTTATATTAGTATCAGTGTTGTAATCCAGTAATTACCTTTGCACTCTCTAATTCTCCAAAAATCATTTAAATCATCTATCTAGCCTATATATTCATTTAGGCTCCACCAATCTATTTCTCCCAGAATCCACACTATCGTTTTCCCTTTTATGATTGACACGAATCCACCATCTTTATGCGTTTACCACAAACAACCATCTTTTTTTTATGACTCTATTTATTCTATCTGACATTTTATTTTATGAGAAATATTGTCGTTATTTAAAAATATAATACATAGAAATTCCCTGAGACCTAGCAGTTTTGAACAAAAACATAATGTGTATGAAAATGCACTAATAATAGTGATCTAGATTCCATCCACCGTTACATGGTATCTGCACCATATTCTAACCTTTCAGCATTATATCCGCTTACATTATCACTGGGGCGACACCCAGGGCAATACAAATCAGGGCTTTCCGCAGCCCTTCACTCTTCCAATCCCACCCATAAAGCATTTTGAAATAGAACTATATCTGGTTAAGTTCCCATGTCCGCCCTTAACCGTGGGCACGGCTATTCGAATAGTTTTGAGTCTGCAATGTTTGCACACTTTTCCCACAAGAGACAATTCACTCGTTGCCCCACACGATTCCTTAGTCATGCGGTTGAGTAAACCATCATAGTAATCATTCAAAATACCTCGTCCCTTCCATCATCTCACCCTATGGGTCGCTCCTACTTGCGGTGGGTCCCATACGTTGTGCGGGGTGTTCCCCTCCTATGCGCCTAGCAGCTTGCTACCCACATTGCTAGCACGCCGCAGACGAACTTCACCCTCTGCGGGTGTCCCATTCAAGCCTGCCACCCAGACCGCCACTTGCGCTACTTCACTCCTCCACCGATGATGATGACTTTCAGGGCTCAGTAAATTTACTAGGCCAAGTTATACTTTACAGACTTGTGGTTGTACTTGTTTTACACAGGAGGTCATGACAAGATTCAGTCCTTAGGGTTATCTAGGCGGTTCTACCACTAACCATACTCTTGTGCACCGCTGCACCATACCCCCAAACCATCCGCCCAGATAGATAAGCAATTTGAGGTTTTTGGGAGCATAAAATAATCATATCCAACATATACCAGTCATTACCACCATGACTGCCCAACCAAAATTTCTCATGATTAAAAGTGATGCTTGGGGCATTTCAGCGCCACCGAGTATCTATGCAGTACTAAGCATGGCGTATAATTACGAACTTATTTTCGAAATGTTACTATTAAAATTTTGCTAGGGCAACATGATTCACATATTCAAATATTCCAAAGGAGATGTAATATTAATCAAGTCAATAATGGGCATATAACTAGAATATTAAATTAAACATGTATTTGCATATAAAATAACGGCATGCAATTTGATAATTTAAACAAAAGTAATTTACAGAAAATGTAAGTTCAACATGATCAAAGTATTGACTCGCCTGGCGCGGTTTACCGCGGACTTGAGCTCACACGATGCTTTCTCTTGAGCTTCTATTCTTTATCTTCACTTTGCTCTAACCACGCTTGATCCGTGGAATCTTCAGGACTCCAGTTTCTAATTACGCGATAAACGACTGAATCCAAATAAAAGCAAATAACTCAAAAGATCCAAATAAATCCGAATAAACTTAATTTAGATCTATTATAAGTTAATGGTTGACTCGGGTGATTTGAGGCAAGGTCTGCGGTAGGGTACGATGACTTGATCTTTTTATTAACAATTTTTTTAATCATTTTTGTATTTATCAAGGAAGTTCCATGAGTTAGGTTAGACCTATGAATCGGTGTATGAGTCTAGTTGGGTATCATTTTGTCGAGCGTTAATATTCTGGGCATATGCGATATATAAGCGATGTATACAATGTTTAGCCTACCGAGTTAGTCTTACTATCTAGGTATGTAGCATTTTGTGGTATGACACTTTATGTACCTTCAGTTATCGCTAGGCTAAGTTTAATTTTAATTAGGGTCTATTTATATGGGTCCCACTTTCTATCTTTAATTTTTGCTTTTATTTTTATTTTCTATACACTGTGCATATGACAGGTGGGCCGGCTATTATTTAAATAAATGGGGCATGGCCCACATGTCAGTGAGAATTTCTTGTTTTAATCCAACGTTTGCATTTATGGTGATCATTAATCACTAGTTAATTGTCATTAGCCTCAACTAACTCTTGTCTGATCATTAATTAAACTCATTTATCCCCTAATAAATTTTTTATTACTCATTAATTAATTATTGATTTTTCTACCGGATTTTCCTTCAGTAATACTACTTAGCAAAATAATTACTAAAACCTAACCTACTACTGTGAAGAGGGGATTCGAACTCGGGCCTGCGGGGTGAAAGTGCACGCTGCTAGCCACTCGGCCACTCGTTGTTACCTGATGGAAGTGGTCTACGCTATTAGATGAAGTGAGGGGCGGGGCGGAACAGAGGAGGTCAGGGACGGCGGTCGGGCGGCGAGGGGCGGCCAGAGTGGAGTCGGGAGTGCTAAAATGGGTTGCCGGAGTTGAGGGGGGTGTCGAAGGTGGTGGCGTCGGAGACCGGGGAGACCTGAGGTGGACCGGCGGCGGCGGCTTGGGGAGGGGCTTTGGCGCCGGTGAGGTACGGTCCACGGGGAGCTTAGGGAAGGCCAGGGGTGAGCTCATGACGCTCTGGACATGGCTCGGGCGGGCGGAATTGAAGTTTCTCGGCAGGAATCGGCTAGGGAGCCTGGTGGCCGGCGGGGGGAAGAAGAGCGGGGCCGGCAGTGAGGGAGCTCAAAATCCCGATTGCACGGAGGTGGAGGTGGTCTGGGGTGTGGGGAGCTCATGGTGGTCCTCGGCGGCTCTTATAGTCGCGCGGGCGAGGCTGGCATTGGGAAGCTGCACGTGCGGTCGTGTCGGCGAGCAACGGGAGCAGGTAGCGGGTGCAGGCGGTGGTGTGACTGGTGAGGCAGTGGCGGCAGAGCAAGGTGATGATGGCGTCGCACGTGCTGAGCAGAGGGAGACAGCCTGCGCGCGGCGTGATGCGATGGAGTGAGTGGCAGAGAAAAAGAGGTGGTCAGGGCGGCAGAGGCCAGGGTGGCACGATCAGAGGCGGCGGCGACCTCCGGTCTGAACGCGGGCGACCGCTGGTCCGGGCGTGGGAGAGGAGGCAGGCTGGGCTGCGGGGACGGGGCGAGCGCGCGAGCCGAGTGGCAGCTTGGAAGAGGCGAGCGAGAGGGGGTGGCTCGGGGAAGAAGAGTTACAGTGGGGGGGGGGAAGAGAGCTGAGCCACTCAGGCAGAGGAAGAAGTCGGGGTTGGGCCGGGCCAGTCGGCTGGCCTGACCCCCTTTATTTTTTACTATTATATATATGTATATATATTTGTTCCTATTTAATTGTATATTTATGTATGTATATTTCCTTTAGGGCTATTTTTGTGCACATACATTTTTATGTTTTTGCTCATTTTGTTATGCCGTTTGTATACTTTTTTCGTATATGATTTATTTATTTGTTTTTGTTGCCCCTTTGTACTACTATTGTCAAAATAAAAATTTTATATTTCAATCTAAATCTCTCCCTCCTTATGAGTTGGATTCAGTTGTTTATCGCGTAACTAGAAATTAGAGTCCCGAAGAATCAATGGATCAAGCGAGACCAAGATCGAGGTGAAGATAAAGACTAGAAGCTCAGGACCTTCAAGTGAGAAATCTCAGGACCATGTAACGGTGGATGCAATCTGGATCGCTATTACTATTGTATTCTTTCACACATTATGTTGTAGTTCAAACTGCTAGGTCTCAGGAAATTTCTGTGTAACATATTTTAAATGCAATTTATGCCAAATAAAATAACACCAGCTTTCCCTTGATAAGCCATGCATGTTATCTATTTGCATCTTGTGTATTGGCTCGTGGAGCACAGTGGTTTGTGCTCACCCTCGTTCTCATAATTAATTCAGAATCAGGTGTCAGATCACTACACTTCAACAATACTCTTGGTCATGATGGCGAAGAAGATGAAGATATCAACAACTAGGTCGCGAACCCCCAGTTGGCTACCTGTGGACACGTCCTGAGGTTCCCACTTGTGTGCTTCGTTTCCACTGCTGCATTTTATTGAATTCGGCCTAATCGGCCCATGAATAAGTCTACTATTATATTTACACTTCTGCACGATATGTATTTTGATGTTCAGTACTATATCTGTGAACACTATCTACTATTTTAGGGAATAGTGCAGTAAATCACAGAGGATTCCGGATTGAAAAATCTGGGTCCGACAAGGCGAGAGTGTGGTTAGTGGTAGAACCACCCAGATAACTTTAAGGACTGAATCTTGTCATAACTTCTTGTGTAAGACAAGTACAACCACAAGTCTATAAATTACAACTTGGCTTAGTAGATTTACTGGACCCTGAAATTCATCTCATCAGTAGAGGAGGTGAGGTAGTGCAAGTGGCTATCTGTATGACGATTTGAAGGGGACACTCGTTGAGGGTGAAGTTTTCTGCGGCACGCTAGTCGGTCCAACTCCCATGGGGTGTAAAGGTCGACAAGTACAATGTTTGTGATATGTTGAATATCATAGACAGTTCCATAAAAGAACCGTCTGTGATAGTTTCCGTCTGCTTGCAAAGTCCTCACTCACGCACTCTGTCTCCGTCGCCCCTACTAGGTTTTACTAGATCTGACTGCTCACTCACGCACGACGCTGCCTCTCCATCCTGACGCTGCCTCTCCCTCCCGACTTCGCCTTTCCCTCCCGACTCCGGCCGCCTCTCCCTCCTGATGCCGGTCACCTCTCCCTCCCGACGTCGGCCGCCTCTCCCTCCCATCGCTGTTCGCCTCTCCCTCATGACGTCGGCTGCCTCTCCCTCATGACGCCGGCCGCCTCTCCCTCCCGACTCTGACTACCTCTACCTCCCGACGTCAGCTGCCTCTCCCTCCCGATGCCGGCCGCCTCTCCCTCCCTATGGTATGAAACCCAAATCCCACAGTGGGTTCAGATATTAGCTCGATGATTATACTGGTCTAACTTCATGGTATATGCTTCTCTTGTTAGCTACAAGATCTAATCTCAATAGTTGGCTAATTTATTTTGTGATCGTTAGTACTTCATGATATATGTTTCACTTGTTAGCTACAAGATCTAATACTAAAATTGGATATTCAAGCTTGAGCTCTAAATTGTTACTATTACTGTCATTTGTCAATATTGTGGTCTGTCTCAATAGTTAGCTAATTTGTTTCATGATCTTCAATAGTTGGCTAATTTGTTTTATAACCTTTAGTACTTCATTATATATGCTTCACTTGTTAGCTACAAGATCCATTTGAAATGGCATGTTACACACTCTAGTGTGTCAGGTTCAATGAACTTAAGACACTCGTGTGTGTAATTCAATTCATAGAACTTAATTTGTTTATGCTCATAGCTCACTACAATTAGTTTTTTCTTATAAGCGAGATGACGTCCACATAGTCATCATCGTCATCATCTAGGTCTCACGCTCCGAAGATCGGGATAACTAAGCTTGGCTGAGGAGTATTGAAAAGGCCAAAGGGGCGAATGACCATGACAGTGGTCTCTCCGGATGGGGTCCCTCTGCAACCGAAGAAAGCAGCGACAGCATTTCGGACTACCTGTGGGATAATTGGAAGGCAATAGATCCCCATCACCATAACAAGCTGGAAAGATTTGGCAAAGGGTCAAAAAAATCAGTTGTGGGCGGAAATAACAAATTTGTTCGAGATCCCAGCAGAAGTACATGGACTTAGCAATGGCGAGCACCCCTTGCGATGGGAAAAGTATGGAAGAACTTCAAGAGCACACTTGTCACGCAGTACGTGGCCATGGATCTCATGCCCTTCATGAGGTATCCTTTCGTGTTGCTGGAAACATGGGAGATCTTTGTGCAGATGAAGACAACAACCGAATTTGAACAACAAAGTGCAGCGCACAAGGCTCTCCAGTCACAAAACACTCACCCTCACAGACTCGTCACCGCCGGGTCATTCTCAGAGTATCGTTGGTTCCTGAGTCACAATTACCCAGGTTTGGACTGGTTTGCAATATATTGCATACTTGGTACATGCAGAGGTCCAACATGAAGCCAGACCGGCATAGTGTATTTACTATGAGATACACGGAGGCACATTTCCTCTACGACTCAGGCTATATCATCATGACCTTCGAAGACTTATTCTTACTATTCAACCTTGACGAACTCGACGACTCACTTCTACGATACTGGACACTATAAGTATACTGTAAAATGAAGTTCTACATTCATGTCATACTGATAAATATCATTACTCTTTGTTTATGTATAGATACATGATCCAACATGTCTAGCGGCGGTGACAAACGGTGGGTTTCCTCGACCCCACACTTGGTCTCTGAGCAATCCATCAACGATAATGCATTCTTCGTCCAAGATTGCATAACGAGTGGATTGATTGCTTACAGTGACAAGGAGTACATCATGATACCCTTCAACCAAGGGTAAGTGCCTGACTAGTTGCCACATAAGTTTCATTTGTACTTTATACGCAAGGATAATCACTATAGCGACACACATGACTAGGTCTCACTGGATTCTGACTGTGATTATACTAAAGTGGAGCAAGATAATATACCTTGATTCCCTACTTAGGAGCAACCATGACTTCATTCGTGTTCAACAAGCAATTGAGAAGTAAACTTATTTTCTCCATACATAACTCTATTATAATCTTTCCTTCGTTTGCAATGGCCGAGGCTAACTTTTTTGGAATCACGTAGGTCGTTTACCGCTTATGTTCCCTAGGGAGGGAGGCACAAGGAATCCAGCGACACATAGCGACATAGAACATGATTTTCGATACCCACTATAACACAATAATCCTATATCACACCTTGTTATAATGCCTCTAGAATTGACAATTTCTGTGTATGTAATTCTATTTTTGCGGTGCCACTAGCAGCTGTAGAGCAATGTATGTGGATTCTATGTTTGCCGCCATATAAAGGAAATCACAGATGCTAAGACGAATGATACAAAGGTTTGTCAACCTTCCAATTATTATTATTATTTGATTATATATGTATATATACACACACACATATGCTTATTAATGACTTAACATTGCTCCTAGCGGCAACGTGTGGACTTCGACGAAAGCGCATTTGATCTTTATAAACTCATCAAAATTCGAGAAAACATCTCCCAATTCTTGCTAGCAGAGGTCATGAACAAGATTGGAGAGTTCCATCCTGGCAATGGTGATTAGAAGTTGAAACAATGGATTCAATTATAATCACTCAATTGTGCTTAATCAGACAATTCATTCAATTTAATTCATTTGCGAAATCTGTGTAACGATTGTCATGCTATATATGTGATCTG
The DNA here is from genome assembly GCA_036346575.1 of Dendrocalamus sinicus. NCBI lineage: Eukaryota > Viridiplantae > Streptophyta > Magnoliopsida > Poales > Poaceae > Dendrocalamus > Dendrocalamus sinicus. Next base: position 31,440 of record JAYEVI010000414.1, on the reverse strand, counting down.
CTTATATTGTTTCATTCATCTGTGTGATTTATGTAATGATTGTCCTGTGCTATATATACGTGATCTTGCTTGTTTTCAGAGGGCATGGCTAGCATATTCTGAGGCTAGCCGAAAAAGAGCAATCAACATCGCTGTTGAAGTAGCTATCACAGACAGTTCAGTGTTCCAAACCATCTATGATATATATATCCCAGACAGTTTCAAACACCAAACCGCACAGATGGTTGGAACACTGAACCATCTGTGATATGCACGATATCACAGATGGTTTTTGTTATTAACTGTCTATGATATGGTGCACCAAACCATCTGTGATATGCACCATATCACATATGGTTAATAACAAAACCGTCTGTAATATCGTGTATATTACAGACGGTTAATATAAAAAACCATCTGTGATAGTTGAATATCACTGACTATTTTTTTTAAAAAAACTGTCTGTGTTGTAAGTTATCACAGACGATATAGGAGCCGTCTGTAATAGCCAGCTATTATCATTAACACATAAACACAGATAGTTCAAAAACAATTTATGATAATAATTTTGGACCGTCTATGATAACATTCACTGTAATAGCCCATGTCAACGTCAGATAGCTAGGTCTGTGTACGCCTACGACAAGATGATCCCTCCGGCAGTCAACCAGGCATCGTCCGACGATCACGATGCCGACAGGTTCCATTGATACTGACTCATGCATTGCATTTGTCCACAAAACGCCATCATACAACTCGATTATTGGAGCTAGCAGCCCGTGTGACGTGACAGCGCCTGTATTTTTACACCACAGCAGCCACTTATAGTACCTGAAATGGCTCTGATCAACTCGGCTTCGGCTTCTGGCTTATTTTTTACTATCATAAATTTCGTCTTTTTCTGAACTTTTGGCTTTTTGTTGAGTTTTTTTACCGGTTCTTTTTTTTCCCGTATTTGTTTGTATTATACGTAATGGGCTAACATATTTTTTTATTTTTAAATTTTTTAAATTTAATTATGCTAAATAAGCCTCTGTCATTCTGATCTTTTTCACCATTCTGATGTTTTCATTATAAGCACGAGCTTTTCAGCCGAACCGATCACCACCACAATTTGTCGATCGATTTATGAGCACACTGAACCTGAATTTCAGTGCGTGTGTGTATATATATCAGAGGCATTATGATGCTCAGGCTCCATGACTGAGACTTTCCATCATGATTAAGACTTTCTACCCATGATTGATTCAACATGCTAAATCAATGACTTTCTTTCCAAATTGATATCTTTTCGAATTTATGAATGTTACTGGGTTTGCCTAATATATTATATATCATTACACTTGCACGCATCTAAAAGCAATTCAAAGGTAGGGAGGCTTGCCTTTGGATTGCTTTTAGATGCATGCTAGTGCGATTGAGACTTTTCATCCATAATTAATTTAGCATGCCTAATATATTATATATCATTGCATTAGCACACATCTAAAAGTAATTCAAAGGCATAGAGACTTGGTGTCCAGACATCATGGTGTCCCATTTCATTGTCATATATATATATATATATATATATATATATATATATATATATATATATATATATATATATATATATATATATATATATATATATATATATATATATATATATATATATATATATATATATATATATTGATCTGCCAGTGATGTACTAGTGTAAGGTGTGTGTGTGTGTGTGTGTATATATATATATATATATATATATATATATATATATATATATATATATATATATATATATATATATATATATATATATATATATATATATATATATATATATATATATATATATATATCACTGGCAGATCAATCTAGCTAGCTAGCGATGGATGAGCCTGCTACCGCCGTCAATGCCGCTCCTCGGGATGGGCATGGCGGCTTTCCCGTTCGTGTCCACGACGAGTCCCAGGCCGTCATCCTCCGCGTCATCAAGCTCAGCTACCGCCACTTCCACAATTTTAATAAATATGTAGAGTAAAAGCGTATTGTAAAATATATATTACATGATTGTAAATTATATACCATAGAGACGAAAGTAACCTGCATGCATTACTAAACTATAAAAAGATGGCAATATGGACTGAACATTCATACACGTTAAATAACATATGCACATTTTTAAGAAATATCTACAGTGCCATGATCCATATTGCATTGCTGTCAAATATGTTCCGCAGGGGAAAAAACCTTTACGCAGCACTGCCATATTCCATGAAGGTAGTACGCACCAAACAATTACACTCATCAAATAATGTATGATCATTTCTACTAAATATGTGCACGTGGAGCATGCCATGAAATATGCACGAACAAAATATATTGTAGTTGTGCAAAATAATTGTAACATCTCGAAAATTCGAAATTTGAAAATGTGAAGCTTTTGAATTATTTTGCAATGAATTCTCTTGATATTTGAATTTTCTTTGGAGTTTCTCCAAATTTTGATTAAGGTTCCAAACAATGAAGGAAGTCATGGAAAATAAAACCCATAGTAGTAAGGCCATAAAAGATGTATGCAAATGGTAGAAACTTAAAATTTTAAATATGAATATGAAAAGATGATCCAGTATAAGGGGAGAGAAACCTGAGTTAAATTATAACATCTCACCTTGAAAATAATAGCATAAATAGTAGCAAAAGTAAAGGAATAAAACGCAAACATAAACATGCATATACATGTATGTATGTATGTATGTATGTATGTATGTATGTATGTATGTATGTATGTATGTATGTATGTATGTATGCAAAGGTGCATGTGCAAGGAAAAGGGGCTAGTAATATAAGGGATAGAAATACTAAAATTTAGTGAGCAAGCAAAATGAACAAACATGAAAATGTATACACAAATATACATAACACATAAATAAGTAAATAAATAAATAAAAGAGGAAATAAAGCCAGGCCGGCCAAAACGGCCCGACCCAACTCCACTTCCCCCTCCTCCCTCCATCTACCTCGGCCGAAGCGGCCCAGCTCGCTTCTCCCTCTCTTCTGCTCACTGCTCCTCCCGACCTCGCCTAAGCTCCGCTGAGCCCATACCTTACAGGCGCCGAGCTCCTTCTTGAGCCCACCGACGCCGCACGCCGTCAGCCCGTCGCGGAGCTTCTCGGTCCCAGTCAGTGCTACTGTCGACATCCCCTCGGTGCAAGCGTCCCATTTTGGACATCGCCAGCACCTCTCCAACCGCCCCTCGCCAGTGACAGCGTCGGCCGTACTCGCCCCCAAGCTTCCTCTGCTCCAGCGCCTGCATGGTCGACTTATCTGATTCCCTTCGCCTCGTGTCGAGTAACACCCCAGGCGGCTAGCAGCGCGTGCGTTCGCTCCAACGACCCAGTTTTGAATCCTCCCGGTCGCAATATTAGATGATAGGTTTTAAATATTTTTGGTAGCAGATCCAGTGCAGAAAAATTTAGAAAACAAATCAGAAATAAATATATAACATATGTTAAAATTTCTAAGGATATAAATGTGCTCATACAATGATCAGACATGCACTAATAAATGCTAATGATACCTGATTAATGGTTAACAGACTGTCATAAATGCTAATACCAGTTTATTACTTAAAACCTCTCACTGACATGTGGGCCATACCTCCTAAATAGGCACAGAACTGACCCCACCTGTCACTAGCACAGAGAAATAAGCATAAAAATAAAAGAGAAACTTAAAAATAGAAAGTAGGACCCACATGTTAGAGTTTTAATATTTTCCAGATTTAATTGAACTGAGAACTTTAAATGGGCATAACTTAATCGTTTTAACTCCAAATTGAATGAGACAAATTTCTAAATTCAAGATCTGTCCAATGGAACAAACCATGATTTTTGAGGCTCATTTGAAATTTTGGTGAAATTTTGTTTGATTTGCTAATTTTTACCCAAATTTTCGCGCACGTAAAAATTTAGCGTTCGAGGCTCAGGAGGAAGAGGCCAAGGCCGAAGCAGAAGCCAACCTCAACAGTCAAGACCAAGACACCGAAGATCAAGGCGAGTCAACACTTTGATTATATTGAACCCATGTTTTATGCAATCTATTTTGTCTTATGCTATCAACATGCATGCTATTATTTCATGTGTTATTCTATGCTTGATTTCAAGTTGGTAGCTATACGCCCATTATGGTACTTGTGAATAGTATATCCTTTGACACCCTTGGTCGTATGAGCCTTGACGCCCTAGTAAAATTATATTGTATAGCTTTCGAAAATAAGTCTACTTTAATCGCTTGCTTAGCATTGCTTAGATGTTCGGGGGCACCAAAAATGCCCCCAAAACATTGCTTACAATTACGGGAAAACTTAATCGAGAAGTCATGGTGGTAATAACTGATGCACATGGTATCATTATTTTATGCTTCCTAAAAACTCTAAAATTGCTTAGCTATCTGGGCGGATGGATCGGGGGTATGGTGCAGCGGTGCACAAGAGTGTGGTTAATGGTAGAATCGCCCAGACAACCCTAAGGACTGAATCTGTCATGACCTCCTGTGTAAAACACAAGTATGTAAAATACAACTTGGCTTAGTAGATTTACCGGACCCTGAAAGTCATCGTCATAGGTGGAGGAGGTGAGGTAGTGCAAGTGGCTGGTCTGCGGACGGCTTGAATGGGACACCCATAGAGGGTGAAGTTTTCTATGGCGTGCTAGTAGTGTTGGTAGCCAGCTGCTAGAAGTTCAGAAGAAGAATATCCTGCACAACCTATGGGACCTGCCGCAAGCGGGCCAAGCCCATGGGGTTGAGATGACGGAAGGGCGAGGTATTTGAATGGTTACTGTGATGGTGCACTCAACCGCACAACCAAGGAATCGTGTGGGGGCAATGAGCAAACTGTGTCTTATCGGTAAAGTGTGTAAACTCTGCAAAGTAGAAACTATTCGAATAGCCGTGCCCACGGTCATGGGCAGACATGGGAACTTAACTAGATATAGTTCTGTTTCAAAATGTTTTATGGAAAGGGTTGGAAAAGAAATGAAGGGCAGTAGAAAGCCCTAGTTTGATTTGCCCTGGTTGTTGTCCCAGTGATATGATAAGTGGCTATAACACTAAAAGCTAGAGTATGGTGCGGATGCCATGAAATGGTGGATGGAATCCGTATCGCTACTATTATGGTCTTACCTCACAAACTCTATGTCAAGTTTCAAAATTGCAAGGTATTAGGATTCATTTAAGTAATTGTATTCAAAAGCACTCTATGGCAAAACAAAAATGAACCTAAGCCTTCCCTTGATAAGATGTGCATGTTAACTATTGCATATTGTATGTTGGCTCGTTGAGCACGGTGGATTTGTACTCACACTCGCATTACCAAATCAGAAACAAGAACTCAAGATCACTACACTCACGAAGATGCCCCTGCCCCTAATGGAGGAAGCAATGAAGAAAATTAGGGCGCTCTCTACGTTTTTGGGTCATAGACAAGAGGGCTTGATGGAGATTGTGTGCATATATATTACCAAAGCTTAGATAGTATATGTTGCACATATCTACCCCCAGTCGCTTGCTTGTGGCTATGGTCTTACTTACGCTTTCGTTTCCGCTGCTATTTTGTGATGTAGACATTTGGCCAGTTTGGCCCTATTGTAAACTGCCACCCGACATGATGTAATTTAACTCTGGTTTGTTATATCATGATCGTATGCGATGTATGAATTGATACGGCGATGTGCCTGTGTGCACTATCTACTGATCCATGGAATAGTGCAGTGAAACACAAGTGGATTCTGGATTGAAAAATCTGGGTCTAACAATAATTTTCATATAGAGGATAGTAGCATTCACGCATTACTGAAATAAAAATGATAACATCACAAATAGAACAATTATGCGTGTGCAAAAACGTACGTGCATTTTAACAAACATAATATCGAGGGGGGCCATTTCTACAGGAACATACTAGCCTACGTGCATTACTAAGAAATATGTGCAGTTATAGCGGGATGTAAAACATGCAGAAAAATATTATATTACAACAATACAAAAAAAGTAACATGCAAGCGCGTGCAATAATGTACAAACCGAACAGTTGTGTGCATGAAATAATGTACGTGTATTATTAAGTACTTAATAATAAAAATTGCATTAACAAAAGTATTAAATATTGTGGGTGAGCAAACGATTGATTGAAATGAGCTTCTCCCTGAGTGAACGCTTCTGAGCGAATGCTTCTAATTATTATGCACACATCGGCTTCTGAAATTGTCGGCCTCACGCTTCAACTTAAATAAGTAAGATATGCAGACACGATGACAACGCGATGGAAAGCCACGACAGACTTGCAGCATGCGTGCTTACGTGGGAGGGCCCCCTACCATCCCCGGGGTCGGGGGCAGGTCCATGCTGCGCCCGGTACTAGGGGTAGGCGCACTATAGGGGGGCTAGAAATGCAAATTATGCCAAAGGGGGTTAGTTCTGCAAAATAAAATTTCCAGCGGGCCAGTAATGCCAAAATTTCTTAAAACATTGGCTATTTGCATTTTTTTACATATTTAAATTGGATACATGAAAATCACATATATATATATATATTTTCTTGAAACATACTTTTATTGGCACACATGAAAATCGTATGTGTAACTTTGTCTCAAAAATACTTTCATAATATTATAATTTTATTGGTTCTATAAATATATTAAATAGAAATTAGTGGTGGTGGTGATTCGACCGACTGTACAACATTGTCGACCATGGGTTTGGAGTGGTCAGACCAGCCATGTGGCCTTTTGAGAAATGAACACTAAACACTTGTATAGTTGTGTTTGATGATGTCTTTGCACTAGATGTAACTCAAATTAGAATTCTGAGTGAAACTAAATAGAGATTAACTAAAACTCCTACGGTCGGTGGTCAAATCGTCGTTGGTCAGACCGACGTTGCGCCAGCGGTGAAATCGGTCTACTGTTACTAGGGTTGAATGGAGCGGTATGACCGACCATTAGTGGGAATCAGACCAGCTCTTGCTGAAATGAGTGAGCTGATTTGGTTTTTAGCTGAATTTACTCTTGGGGTACTTTAGGTTCTGTTGACAATCAAATCACCGATCTTACAAAAATATGAGAAAGAAGGCTAGATTTCTTGTATTGATTCAACAAGAGAAAGGGAATGATCTTTATTGCTATGAACTGGTTACTAGATGTCCTCACTAAGGGATTACAAAAAGATGTAACTAGCCCTAATCTTTACAATCTTCCCACTGTTCAGAAGATATTGATTGATTCTTCGGATTCTGGTTCCAATTCCGTTTGTTCCACTTGGACTTGACTTCTTTGTTTCTTCTCTCATCAACCTTTAAATAGTGTTGAAGGGGTGTCAGTTATTCATCTGAAGAGATGTCTTGTGGAATCATCGTGTTTGGTTGAATGGGTGGTAGTTGTCATAGAGAGATACATGATAATAATTGATCATCGGTTATTGTTAGTGGGAAATAATTGTGAAGACAACTGCATGACGATTGTTGTTAGACATGCATGGCCGAAATGTCATGCTTTGAGTGGTCTACAGGCCGGGCAATATATACAGAAGTCCTTTGATCAAGGGTACTCGACCAATAGTTTAGAAAACTTACGAGACCACATGGGTCATGAGGCCTTCATTAAGTATTAAACCTGTATTTAATAGATTATTTTAATCCTCATTAGGTTCTTGTTAGGATATGTTGTGGTATATTTGTGTGTCACAAATGATCGAGAGTTATGTGTTGAGATGGAAATCTTGACGGTAGTGTCAAGTGGTGCGTGTTTGCAACGGTTTTGTTGATGAGAGTCAAGTGAATGTCATTTGTGCTTTGGACGATTGCTTATTCTTTAATGTGCAGGCACTTAGTAATTGTTGGCAGTAAAGCTATATCTCAAGCAGAGAACATAGGAGAGAGAGCAAAATCATGGTGAGGCAAGTGCATGCATCTGATAGTCCATTGGACTTATGCCGTTTTAAGTGGATATGATTCAGGAGGAGGCCGAAGACATTGGGCTTGGCAACAAGTTATTGGGCATCACAGACTTTGTATTGGAGTTTGCTTCAAGTAGAAGCATCGTGAAGACCGATGAGTGGCAATTACATAAATTTTTCAATACTAGGTGAAGAGGCAGTTTGCAAAATCACAGCGGTGTCTTCAAGTGGATAAGGTCATATCTTGGTGAATGGAGCATCTTATTGGTCTATTAGAGCCGAGTGGAAGTCGTGCTCTGAGAATCGTGCATGTATGTAAGTGTAAAACTCGTTTGTGTGTGGATTACCATGTTTCCCCATTTGTATGTGGTTGTGTACACTAACGTTTGTGTGTGGATTACCATGTTTCCCCATTTGTATGTGGTTGTGTACACTAAGTGTGGGCTGGTTGTTAAAATTAGGTGTGAGGTGATAAGCCTCCACTATGTAAGCCCTTGTGTGTATTGAGAGAAAATATCTCGTGCTTAGAGGGGCATTTTGTGGTTAGGGATTCTTTGTATTAGATGCTTTGCGTGAGTGTGTTAAAGTTAGAGCTCTGTCTTTTATGATAGAGTGGTTGTAATCATTCATCTCCAAATATTAATATATTCACTAATTTTGTCCAAGTTTTGTGCTCAAGTTGAAAGTCTTGATTTCTTGATTTGGTTTTGTTTTTGTATTTTCTTATCCCTCTTGATCTTTCTTTGTACTAAAGATGTGTAAGTGATATATATATATATATATATATATATATATATATATATATATATATATATATATATATATATATATATATATATATATATATATATATATATATATATATATATATATATATATATATATATATATATATATAGAACTAGATCACATCACTCTAAACAATTTCTACGAAAAGTTCTTATGTTTATCAAGTTTTGATTCGTTTTGGAACCCTTCTTGTAAAATCTTGTTTCGGAGATTTTAGCTTCGAATCTTTAGATATTCTTACTTGCTGCAATATGTGGGAAATCATCAAAGGTCATATTGACTATGCTTAACCCACAAGCAAGTCTTTGATTTCAAGTTTGATTTTGGCCCGATTTTAGTACAACCTTCCTTGTTTTAAATAAAGGTTGGAACTTTGATATTGATCTTCTCAATCTTTGCTCGGAGTAGGTTCCTAATATTCTTGTGAAGGTTTGTACCAAGTTTCATAATATTTGGATCTGTGGTTTTTAAATTGGATCTTTTACTCTATGCAAGTCACCGGTCAGACCAACCGAGCTGTCCGACTGTTATTGACCTATGGTCATACTGGCTAAGCGGTTAGAGCACTATCTTCTTGCGGTCGGACCGCCAGTAGAGTGTTTTGGCTTAATTTTTGTAGGATTGATTTATAGACTTTGTGTATTTGATTTTTCGTTACGTGTTTTGAAACTGTAAACAATCCAAGAGTTCCATTTGATATGGAGAACGAATCAGCTCCTGTTCGCTCCTAGTTGTCGCCTTCAGTCCTACTATCACCCATAGGCTGCTCCTGCTGTCAGTGTATCACATCATCCAAGTGTGTGTACACATACACACACACCCACTTACACTATGTCGACAGAAGAATGCATTCGATTCAGTCTATCGGCACCTATCCGAGTTCACGACGCCGATAGGTTCCATCGATACTGACTCATGCGTTGCATTTATCCACAAAACGCCATCACACAACTTGATCCATTGATACTGACTCATGCGTTGCATTTATCCACAAAACGCCATCACAAAACTCGATTATTGGAGCTAGCAGCCCACGTGAGTGTATGTATTATTATATCATAGCAGCCACGAGACAAAGCTAAATTTAACACTGTTTTACACTATATTTACAAAATTAACCGTATGTGGAACATATTTATACACTTTTGCCGTCCGGTGGCGAGCGGTGGCGCTGTGAGGCGACCCAGCGGCGATCTTATCGGCGGTGACTGCCGCCCCTCCAGCAGATGGTAGGCAGCCTGCCACCCCATGAGGGGAAGACAAGCAGGCCTACTGTCTGGTGAGGGCGCGGTAGGTGATTAAACCAGCTAATTCATCTGCCCTAATTTTTTTCATTTAGTATTTGTTTGAATTTTTAAATATATCAAATGAGCTCCAAAAACTATGAAAATTTATGTACAGTCTTCTGACACAACGTAATTAACAGTATAATTTTTGGATAATTTTATCCATTGTGAATTTTGCTCAACAGTTCATACAATTTTGATATTTGTACGAGTTTTTACGTATAGCCAACGAGCTCCCAAAATTACGAAATTTTATGTGAAGCCTTCCGACATGCTCATAGTTATTGTATAATTTTTTTAGAATTTTATGTGCTCCAAATTTGCCATGTAAATTCGTGATAATTTTATTGTAATTAGCGATATGCGATGCTCATGCATCTTTTGAAGTGCGTGACATCTGTCCTTCACACAATGGCCTGTTGCTGCTATCTTTTCTTTTTTACTACGTGCTTCACACAATTGTCACTCTGCCCATGTCATCCCACCTCGCGCGCTCGCTCGTCCGAACTGATATTGTTATGTCTGTGCCGTCCACCCTCACCCGCTCCATCATCTCCACATTTGTCAGTGTTACCATGCCGTTCCCCCTTGCCCAAAATGTTGCCCATTTGTGGGGTGATTGCACTGGGTTCCCTTTGCGCTCAGTTATAAGTACGAACCTCTCGTATTTGATCATCGGTCATTCTCGCGGTCGTCACTCAAAATTATGAGTGCATAGCTAATTATTTTGAGAAGCAAGTGCATAACTCTTTAAAGATGCGGTAGGAGGGTGCAATATTGCTGATTGCTTCTCCCAAAAGACAGGTAATTTTTTCAGATTGGTAGTCAAATTGTTGGTAATTAATAAACTATTCGTATGTAGTTACACACATGTAATCATTTTTGTTGTAACGCTCACTACGGATCTAGTTGTTGTGGCTTCAGGTAGTCGCAAACATGGAACACTGGATAAAGTTCTACGACGATGGTCCTGTACAGGTTGGACCCAATGGGTTAGACCTATCAATATGCCAATACAAGGTGCTCCGGGCCGAGAGACTTGGTGTCACGAATATTCATGAGCTACGAAGTTGCATCCGAAGGGAGTTTGCCACGGAGGCAATGGCGATGAAACTTGACACCGAGGGGATCACTTGCACCAATGGTGTCTGGGAGCTCGTGAAGGTGAATGACACTACAGCATAGAGGCAGTACATGCAAATTGCCTCTCAGCCCAAGGCGGCCATTTACAGGAGGCTGATGGTGTACCTAAGTTTCATATGCCAGGAGTCCGAAAACGCTGATGAGCCCGACCCCTCAACACCCGGGGAACCACAAGCGAAGCTTCAAGATGATACCATTGAATGTGTTGTATTGAAGGGTAGACTCGCCCCTGATTTTGTGTGGAATAAAGGGGTGGGCATGTGGTGGTTAGCTCGAATTGACTACCGCGAGTATCTATCGAACCAGCCGCTTGGGCTGGAGTCCGACAAGGACACTAACCTAGTCTTCGATGATAGCGAGGACGATGAATAGCAGACGGCTGGTCCACCTGGGGAATTGTGTCATCGGAGGTGCCCTATTTGTACTCCAGGCTCAATGATGTTGTTGTGCGTTCCCTCATACTGCGGCAAGAAGTAGGGTGCTAGTAGGGTTTCAAGTTGACACCCTCCTAGTTGGGCAGCGCTTCTCTAGTAAGGCAGCTGTGCAACAAGCTATTGCATGGTACGCCTTGTCTATTAACCATGTGTACCGCGTGTACCGGTCCAACCCAGCCAATTACGCTGTGAAGTGTGTAGTGGAAGGCTACTACATAAAGGCTCATTCTTCTCGATCAAGATGATGATCGACCACACTTGCGTGCTCAGGAAGCCCCTGCGCCAACATTAGAGCGTGACTTCAGCATATGTGGCAAGCATCATTAGCCACCTAGTTGCGGCAGACGTCTCCGTCTCCCTGAAGATGCTCATGTCAGAAGTCACCAATGTGGTTGGCTATCCAGCTAGCTACAATAAGGTCCGACGAGGCAAGCACATGGTCATCGAGTCCATGTATGGGATGTATGAAGAGGCGTACAACCTTGCGCTGAGATTGCTTCACCAGATAGCCGAATCAAACACTGGGACATACATAAGCAAGCTTGCGCGTCCAGATGCTGACGGAGGGCCCAATTGCTTCATACTGGACCGGCTATTCTAGACTTTCTCATAGGCCATTGAGGGCTTTAAGTTTTATCATTTTGTGCTTACAATGGATGACACTTTCCTCACAAGGATTTACAAGGGAACCATTCTTATCGTGGTGGCAGCCGACGCAAATGACCATCATCTCCTAGTGGCATTTGCCATTGTGGAAAGCAAGAACATGTCCAGTTGGCTCTAGTTCCAGGTGAACATGAAGCAAGCGGTGGTTGGCAACCGACCCAACGCTTGCATCGTCACGGATCGCAATTCTAGGTTGATGGCCACACTGAACACCATGTGGCACGGGACCGAACCACCTCACCAGTGGAACGACGTGCGAACCCGATGGTGCATAAGGCATCTTGCATCTAACTTGTTCACACGGTTTCACAGCCAGGAAGTTGTGAAGATGTTCAAGGCATTGTTTCTGCAAAACCAGAGGCGAAAGTTCGAATCCATCTCGACAGAGCTAGAAATGTGAATTATGGAGGGAGGGCAACCCTGCGGTGCCATAATTTTTTCTAAGTGGATTCGTCGGCACGCTCCAGAATTATAGAAATGGTCTCTTCTCTATGACATGGATGGTGTGAGGTATAGGTATGACGACCAACATGTCCTAGGTGTACGAGTGTAATTACACCCACCTCTAATATACCACCTAAACAAACTTGAAATACTTCTTTATCACTTTAGGTATACTCGTATACTAATTATAAGATACTCCAATGCGAACCACATGAAAAACTTGTAAGGGAGTTAATAATTTTTAGCATATTTTGTAAATACCCTCATGTACGCACATAAAAAGGAGTATGTCAAAAAATATACATACCACTCCTGAAAAATTGTTCATACCACCTAGATGGTCTTAAATACTCGTATACTACACGTACATACTCTCCGTTACGCGAGATACTCTCTACATTATAAGATCGACATATGGTGTAATTACACTCGGGAGTAGAAAAGTGGTTTCCTATATATATATATATATATATATATATATATATATATATATATGTGCGTAATGCACGCGTGATGTATACAATTTTTAGCTTACCGAATTAATCTCAAAGACCGGGTTTATAGTATTTTGTGGTATGATATTTTATGTACCCTTAGTTATTACTATGCATAGTTTAATTTGAATTAGGATCCATTTATACAGGTCCTAGCTTGTTATATACAATTATGCTCAACATTATTATTTATTAAATCTAATGTTAAGATTTAATTAATGGCACCATTATTATCTTATCTATACTTTAGTTATTATTAGTGTTGTGGCTACAGACCAAACAGAGAGAGATGGTAGTGGAGAGTCGGGAGTGAATGATAGTAATGGCTTAGCCCTCTTCCATGGCCTGTGTTCCATACATATATACATGGGGAGTGCTTTTACAATTATACCCTTACATCCGAGTATCCCCATCGAGCGTTTATGTCATTGCACATGGCCTATTCAGGCCTTACAACCTCTACCGAACTGCCTGGGTTTAGGTGAGAGCCACCTACAACAGGCCTCTCATGGTAAAGGGCTTCACGGGCGAAGCTATGTTGTCGAGTCCTTTGGCCCGCTCCGTCCTGCGGCTGTGAACTTTCCAAATTTGGCCGGGGAGGCGTGGCCACCCCGCTTTGGGTTGGTTGAGTGGGGCTTAGTCGAAGTAGGCGCGCGGCGCTCAGTCCCCTACCTTGAGCGGGTGGCGGCAGGCGGCGCTGGGCGAAACGCGACGCGCGCGTCGCCGTCCCCTACCCGAGCGGGTGGCGGCGGGGGCGCGCACGGGCGGCGTGACGCGCAGCGTCGCTTCGTCCCCTACCCTTGAGCGGGTGGTAGCGGGCTGGCGCCTCGGCGAAAGTAGGCGCGCGCAGCGCTCCGTCCCCTACCGAGCGGGTGGCGGCGTGGCGCTTTGGGGCGGCGAATGCAGCGCAGCGGCGCTCGTCCCTACCCGCCCGAGCGGGTGGCGGCGGGGGCTGGCGCCTGGCGAGCAGACGCGCGCGCGCGCGCTCCGTCCCTACCCTTGAGCGGGTGGCGGCGGGCGGCGCCTCCCCTACCCTTTGAGCGGGTGGCGGTGGGCGCGCGCTGGCGCGCAGACGCGCGTGCCGTCCCCTACCCTTTGAGCGGGTGGCGGCGGGGCGCTGGCAGGCGAAAGCGGCGCGTCGTACTCCGTCCGTCCCCCGAGCGGGTGGCGGCGAGTTGGCGCTGGCGAAATGCAGCGCGCGCTCGTCCCCTACCCGCCCGAGCGGGTGGCGGGGAGCTGGCGCTGGGCGAAGACAGCAGCCGCGCTCGTCCCCTACCCTTCGCGGGTGGCGGCGGAGCTGGCGCTCGGGCGTAGACAGCGGCGTCGCGCTCCGTCCCCTACCCGCGAGCGGGTGGCGGCGGAGCGGCGCCTGGCGAAAATGAGCGCGCGCTCGTCGCCTACCCTTGAGCGGGTGGCGGCGGGGGCGCTTAAGCGGCGTGAGCGCGCGCTCCGTCCCCTACCCTTCAAGCGGGTGGCGGCGGGCGCTGGCGCTGGCGCGCAGCGCGCGCTCCGTCCCCTACCGCCGAATGGGTGGCGGCGGGCCGGCGCCTGGCGAGGTAAACGCAGCGTGCGCTCCGTCCCCTACCCTTCGAACGGGCCTTGCGCCACCGACGTTGGTATGCCTCGGAGCCGTTGTGACTCCGCGGCCTGGTAGTGCGCTTTCAATGGCGGCTGGAATCGTGTCGGCGTCGGCTTTGTCGAGGAAAGGTGTCGCGTCGTCGATCTGCCTTCCATGGGTGGGGCGCGTGGCGATTTATGCTGGCGTGCGTGGGATGTGGCGGTTGCGTGGCGCGGCGGTTCGCCTCTTTCTAGGCAATCGGGGCGCGTGTCGGCGCGGTTTGGCGTTGCGCGCTGCTGGCCACCTACCGGCCGCGCTCAAGTGCCGGCGATTCTTCTTTCGATGCGTGGGTAGTCGAACCGCGGGGTTTGAGCGGCTGCGCTTGTTGTCGTGGGGGCGGCGGGCTTTATAAGCGCCATTATTTGTAGTGGGGCGCTCTGTCTACGCCTACCGTCTATTTCCGCTTTTCATGTTAATAGCCACGTGCTCTAATCTTAGAGCATAATGGCTAGTCGTGGCCAGTGCCCCAGCCTGCCGGCGGCTCCTTTGCTGGCGGGGCGAGTCGTCCTTCCGCTCCAAGGATTACGAGTTGGTGCTGCGGGCGTTCGCATGGAAGCGACGGTGGGGCGCCATGGAAAACTCGAAGTCACTTGCTCCGTGTCTTTGAGGAAAAGCCGCGGCGAAGAGATCTTTGCAGCTTGTCTTTGGAGGAAGGTTGAGAACGCGATGGGGCTCGCCCTAGCCAGCCGCGTGAAAGCAGGCGCCCGGGACATGGAGGCGTCGTCTTCGTCGCGTTTTTGACGCGGTCTTGAATACCCTCCACGGCGTTTGTGGCGAAGTCCTGCGAACCTACGGGTTGGAGTTAAGCGCGATTGGCGCCGCGCCATAGTCCGCTGGCCCGTCTTTCGTGGGCTGCAGCGGGCGGAAGGCGGCGTCCCAGTCGCGAGCTGTTGCCACCACACTGCTTGCGCTGCCGGCCAAGAAGATTGAGGCGTATCAACCGGTGGCGTCGATTTCGTCTTTGCGAGGTCTGCTCGGCGCTATTTCCGCCGCCGCCAGCTTGGAAGGTGGGAATCCGGCTGGGCCAGCGGCGGTGGTTTTACTACGTCGTGACCCGGCACAAGTGGCTGCTTTGTCTTGGGGTGGGCCAATCTCGTTCGACCGCTCACCACGTGGCGCGGAAGGCGACAACGCCGCGGAGGATGTGGAGGCTTCTTTGGCGTAACACGCCGACTAAGTATCGCGGCTTGGCTGAAGAAGTTTACGATATGCAGGTGTCTCCACTCTCCGCCGGTGGAAATGCAGGCGGCAGGCGATGGCGAGAGGGCGGGTGCTCCCGTCATTGTCTTGCACCTTCGCCCTCCGCCCCTTGTGAGTCTCGCGGCGCGTTGGTGCGCACCGCTTTGGCTTGCGTAGCCGCTGCCCGTCAACTTGCTATATTTTTGCGGTGGCTCCGCTGAGATGCGAGCGCAGCGAGCTGCGGCGTTCTTAGGCCCATGCGCTCAAGGAACACAGGTGCGCGTGCGCAACCAAGCGGCGAGCGGGCGGATCATCGCGCGTGCGAGTTACGGGCATTCGCGTGCTTTCGGCGTGCAGTGCCGGCGGGCGCCGCGGGCCCGAGCCGTCATGGTGGCGGTATGCTGGCGGGGCCTGCTCCAAGGTCGCGCGTCCGTCACGCCGGCCGGCGGCGGTAGCATCGGTGGAACGGGGCGTGCGGCGGTGATGAGTCGGTCGGACCAGCTCGGGAGGCGTGGCGCCCGAGCCGCCGGTGGCATCTCCGCGGCGCGTGAGCCGTGAAAGCGCCCCTGTTGTGCGGATCACGCCAACCGGGAGAAGCTACCTGGCGGTGCTCTACCACCGGCGGCCGTCGAGGGCGCCGGGCGAGAATGGCTGAAGGTGCGGCGGGGAACTACAGCGGCTAATGCCGCGGAAGAATCCCTTGTGGAGCCCAGGCAAAGCCCGAGAAGTCGGTATGTCGTTGCGGCCTCGTGCTCGAGTCTGCGGCGACGCGGCCGGCGTGGTCGGCGGGTCTTCCGACCGCCAGCCGAAGTGCTCGCTCCCGACTAGCGGATGAACAAGCACCCGTCACGCGCGTGAGCGGTGCGAGAGTAGCGCGATTGCCTTTCCTCGCCGCGACCGCGAAACTCTCCCGATTGCTCGCTCATTCCATCGACATCAGCGAGGCGAAGTCTCCGTCTGCGATGAAGATCGAGCAGCGAGTGTCTTGTGACGCATCGGACCACTGAGCAGGTACCACTGCAGTTCTGCCGCGTCGGCAGCGGCGAAGTCTCGCGGCCCCGGCGTGGCGGGGCGGGGCTGCGTCCTCTCGACTTCCTCCGCGTTCGGAGGCGCCAGCGTTTTATACTGGCCGCGGGCGTACGCGATAGTTTTGAACAACGAATCTTTGGCGTCGTGCTGGGGACCTCCTAGCGCTTGCCTGCGGGCCTCGGAGATAAGGGTAAGTATGCGCTCGCGGCTGTGGTAGGAGCACCGTCGAGCACTGCGACTTCTTGTGCCATTTCGGGCGCTTGTCCTTGGCCACGCGCTAGATGAGGCCGCATCCAGGAAGCGGAGGGCCCGGAGGTCGGCGTGTGCCGGATGGCGCCACGCGCGGGGGCGGACAACTTCATCTCTTTGGAGCGCCACGGCGGCGCGCGCGAGAAGATCGCGGAGGTCCGCCGCGCTTGGCGCGAGGAATGCACCTCCTTTTTGCGGCGGATCGCTACTGCAGGCGGAGAAGGTCGGTTGGAGAGTCCCTTGCGGGGAAGACCGGCGCCTTGGGCGATGCGTCCACGTCGGCTGAGGGGCCATGGAGTCTCGAGCGGGCCCTCCACGATCACGTGTGTTGAAGTGCCGCGCCACCCGGGCGGAGGACTGATGGAGCGGCAGGGCTGATCGAGGAGGCGGGCATCGCGCCCGCGGCGCCACGACCTTGAGAAGCGCTGCGGCTATCTTGGCGCGTGCCTTGCCTCGGCACCTTCACACCAGCGGTGTAGGCACATCTTGAGAGCTAGCGAACCCGCTGGATCTTCTGGCGGCGGAGGCGCTGCGGGCTATTCGCTCCATCGAGCCTAGCCTTGGAACTTCCACCGGCGGATCAGGGTTGTGTCGGGAGGATGCGGCGAGGTTGCGATACAGCAAGCGCTGCGCGGGAGAGGACTTCCTCGGTTGGCTCGAAGAAGTTTCGAGGCCATAGCGGCGGCGACAGTCCCCTCGGCGCGCGCGGCGAGAGTGCTGATCATATCGAGGCGGAGAGGGGTTCACACTTGTGCACCCATACACGTAACCATTCCACCTCATATTTTTGCAATGGAGCGGTGCACCATTTATCCTTCTTTTGTATGGCGCGTGTTTTGGGCGGCGATGCCTTGTTTATAGTCCGTGGGCTGCATCGTGCGAGGCGAACCTCAACGCTCGTCTTATTTATAGTCCACGGACTCGCGCGTGCGGGCGAACCTCGGCGCTCACGTCTTATTTAAAGTCCATGAGCCGGTGCGTGCGGAGTGAACCTCGATGCTATGTCTTATTTATAGTCCGTGGACTCGCGCGCGAAAGCGAACCTCGGCGCTACGTCTTATTTAAAGTCATGGTGAGTGCGTGCGGAGGTGAACCTCGGCCTTCGTCTTATTTATAGTCCGTGGACTCGCGTGTGAAGGCGAACCTCGGCGCTACGTCTTATTTAAAGTCCGCAGACTGGTGCGTGCGGAGGTGAACCTCGACGCTACGTCTTATTTATAGTCCGTGGACTCTCGCGTGCGGAGGCGAACCTCGGCGCTCACGTCTTATTTAAAGTCCAGCGGTGGTGTGTGCGGTGAACCTCCACGCTCACGTCTTATTTATAGTATGTGGACTCGCGCGTGCGGCGAACCTCGGCGCTTCGTCTTATTTAAAGTCTGTAGACTGGTGCGTGCGGAGGTGATCCTTTGCACATTGTGGCTAGAAAATGTTATTGGTGGGAACAACGAGCTTTATTGAATACCCGTTTGCGCGGGCGAGCACCATACACGGAGAGGCTGATGCCATTATAGCCTTCGTCTGGCTTCTAGGCATAATATCGCGCGGCTTGTCCGCGTTCCATGTGTGGCGAGTTTATCCCTCGAGTGTGGCGGTGATGCGCTCCATACGCAATGCTTCAACCACAATGTATGGACCTTCCCGCTTGGACTCCAGCTTGCCAGCGGTCTCGCATGGAGTGCCGTTCTAAGGCAGATCGGCCTTGAACGCCGGCGGATATCTGAGACCGGTCTCGGTATGTACTATCTGCGCGCGTACACCGGCGTGTTGGGCTGCGCTCGCGTGCGCCGTCGAGAGGTCAGGACGCGTGGCGCTCCTCGTCGGGCGCAGGCGAGACCCTCGCGATCCGGCCTTGATTTCTTGAGCGTGACGCCTCGTCGCCAAAAAGCTTGAAGGCGTGAAACACATCCGGGCGTGTTACCGTTGTCGCGAAGAGACGAGAGGATCTTTGTGAAGCTCGCTCGGCCACACGCCCGCCGGCCCGACTAAGCGCTTTTGGCGGCGAGAGATGGCACGTTCGCCCTTTCGGCGCTCCGTTGGGCGGGGTGCCCAGCAGAGGCGAACGGTCGTGATGCCCATATCGCGCAAAAACTCCTTGAATGAGGCGGCATCAAAGCTGCAGCCGTTGTCGGCGGTGAGTTCCCTAGGCGCGGCGACATATGATGTTACGCGGAGGAAGCGGCGCATGGCGCGAGGTTATCATGGATAGGGCTACAGCCTTGGCCACTGGAAAAGTATTCGGTAGCGACTACCACGAACCGCGAGTCTCCACGGGGCTCGGGAGCGATCCCACTATGTCGGCCTTGATGTGCGGCCACACAGAGGAATAGGATTAAGGTTCGCCGGGGGCTGCGGATGATACCCCATCCAGCACCCTTGGCATCGGCGCCACGAGGTCTGGCGTCGATGATGGTGTCGCCTAGTAAAAGCCTTGCACAGAATGCTTTGCCGACCAATGTCCTTGGCGCGAGTGGGACCCGCAAGCCCCGAATGGGTCTCCGCGAGAGGTTCTTTCCTTCCGCGAGAGGCGGCGAGAGTAGTGCCTGACTCCACAGCTGTAGGCGTCCTTCAAACACAGGAAGGATGCGCGCGATGTTGCGACGCGGGCTCGAGCGTGGTCCTCTGGCTCAGCGATGCCTGCAGAAATTAAAGATGGGCTCGCCCGATCGCCTGGCGGGCAGCGTGGTGAGCGAGGGCCGCGTCCGGTGTCTTCTTGCGATGGCCACTGCGGCAATGCGCGTAAAGCGGCTTTGTCAAGGGTGGCGGTATTTGGTGGCCGCCGTGAGCGTCGGCTGCTCATTTCGCGCGAGGATGGCTTTGGCCGTGATGCCCAAAAATGCCTTTCCCTTGCTCTTCGGGCGGCGGGTATTTAGCGGCTCGGGGTCCTTGGCTTGATATGACTTGCTCTCGTGGCGGCCACCAAGCGCGAGTCCATGCGGGCCAGTGCAGCGTCGCGCCGATGCCTTAAGCTTGGTCGGGCGAAGTAGCACTTCATACTCCATTGTGTTGTTGGTGGCGGAAGCGAGGTCGCCGGTAAGATAAGTCTGCCCCCTCAGTGTGCGATTACAGCATACGCCGCTGCGCGGCGCAGTAAGCCCCATCGGCGGTGAGGTCGAGCCGGTCGTCGTCGATGCCGGCATGGTGAGCCGCGAGGTCCATTCTGCGGAAGTCGGCGAGGACACGAGATTTGATTACCGTCCGCGGCGTATGTGAGGAAGAGCAGGCGAGCTCGGCGACCTACTGCCGTCGCCCGTGGACTCCTTGTTATGTAACATCTCCGCGAGAGAAATGAGAAACCTTTGTGATCGGGTGAGCAAAAAATAATGTCGAAGTTTTACGGAGGCCATGATCAATGCGTAAGCTAGCTTTTCTAGCTCCGTATATCTTGTCTTGGCGCCTTGGAGGCTTTGGAGACAAAGTACGCGGTCGTTGTGCGGCGCCTTCCTCGAGACGGGCGGCGGCGCCGTAGGCGATGCGGCTAGATAGAGCAAGAGGAGCCTGCAGTGCTGGGCAACAACAGTAGGGAGGCTCGCCGGTGTTTCTTGAGCTCGTTGAAGGCCTCGCGCGAGCGCTATCCCACGAAATCCATCGCTGCGGAGTGTTTTGAAGAGCGGACCCGTTCGCGCCCTAGACGAGGCGGCTTAGGGCGCCATGCGGCCCGCCGCCTACTGACCTCCTCGTCGTCTTGGGCGGCTCCATGCCCGGATGGCCTCAACCTTCTGGGATTTGCACGGATGCCTCGTTCGGAGGCGAGAAGCCTAGCGATTTGCCCACTGGGCGCGAAGAGCGCATTTGTCGGGGTTGAGCTTGATCTGGCCCTCACGAGGTTGTCGAAGGTCTCTGGAGGTCCCGAGTGTAGAGCAAGGCTGCGGGTTTTGACCACCACGTCGTCGGCGTAGGCCTCCACATTCCTCGGACTGGCGGCGAGCGGCGGCGCGGCGAGGCGGAGCGTGGCGCCCACATTCTTCAAGCGAAGGGCATTACGGCAAGCAGAAGGTCCCAAGCGGTGTGATGGCCCGGTCTTGTCCTGCGTAAATCGTTGGCCATGTAAACTTGATGATAGCGGAGTAAGCATCGAGGAAGCTCGTGCTTCGCATCGGCGGTTGCATCGACCAATTGGTCGTCGTGGTAAGGTAGTTGTCCTTTGGGCACGCCTTGTTGGCTAGTAGTGAAGTCGATGCACATACGCCGAGCCCGCGCCCTTTTGACTAACAGGGTTGGCAAGCCACTGCAGGTGGTGGACCTCACGAATGACCCGGCGGGAAGCTTTGCTACCTCCGCCTTAGCCGCTTCTTTGCCGATCCATGGACATCTGGCGGAGCTTTGCACGGCCGGCGGCGTCGAGGCGAACCGCCAGCGGTGCTCGATTATTGCGCGATCGCCATTTATGTCTTCGGCGACCACGCAAAGATGTCGGCGTTGTCTGGAGTACTTGGAGGCGAGATCTCACTCCACCTCGCTGAGGAGCCCTCGCCGATGGACACAAGCGCCCCTCCGTCCGGGTGGCACCTTCTTGACTCCACCTTGGGCGAGGCTTGGCGTCCACCACAGGCGGAGGGTGTCATCGAGCGCACCCGATAGAGGCGTGCGGCGGTGCGGACTCATTGCTGAGTTGATGCGTCTGGCGAGGTCCTGGTTGCGAAAGCGGTGATCACGCCCTCGGGCGGGAGCTTCATGCATAGGAAGGCGTGGTGCGGGATCGCCGAGGAATTGATGGCGGTCGTCCCAATATGGCGTTGTAGGAGTGCGGGATGTCTCGGCGTCGAAGATGACGTCTTGGCGCTTTGGTTGTTCCTCCCTTGGCGGAGCGTGGCGGAAGGACACGTGTCCCATGGCCTCCACTGCTGGCCTCGAAGCCTTGAAGTGGAGCCCGGACGCTCCATGCGGCCGGGGATTCCATGCGCTCGGGGGCCCTGCGAACAGAATATTCGCGAGCTTCCCCGTCGGCGAGGCGGCGCGGCGTCGTGGCTGCGATGTGGACTGAGCGACTAGAGGCCTTGGTGAGGCGCCCGCGCCCGGCGTCATTCAAGGTGAAGGTGATGTTGCGGCGGCACCCATGGTGGCGGCCGCTCCGGAGGCTAATAGGGAACCTCCGGTGATGGCGGCCGTGCGGTGCTGCATGTCTTCCACGAGGGCTTACAGAGACCACCTTTGGATATCGCTCATGGACTTGGCGAGGGCCGAGGGGACGAAGTCGAGACTCGGCCATCACCGTCGCGGCTCGTGGTGCGGTACATGCCTTCGTGTAGTGGTCGTAGTAACCATGCACCTCGCACCACTTGCGCGATCCGAGCTCTTGCTCGCGCGAGTTGCTCACCCCGCGCAGTCGCCCGTCCCCAGCCCTTCCCACAACATGGGGCGGTCCTTGAAGGTGTTCCGATACCAGGACATGGCGGACCTTCGTGGTCTGCTGGTTGGTGTGCCCGGGGCTTGCGCTTCCCTGGCGAGCCTTCACACTCGCATGGGCCGTTGCTCCGGGAGCTGCGGTCTGCTGCGGGAATCACCATCCACCTCCCGCATGGTGGCGCCCGGCAGGCGAGGCAGGCGGAGAGTGCTGCGTCTTGGCGCATCTTCCTCGGCGCGCATACCCTTCCATTGTGTCGAAGAGCTTGGCGGCCGTCTTGATAAACTGCGTGCGATGTACTCGACCATCGGGCGGCGAAGGCCGTATGGCTGCATTGATAGCGGTGGTTTCATTGGCGTCGCCGACTTGACAGCGTATGTTGCGGCGCGCAAGTAGTCGGAGCTTCTCGAAGGTTCACCTTCCGGCAGGCTGGCCGCGCGCATCGACCGCTCGACATAGTTACCTTGAAAGTTGTTGTGAAGGCGCTCGCAGATCTACTCCAGCGTAGATGGAGTTCGGCTCCATGGCGAAAAACGAGAGCGCCACTCCTTGCAGCGAGAGAGTCCCTTTGCCTTTGTGATGTCATCTCGCGCGGCCTCGATGCGGTTTCATATCTGCATACGAACTGCGAAGTCCGTGTCACCTTTGTAGGTTCGATGACACGGGGTATTTGAAAGTCTTGGGCCACACGCTGCGTAGTCCTGCTTAGCGGGGACTCTGGATCGACCGCCGTGGCGGGCGGTGGATGCGGGGCGTCGCGGTCGTCCGCCCTTTCGGTGTGGGCTGCAGGCGCGACCACCGGCGCGGCTGTTGGCTCAGAGCCTCTTGTATGTCTCGGACCGGCCCGCGAATCCCAGCTCTGTTTGGGCGCTTTGAGAGCCACTGAGCGCTTTCACCGCACTGTGCTTGGCGGGGTGGCGCACGCATGCAGCGGGTCAGCGCGAACGCGACCGCGTCGCGAAACTCCGAGCTGCGGCGCTCCGTTGTAGCTACCTGGCGCCCGTCCGCGCTTCTGGCGAGATTGCAGCGAAGCGACAAGGTCATTGCCGTCTCGTTAAGCGGGGGTTGGTAAATCGCCGTGCCCGCGTCGCGCCGTCTTCGACCACGGGGTTCGTCGCCGCGCGCCCGGTGGCGGGGTTGATCGTCGCGGCGCCCGATGGCGGAGTTGGTCGTCATGGCGCCCGGTGGCGGGGTTGATCGTTGCGGCGGGTCGGCGTCCTCGACCACCGCGCTGCGTCGTCATCGCGTCCACGCGGCCGATGCAAAGCTCGGCGCCCTGCGGCGTTCCGACCCAGCCGCCTTTCCCCGCCGCCGTGTCGCCGAAGCTTTTTGGTGCCATCCTTCTTGGACTTGGGCTTTCTCTGTCCTCACCACGACGGCGCCAAGCTGTTGTGACTCTGGACCAAGCAGAGAGATGGTAGTGGAGAGTCGGGAGTGAATGATAGTAATGGCTTAGCCCTCTTCCATGGCTCATGTGTTCCATACATATATACATGGAGTGCTTTTACAATTATACCCTTACATCAGTATCCTTGAGGCGTTTATGTCATTGCACATGGCCTGTGCAGGCCTCACAACCCTCTACCGAACTCTTTGGGTTTAGGTGGGCCACCCTACAACAATTGAAGCTTAGCTTTATTTTTAATTTATATTTATTTATCCGGGCAGAGCTTGTTATACAAAGTGATATTTCAATATTGCTATTTAATTAAATCTACCACTGAGATTTATTTAATGGTGGCATGTTAAATGTTAGGGCATATTTATTTATAATTAAGGGTAATCTTCATTAAATTTGGACATTTTAACCAAAGAAATTTTTCTTAATCAATGCCTTTAATTAATAGATAATTATTCAAACCACATTCACTTCTCATATATGACAAATAACCCAAGTTTAAATATTAAACAATCATGTTTTACATCCTAATCAAATTTATTAGCTTCCCTAGATTATTTCTAAATTTTCCTTAATTTTCTTAATTAAAAAGGATCAAAGAACATAAAACAAAAAATACAAGAAAACGGTGCGGCCGATGGAATTCGAACCTGCGACCTACGTGCTTGCGCATGAGTTTTGCTTCAGCTAACCAACTGGGCGGATGCCCTGGGCTGATAGAAAGAAGGCACACAGACGAGAAATGCCGATTGGCGGCTAGGGTTAAAACAGAGGAAGCAGCACCGACGCAGAGCAGCCTTGCCGGCGGCAAGCGGCGGCCAGAGGGGCGTTGGTGACCACTAAAATGGGTTGCGGCAGGTAAGCAAGCCATAGGAGGCGACGCATTGGTCAGGGGTAGCGACGAGGTGTGCGGGCGACAGCCTGGAGCGGATGGCGGCGGGGTGGGCACGGGACAACAGCGCCAGTGTGGAGGGGGGAATTGAAGCACGCGTGAGCATTAGGGGGTACAGGGGAACTTAACGTGGGGTTGGCTGTGCGGGTGAGGGGCCGAGCTGAGCCGGTGGCGGAGGCCATGGGTGGCGCAGGTATGCTCACGGCACCGGCGATCTAGGGTGGGAGGTAGCTCCGGCCGGTGGTGGGGATGAGTTCACGATGCCACAGTGGAGCTTTGGTGCGGTGGAATTGACTAGGGATAGCTCCAATCGACCGCTATTTCTTTGGCCAGCAGTGGAGGGGATGGTGTCGCCGGTGAGCTAGGGGCGCGGGGAACTGAATTCCGTGGGGTGGAAGAATGAGTAGAGGAGGGCGATGCTTCCTAGGTATGAGCCAGGCTTTATGGGTGGCGGAATCGGGCGAGCGACATGCGGGCGCATAGCTATGGGCGATGGCGGCAGAACTATGGGCGGTTGGGCATGTGGGAGTCGAGGCGTGGCGCGACAGGAGTAGGCGATGTGATAGGGCGGGAAGTTGTGGGTGGGCAACGGCGGTGGGAATTATGGGCGATGGCAGGCGTGACGCGCGCGCAGGGCCTGGGCATAGACGTGAGGTCGACAGGACTTGTCGAGGATGCGATGAGACGAGAGTAGGGTGTGGGCACCGAGGCGCTGGTGGCCAGGCGGGTGACGCGACGGAGGAGGGGCCGGCCGGTCAGGCAGAGCGAACGCAGACACGACCAAGAAGAAAAATAGAGCGAGGAGGGAGAAGAAGGAAAAAAGGGACGGAGGCGGGGAAGGAGCTGGGCCCATAGGACAGTGAGAGAACTGGGAAAATAGGAGAGAGAATGAACGGGAGACCAAGCCCGCTGGCAGTGAAGGAAAAGACAGAGGGAGGAGGAGAGAGGGAAAAAGAATTAGGAAATTTCTGAAATTCAGATTTTTAAATTTTAATTTTAATTTACATTAGGATTTACTGATTTTTGGAGATTGCATGTTATTCAAAATTTGAATTTTTAATTTAAGCTTCGTATTTAATTTGGATTTTAAATTCAAGTCTTGGTTGAAATATCTAGATACAAAAGCTAACATTCCCCTATTTTTTTATTTTTATTTTTGTTCTGAATTCGTATATAGATTTTGAATATTCGACCTTCGGTTTTGTTTGCTAATCGAATTTTAAAAGAAGGGATTTTTTTGGTTTAATCATTTAGAGATGGAGTCTAATATCCTTTTGGTTTTATTTTATTGACTTGAATTAGAATTCAAGATTTTGGTATTTTGAATTCATGATCTGTAATGTCATTTTTTTATTTTTATTATTTACATGATCATGATTTGCACTTGGGATTATTTTTGGTTATTAATTTGCATGCCACAAAACTCAAAAAGATTTCAAATAAATATTCAGAAGAAATTTTGAATGCCAGAAAAATGCACGAAAAAGTTTTAAAAATTTCATATTTCTAAATACTTGAAATTTAGAATGTTACAGCACATCACCAGTAGATCGACGTGGTTGACGCCCGAGCATGGGGAGGCGTGTGGAGGTCTATCAACGTGGACCACAGCGGTGGACAGGAGGATGGTGATGGTAGCTCGTCAGAGAGGAAGAGGAAGGTCGGCGTTTTCCAGGACAGCTTTAGTGTGTCCTGACGGGTTGAATCAGATGGGGGCGCGTTGTAGGGAGGATGATATCAACAGTTGTGGAGCAGGCCGAAGCCAAAGAAGAAAGGGGCACGAGAGGCTTTATGTGGCGAGGGGAGCGGGTGGAGGCGATTGGGGGGCTCAAAAGTGGCGTTGAGGCTTTTATAGCTGAGGGGAGGGGGGAAATGGTCGCTGCATGGCTTTAATGCATGCATGGATGCCAAGGGTGGAGGCATCAATGCTTAGTGTAGCACAGGGCAAGGTGGCGGGCCAGTGCATGGCACGAGCACGCGTGGTGTGGGTGAAGCCATAGCGTAGCACGGGGAGTAAATACGACGGGATGGTGCTAAGGCATTGGTCGAACGTAGAGCAGTCATGGGGGCAGGGGTAGGCATGGCGTGGCACGCGGCAAAACAGGGAGAGGTGGGAGAGGGAAAGGAAAGCAGAGCCAAGGTGAGTTAGGCACGAAGTCATGGCATGCACAGGAGAGGGAGATGAGGCACTGCAATGGCACAAGAGTCGACAAGTGTGCGGGCGGTGCAGCAAGGGAGCGCACGGCGTGGGGCTATGCATGCACGACAAGCGCACAGGTAGGGAAGGCATGGCATGGGCTAGGCTGGGCTAGGCCAACGTCCAAGTGAGGGAAGAAATGGGCTACACATGGCCTAAACCAAGATTTGGGTTTTTGGATTCGAATTGAATTTGAATTTTAGCTCGATTTCAAATTTAGTTTGAATTCAAGCATCAATTTTTAATTCATGCACTTTGGACTCCAAAGTGTCTATTTTTAGAATAGCAGCCAAGCTGGATATGTTAAAGAAGGGGATAGAATATATGTACTGTCCATGCATTGATTGTGATAATCTAAAGATGTTTAGCAACTCAGCGCAGATCAAAGCTCACTTGATTCGAAGGGGTTTCAGAAAGGGGTATAAATGTTGGACCTGTCACGATGAAGAGAAGATTACACAAGGACGTAGTTATCACATCATCGAGAGAGACAACGATATGTCGGTTGCGGACTGTGCTTTCGATGAGAATAGGTCGCAGGATGACAATCTGAATCAGATGCAACGTGATGCAGAAGGGAACTATAGTGAGAGAGAGTTTGGTAAATTCGAGGGCTTGATGGAGGACTCAGAGAAATCATTGTTCCCAGGCTGCAAGCCGCAATACATGAGATTGTCATATGTTCTAGACTGCTGAAATTGAAGGCAAGCAATGGTTGGTCCGACAAGAGTTTCACGGTAATGTTAGGTTTCCTAGCGAACAATCTTCCAAAGGGAAATGTGTTACCAACAACCTTCTACCAAGCCAAGAAGATTCTTTGTCCATTGGGAATGGAAGTAGAAAGAATACATACATGTCCAAATGATTGTCCATTCGAAGGCGGCACCAGGCTTGAGGAAGAACAAGGTGATGAAGCAAGCTATATGCTATCGATCACCATGAAGGGCTTTATTTAAAAGGAAATAGCCAAGTGTAATAAATGATCCCGCACAGCCAGCACCTATTTGGAAATTGTTGCAATGTAATCATAATTAGGAAACTCGGCATGTAAATATGGTACTATATTCCATTGTAATTGCAATTGATTCAGTAACTAAGAAATAGTTATATTTATGATTATGCTTGTGTTTTTCATATTGCATGGCCAGCATGCATTTCTTGCGGCTATTTGGAGCGAACTATCACAGGCAGTTTATCAGAACAAACCATCTTTTATAGTATTATCACATACCGTTCCATAAAAGAACAGTCTGTGATAGTATTATCACAGACGGTTCCATAATAGAACCGTATGTAATAGTTTCCCTATAAATATACCCTAAGGGCTTGTTCTGCTCAAAGAGACCTCACTCACGCACTCCATCTCCACAGCCCTTGCTATGTTTTGCTAGATGTAACTGCTCACTCGCGTGCAATGCCGCCTCTTCCTCTCAACGCCACCTCTCCCTCCAGATTCCGGCCACCTTTCCCTCCTGACGCCAGCCGCCTCTCCCTGCTGATGCTGGCTGCCTCTCCCTCCTGTCGTCGTCCGTTTGTCCCTCCTGACGCCGACCGCCTCTCCCTCCCAACGCTGGCCGCCTCTCCCTCACGACGTCGCCTGTACAAAACCCAAATCCCACAGTGGGTTCGAATATTAGCTCGATGATGATACTAGTCTAATACTTCATGATATATAGTACTTCATGCTATATGCTTCTCTTGTTAGCTACAAGATATAATCTCAATAGTTGGCTAATTTTTTTGTAATCTTTAGTACTTCATGATATATGCTTTACTTGTTAGCTACAAGATCTAATACTAAAATTGGATGTTCAAGTTGTAGCTCTAAATTGTTATTATTACTGTCATTTGTCAATCTTGTGGTCTGTCTCAATAGTTGGCTAATTTGTTTTGTGATCTTCAATAGTTGGCTAATTTGTTTTATAACCTTTAGTACTTCATGATATATGCTTCACTTGTTAGCTACAAGATCTATTTGGAATGGCATGTTACTGTTCCAAAAGGACCTTGTAGCAATAATATATACCACATAGACCTTCAAAGGGCATGAAGCAAGTTGCACACTCCAATGTGCCAGGTTCAATGAACTAGAGACATTGGTGTGTGTAATTTGATTCATAGAATTTTATTTTATGATATTTAGTACTTCATGATATATGCTTCACTTGTTAGCTACAAGATCTATTTGGAATAGCATATTACTGTTCCAAAGGGATCTTGTAGCGATAATATATGCCACATAGACCTTCAAAGCGTATAAAGCAAGTTACACACTTCAGTGTGTTAGGTTCAATGAACTTTAGACACTGGTGTGTAATTTGATTCATAGAACTTTGTTTTATGATCTTTAGTACTTCATAATATATGCTTCACTTGTTAGCTACAAGATCTATTTGGAATAGCATGTTACTATCCAAAAGGACCTTGTAGCAATAATATACGCCACATAGACCTTCACAGGGCATGAATCAAGTTACACACTTCAGTGTGTCAAGTTCAATGAACTTAAGACACTCGTGTGTGTAATTCGATTCATAGAACTTAATTAGTTTACGCTCATAGCTCACTACAATTAGTTTTTTCTTATAAGAGAGATGACGTCCACATAGTTATCATCATCATCATCTAGGTCTCAGGTGTTGGAAATATGCCCTAGAGGCAATCATAGAGATGATGATATTTCGTTGTATCCATGATTTAATAAATGTTCCTTGAATATTGCCTTTGTATTGATTAACAAGTATGTGACTTGTTTGTGAAACTCTTTACTTGTATGGTTATTCTAAAGTTGTCCCTAGTCGAAGTTCATGTGTGGACACCGTGAATAATGGATTAGCACATGTATCGGTTGATGACCATGTTTCACGTGTCATAGACATGGAGATGTCAAACCAATAATGTGGACACATGTTTAGAACATGGGGTTGGACCAGACCCAACATGAGACATAACAATTATACTTATGGTTCTCTCTCTACACAATGTATACGCCTTGTCCTTAGACACGAGATTGTCGCATGTACTTGAGATGTGAATCGACCTGCCAGGGGCTATCAAGCGCTGCTCGTGGCAGGTAGTTATAAAGGTAGCTTTGGGTTTGTCATGAAGCATCTTTGCGAGGCATGGTCGTCGAGATGGGATTTGCCCTCTCTACAGAGAGAAGATATCTCAGGCCTCGAGTGATCGGATCGAGAAATGCATGGCCATGCTACTTAAGGTTAAGAGTTAACCTAGTAAGGGATTCGGATCACAGGATCGAGAAA
Organism: Dendrocalamus sinicus; assembly: GCA_036346575.1. Lineage (NCBI taxonomy): Eukaryota > Viridiplantae > Streptophyta > Magnoliopsida > Poales > Poaceae > Dendrocalamus > Dendrocalamus sinicus. Next base: position 1,103 of record JAYEVI010000414.1, on the reverse strand, counting down.
GAGTGGTCAGCTTGGAGCTCGACCAAATATCGTGAGGCAAAGGGATTGCATGTACATAAAGTTGTGATGGTTCGTTCGATATGATCTTTATGTATGTTTAGGAGTTGGTACGTCTTGCTAGAGGCCGCTACCAACTATTGACCGAGTAGGTAAACTTCGTGTCATGTCTAAACATCGTGAACCCATAGGGTCACACACTTAAGGGCTGAAGCCTAATTCGGATTGGATCCGGGTTGGGTGAGTATTGAGTCCTAATGGGCCTCCATTATTGAAGCCCATTATAAGGACGTCTATAAAAGGAGGCTAGGCGCACGGGGTAGAATGAGAATTTCGTGACCTCCTCAAACCACAGCGCCACCCTCCCACGCCACAGGCGCTCGCGCGATCTAGTAATCCGCCGCGCGTCGCTTCCTCCGTCGTGTGGATACCTTTTGGGCGCCGCATCCGTAGCGTTTGGGCGAACCGCAAGAGAGGAGTTATACGTTGGGCCGCGGCGAGGGCGAGGAAGTGTGTCGACTACTGCCCGACGTCTTTGCATCGGCGTGAATGCGACTACTCCCCGCCGTCTTGCATCAATTCCGCACTCTTGCGTCTAGTGGTAATTCCGTGATCTATAAGCTGCGGTGATCTTGGTTTCGGGCATAATTTTTATTAATTTGCGCTAGCGTAGCCTACCCGTAGTCCTTCATCACGCTTCGAAGATCGGGATAACTAAGCATGGCCGAGGAGTATCGAAAAGGCCAGAGTGGCGAATGACCATGACAGTGGTCTCTCCGGACAAGGTCCCTCTGCAACCGAAGAAAGCAGCGGTAGCATTTCGGTCTACCTGTGGGATAATTCGGAGGCAACATATCCCCATCACCATGACAAGCTGGAAAGATTTGGCAAAGTGTCAAAAAAATTAGCTGTGGGCGGAAATAACAAATTCGTTTGAGATTCCAGCAGAAGTACAGGGACTTGTGCAACAGCAGGGGCTCCTCACGATGGGAAAAACATGGAAGAACTTCAAGAGCACTCTTGTCACGCAGTACATGGCCAAGGATCTCACGCCCTTCATGAGATATCCTTTCGTGTTGCTGGAAAAATGGGAGAGCCATTTTGTA